>CM065052.1:238364074-238964074 GCA_032883995.1 Coronaproctus castanopsis | reverse complement strand
TATATCTTTTTTTTTTTAAATATTCCCCTTAATGCGGGCCCACTCGGCTGAAAAACGACGAATATAAACCGAATTCGTATCAAAAAATAGTGTCAGTTAGACGCGTGTTGAAAATAAAATATCGAACTCCGAGGTATTGTCTAGAATTAACGGAAAAACTAGAAATACTAGGGTCAATTGAAAAAAGACGAAATTCCAAGCTAGGATATCTACACGTCTAACCTAATATAAGGAAACACAATAGGTAACGATCTGGCGGCGGTACGTTCATATAAATAACGTTCGAGGAAAGGGGTCGTATGTGGAAATTAAATAGCTAGCTCAAGCACGCGAAGCTCTTGCACGTTGGCATGTTACCTACCAATCTTCAGCTTGAGGAAGAGAAATGTAAATACAAATACACAAATATATATATATATATATATATATATATATATATATATATATACACTTAACTCCTAATTAAGGTTATAGCGGCGATATTAATACTACACGTCACGACAGAAGCTAGAATTAATTAAAAAGGATGCGAACAGATCGAGAAGCTATTAATTATGTTAATTATATTAATTAAAGACAAAACCGATAATTTCACGGAACTGGTAATTATTTTATTTTATAAACGTAATTGCGAAAAAACAACGCGTCTTAAACGGTCGAGTAACAATTAAGAAGGTTTGTCGGTGGTACGCGAAAGATAAATTTTAATTAAGTTTTCGTGACAATTTACGAATATTTCGAAAAAATTTAACGATCGAAATTTTTCTAAAAATTGCACAGGCAGCTGAGTAATTTTCTATCCGTAATGATATAATTCTTATGAAAAGATAATTGTACCGCTTCTTCAATCGAGATTGTTCGGAGCTCTTTAAAGGCAACTAAAATTGGATAGTTCGATAGTCTTAATAAACTGCGTAAAGTCGATACGTGTACAAATGCTACCGGGGAAAAAATTATAAATTACCCGGTAGACGCTATAAGTTACATCCTACCTTCAAATATTTTCTATTATTTTTTTTGCATTTCCGTAAATTTATATAACTATATATATATATATGTGTGTGTGTGTAAAAAAATGATTCATACGCGACCGTTATAATGGAAAGATTATCAACGGATACACAGGATTTCATATATCAGTTATAACGTACCTAAGATGAAAACTAAAATTAAACTTTCGGCGAATGGAGTAAGCGCGTTATATAACTTATCGCCGAATGCGCTCAGACGAACTGGCTTTAGTGCATCCGCGCTCGGAATGGCAGAGTTTACATGAGAAAGCATAGTTAGTCTGCCATTTTATTAATACGAGCGTAGCCAGGAATCTACCAGTATCAGTCGACGTATTGACTTCATTAACGTGATGGTTTTTTTTTTACTATTAACCTGTCGAGTATGAAAATCTAAACTTTACAGTTAATTTTGATAGATCGTAGAAATTAAAATAATTATCTGGAGCAGCGGAGTAAATCAGCGTATTAGTTGAAAAATACTCTAACGTGTAGAACAAGTGAATTAATGTTTAGTCTTTAAAAGTAAATTACGAGCAAGCTTTAGCGTGTGGTTATATTAGGCACGGATGAGAAGACAATGAAAGGCCGTATGATTGGATGAATCGAAGAACACGATTCATATTATCTGGTATCCTGTAATTCATTCAAAGTCGTTGGCAGAGCTAATTTAGTGCGCAAGGAGCTGCGATCAGTACAGTCGATTAGGAGATGATACACTGTGGTGATATTGTTGCCGCAGGAACAACGCGGAGGAAGTTGACGCTGAAACAGTGTGTGAGTGATAGCTGTATGGTCAAGTCTAAGACGACATATAACTATTTCAGCTTTCAGCGATAAGTCAGAAGAAGTAATAAATCGCGCAGTGTCTAATTTTATTGATCTATTAGTAATTATTCGTAGAATAATATTTGTTTTAATTCTGCTATATATATTTTTTTATTTGTTATCCGTTTATTTTGCACTAGGAAATAAATTAATATTCGTTTTCATTTTCTCCAAACAAATTGAAAGTAATTTTCGTGTTGAATACCGGATAAAAGTATAAATTAATTAAACCGGTTTATTTAACAACCCTATAATAATTCACTTGTGCGATCATTTTCCCACGTGCCTCTTATAATCGTCTAATAAAATCGTTATAACGAACTAAACTTCGCCTTTATTAAAAATTTTTTGACGGTTAGACTTAATTCGAAACGATGCGGATTAAAAAAAAATAAATAAACTTTCGATAAATTGTTAAAATAAAAAAAAAAATAAAAGTTCCGCGCATAAAAATAACGTTTGCGTTTGTACGCAGATTACGGTCGCATGTGGTCGTAGAAAAATCGCTAAATAAAAGAAAACTGATGAAATTTTCGGGTGGACAGCGCCGAGAAGACGGAGGCGTCGCTTGTATTAAGGAGAGGTAATCTGTTTGCGTTTAATCTAGAAGTCTTAAATGTTGTCAAGATGGAACCGACCCTGGAACAATATAAGAAGATATATCGGTCTAATTACTAACTCACCGCTTAACCAACCCGAACCGTTCCCTGTCTACCCTTAACCGCAGCCGTATACAGATCTCTTCTAGAGGAAGTTGATGTGGACGGTCGGTAGGTCCCCACGCCTGGATGGACACTAAGAAAAACTTAAAATATCCCTCAAACAGCACGCTACGCTATACACCCTGGGGGTCTCGGTTAACTCATTCGTCTAACGCTATACGTAAACACACAGATATATATTTAAAAAAAAAAAAAAAAAAGTGTATATATACATATATATATATATATATATATATATATATATATATATATATATATATGGAAAGCCATCAACTTTTCCCGGTAGAAGCTCGTAATCAACGGTTAACTTGCTACGTTTTCGCTACCGCTGTTTCTCATTAAGAAGCCGCAGTGTGTTATCGGACAAGAATGAGAGAGATTAACTCTGTACCATATGCAGCCGTTACTACACAAGATGGCATTAAGAATGACGCCAGCCGCACGTACTTATTACATACATATATAGAACGGTGTAATGTCGCGGTTCGAAGCAAAAACAGAATGACACGTGTTAATGAGTGCCAGATAAGGATGGAAAATTACTGGAAAAGTTGAAAGTTCAACAACGACGGAAATATGTGCGCAGAACAGAAGGCGAAAAACTTTCATTATATTAACGGCAAACGTTCTTTCCTTGTAAATCCAATGCACTACCTCCGAGGTGATAAATTTATCGCTTGTAATTATTTTTATATATATACACATATATATATATATATGCATGTATGTATATGTAAGGGCTACGTTTTTACACAGATTAAATGTGTGTACAGAAGATTCATCTTGGCTTGTAATATTGAACATGCGTGGCGTACTGAAACATTTCCCTTAAAAGAAACAATAATAATTAAGAAAAATTTTCATTAGTTGAAAAATTAAGTAATAACGTTCAGTTTTAATGTTCAAGTATAAGGTACCACGCATATATACAAACAGATATGCGCATATAGTCATACATATGCATATATATATATGTATGTGTGTGTCTATGTTAGTGTAACTTATTAACCTTATAAATTCGATAAATTTATTTATATATAAAAATAATTTCTATTCGATATAAAAGAATGAACCATTTTTCATTATTTAATAATTTGGGTAATTTCGAAATAGGATCATTTAAATTGACACGTTAAAGAAACGATAACATATAATAGTATTCGGTAACCGAAATTTTATGCTTCCTGAGTAGCTCTCATAAGATCTATTTATGACGTAAACTACTGCGCATGTAATAATTTTCCTTTCAGTAAAATCTCTGTTCGCTAAAAGTTGAAAGGATGAATTATACAATGCGTGAAAATCTGTATATGTTATTGATATAGCCAAATTTTAAATATTATTAAATATTATCACAGTGTGCGAATGGCTTCAGTTGATACATTTTGTTGGCATATGAGAGATTTATTTTAGTTGGTTGTACGTTTATAATGAATAACATGTGTAAAATTTGAACAATATGTTTGTGTAATAATAAAGAGTTCAAGTAGTTGAGTTTTATTATAGTGTGTAATAAACGTAAATAATGATAGTCTAAAAAAAAATACAAGAGTGGCGACGAGGATGGGATTCGAATCCACGCGTGCTAACATTGAGTTAGACTTATATAGTTGTTTTCGTGTAAAACGAACACTTAGAAAATGTTACCAGTAAAAAGCATCGATATGGATCCTAAATTAAAAGAATACTTTAGCGAATTTGGAAAACAAATGTCGATAATATTTGCAGCGCAGTTGAGTTACACAATTAAGGAGTTATTTCAACATCAAATACCGACCAGATAACGTCGAAAACAACCGAAGGTAATTTAAATAATAATTACATATTTTGTCAATTTGAAGCTACCGTAGAAACGTTTATACAATATATAGAGCGTTTAGAAAACTATTTTATAATATTATTACAGACGAAAAAAAAGCTCAGATACTCCTAAACTGTATCGGTGCAAAGCATTACGGGTTATTATCGCGATTAGTAGCGCCAAAGGAAGTTAGTGACATTAAATATAAACAAATAGTTGATTTATTAACTATTCATTTATGTCCGAAACCAAACCCAATTGTAGAAAAGCATAAATTGTTATCTACAATGCAAAAACAATCCGAGTCGGTCTCAAATTACATTGATGAATTAAAACAGTAACTACATGTGAATTACGTTGCAATGGAGACAATCCAGAATTGTTGTTACAACCACAGTTTATTCGAGGTATATGTGGAAGTAAATAACCTAATTGATGAGGAACGCCCAAGTAAATTCTATACAAGTGTGGAACTTGAGAAAACGCCGGTTTACATAGAATTAGATTCTGGGGCAAGTTACATAATTTTGCCACTATCAATGTGGAAGGCATGGGGATTACAAAAGCAAATTTTAAAATCTAACAAGATTTTCCGTTCATTTACGCATCACTCATTTAAACCAATTGGGGAGGTGATGGTCACTGCCACCCGTGGAAAACAAAAGTATACAGGTAAAGTATACATTGTAAAGAATAATCATATACCATTATTAGGTGGAAATTTGATACATGGTTTAAACATTAGTTTGCTTAACTGTGATTATATCGAACCACCAGGCAACATAAACCACATAAGAAGTAACGTGGCACATTCAGAAGCAATTAAGTCTGAAAACAAAATCTTAAAAGAAAAATTTATGAATACTTTTCAACAGCGAATTGGTAAGATTCCAAACTTAATTTGTAATTTGGAACTTAAAGGTGTTAAACCAGTCTTTACTAAGCATAGGACTTTACCTTTTGTACTCAGAGAAAAAGCAGAAAAAGAACTCGATGAGTTAATTACCTCAGGTGTTATGACTCCAACTTAATTAAGTGATCGGGGTTTACCTGCATAATTCATTCCAAAACCAGATGGAAGTGTTCGTATTGATTATAAGATAGGCGTTAATCACCGGCTACAAGACAACCATTATCCTATATCGGAGACTGAAGTTCTCCACCAGTTGAAGGATGCTGGTTATTTTTGTACTATTGATCTGTACAAAGCCTATCATCATGTTCAGGTTTCAGAAGCTAGTACAGCTATTCAAACAGTATCAACACATCGTTGCATTTATCGTTTTAATCGTCTAGCATTTGGAATCAAATCGGCACCTGCTGAATTTTATAAAATTCTATACCAAGTTCTCCAGGGCCTCGATGGCATTGTATTATATTTTGACGATATCGTAGTTTATGGTATTACATTTGATGAGTGTCGTGAATACTTATATAAATGTTTGGAACGTCTTGAAAAATTTGACCTACATGTAAATGAAAGTAACTGTTCATTCTTCGAACGAGAAATAAATTACTTAGGGTAACATATAACCAGAAATGCTGTAAGAAAATCACCAGAAAAAGCTGAAGGTATTTTGAAAGCTCCAGCTCCAAAAAATAAAAAAGAGCTTGAACAATTTTTAGGATTGATAGCACATTATTCTAAGTTTATCAAAAAGCACTATCACTTATCCATTGAGGAAACTTAAAAAAACAAATGCAAAGTTCGTATGGGGACCTCAACAAGAAGCATCATTTATCAAGTTAAAACATATTATTGCAAGTGATGTTGTACTTAGACCTTTCGATCCTAAGTTACAAATTATATTAACATGTGACGCATCTCCAGTGGGCATTGCTGCAATTTTAGCACATAAAGAAGATAATGGAGAGGAACCGGCCAGTTATTTTTAAGTCACGTTCTCTTAGCACTACAGAAAAATCTTATAGTCAATTGCATAGAGAAGCCTTGGCAATATATCGGGCATTAAAAAAGCTGTACAAATACTTATATGGTCAGAAATTTGTATTAGTAACAGATAATAAACCTTTATATCATATTTTTCATCCAAATAAAAATTTACCATCGATAACATCAGCAAAGTTACTCAGATATGCTTCTTACATGTCAGAATTTCAATATACAATCGGACACAAGCCTACCGAAGAAATGTCAAATGTTGATTAGCCGTTCTCCAGTCAAAAGTGATGATATAGAAAAAGAAGAAGAGGTTAATCAAATCCAAGAGCTTGTTGTTCAAGACATCAGCTCAGTAGCAATCAACAAGGAAAACATCAAGCTAGAAACAGAAAAAGATAACCACCTGTTACAGCTCAAAACTACACTCTTATCCGGTGAAAATTCAGATGGACAATTTCAATTGTTAAATGGAATAATTTTTAGGGACAATAGGGTAGTTATACCTGAATCATTACAACTGATAGTTCTTCAAGAACTCCATGAGACACATATTGGAATTACCAGAATGAAACAACTAGCTAGACGCTATGTCTATTGCAAAGGAATAGACAAAGCAATAGAACAGTTTGTCAAATAATTCCACGCAGGGCTGTAATAAATTGATGATATGTCTTGTTAAATATTTATACTGTAGGCTGATTATGATCGTGTATACGCTATTATTCTGTGAGCTGAACAGGTATCTGAGATTAGTTGGGAAAGGGACTATTTTACTTAGAATACGTGCCAGAAATTTTGATTGATATATTCTATAATCACTGCAACTGAAAAATAGACGGTTTTCATCGGCGATCTGGTCTGCATCGCAAGGATGGGTACAGAATGGGCTACTTTGTGTGTAAATAGAACGTATGGAATGTTGTTGACGTTGAGCCCTAGGCGTTATATAATACGAATAAACGAAATTCTGTTTTCTATGTTGACAGGAACCTCTTCAATTTCAGTAATTCTTTCGTTCTTAAAATAAAAACCTAATTTAATTAATACAACCTTTAAAAATAGTTCTACAACCTTTAATAAATTTGAAAATCTAAAAATGGGTAGCTTTGTTCTAATTCGAAAACCGTTACATTTTAACATGCCGTAGTAATAAACAGTGCGCAGCGTTACAGATGATTCGATTAAACTTTATGCTCGTATATAATTATTGTCAACGTTATAAAGTTTATTGAAAGTATTAACTGTTTATTAATGCGTTCCACGTGTTTAAAAAAATTAAATTTAGCTGTTTATATTTCTAGTTCGAAGTATTTTATTTATTAATATTAATGTATACGATATTTCGATACGTGTCAGCTTTATTATTATTATTATTATTATTATTATTCCATATTTATTGTGTATTTTCGTCTGTAATAAAGATTATTTGATTTAATTATTATTATTATTACTGTTATTATATGAATAATAGCGGAAAATAATAATAAGAAAGTTGAAGACGGATGTAACGTATATCCCGGAAGCATTTATGTAAATATCTATATGTTCATATTATATATATGTATATATATATGTATTTATATATATATTTATAATATGTCACGGTTAAGAGTTAACGGAATTTTGCATTAAAGTTTATTACAGATATAAAAGGTTTTTTTTTTAACGTTTTGACCCGTGGAAAATATAAAGCTTGCGAGAAACCGTTACAACTATAGTAGACGTTCAAATCAAATTCAAATCTGTACACACCTGCACGATCGAAATTTTTCATTCTTCCTAATGTCTTATATTCTCTTGATGATAGAAGAACAAAAGAAAACGAAAATAAACTATTAAAGTATATTCATTCCCAGAGGATAATACCGATGTCGCGTCCCCACGTATCGTATCAATGAAATTCCCAAAAATTTTTAAAAAAATTATATACATACATACATATATATATATATATATATATATATATATATATATATATATATATATATATAAAATGCACCGCCTGTTGGTCGACTCTTACAATTATTATTATTATTTTCATCATCATTAGAGTCCGAAGTATCCTATAGTATTTTTAATTCTCACGTAATACAAAACATTGAAAACTCGAAGAATTAAAAATAATTAAAAATTTCCAAAACTGGTTTCGTAAATTAAACAGACCGGTTCTCTGGTAAGTCGCGTTGAATCGCCTATTTATTATTCTCATTATTTTTCTACGCTATTTACAATAAATAACGGTGATATGTATACATATATACATATATGTAACACACGAAATTACGAGGAAGAGCACGTAGTAACCTTTGAAAAGGTCTATAACGCCACCCTGTCTGACCATGCAACAAACTAGTAGTATACGGCCTGAGTACTCTTTTTTTATATATACCTAAGATAAGACCAACGAAGTATAGTCGTGGAAAACTGGACTTTGAAACAAAAGGTCGTTCTCTTGTAGCCGATTGCCGCGATACTATATATATATTATATATACATATATATATATATATATAATATAACTAGATTTATATCATAGTCGCGCTCGTTAGTCTGTATATCCTTTAAACTGATGACAGAAGTCCACCTTTTCGACGGGTTTTCGTTTAAATCGGAAAACAGGTTTTTACCTATCCTTAAAAGATGACCACCGAAATTCAGCTCAGGTAATACCTGAGATAGAAAAAGGGTCTTCGTAGTCGCTAAAAACCTGTTTTCCAATGACCATATTATTTTATCAAGGAGGGCTTTTCGAATTACAACTATCGTTACCTATGCTACATTCTCCCATGGTCAAAAATGACATAATATATACACGTACGTATTAACCGGAACTGGTTTATCCTATAAAAATAAGATTGAAAAGGAACCGTATACGCTATATTGCAAAGGCGGTATATTTTCAGCGGTAAGCATATGTATGTATATATAATTGTTATATGACCGTCGGCTATGCCATGCATATATATATATATATATAAAGAAAAGGGCGATAATAGTGAATTAGGACAGATCGTGATTAAATATATTTAGAATAAACAATGCGAAGTTTCATTCTATATAGATATTGACTCTACATTACCGGTTTTGTACGGAAATTAAATGATAATAGAAGTAGACTCCGTGAGAATTATACCTCGGTAGCGCTCGATTGAAACATACGTATCTGAATTTATTTGCATAGAACCAACAAAAAATTCAACCACCATACGCGAGTTAAATATCTGACGCAAAATCAGAAACAAAAGAAGTGCAAAATATTTAATCGCTGCTCTATAAATTGTAGCGTAAAAATATTTCTCACGTGACGTGACTTATACGTTAATTAGGACGAACAACTTATTTTACTACCAGCTATTTGGCATCATACTTAATCGATATATATATATATATATATATATATAATTTTTTTTTACCAAAAATTAAATCGGCGAATTTAATAAAGCGGAATATATAATAAATGGAGAAATAAAAAAAAAATCAAATTACTATATTAATAACCGTTCATTTTATTTATATATCATCGTTAAGTTTAAAATTATAGACATATCGGAAAATGTAAGTAAAAGATTGTTAACGTAGTTTATAGCGGCGATAAACTTAATCGGATTGATAAATTTTCGTAATTAAATTTGTAATTATTAAATAAATATACAATTATGATACCAAAAACAAAAAACATCTTATTCAGGATGTCGGCTAATGAATTAAAAAATACAAATTAGGACGAATTAAAAATTACAAATTACGCCATCATCCGATGAATTAAAAACGGAAATTATGCCGCGCCTGATGAATTAAAAAATAAAAATTTAATAATAATAAAGGAAAAGCGGAAATTAGATTTACGTTGTGTAATAGTTACGGATGCTATATCTTAATGGAAAATTGTGTTTTCTCGTTTTTTCGTTCAGATGAACAAATAAATATTATGGTCTGATGGAATGTTTCAATATGCTGTAAGTTAAAATTTTTGAACTTTTATTATTTTCCAAAATATTATACCTACAGTCGGTCGATCTTGATCAGTCGTAATGTTCCCAATAAACTGTGAACTAAATTAAAGTAATGCAGGTACATCGGAAGTTTCGATTATATAAATATTTTTCATTCATTAGCAGTAGGACAAGATCGAGCGTTATTTACGAGTAGAGCGAAAATTTCGTCCGTAATAAATAAATCAGCCGAATAAGAAAACCCAGACGCTGAATCCGATCGAGAATAATTAGAGCGATTTAATTATGTAAACGACACGTGGTAGGAAATTGTTAACATAACAGCCGTTACGTGATTATCGTTAATTCCTATTTTAGTACATTAGAGAGGAAATTCCTATCAGCTATGAATTACGTTTATTTAGGTGTATCGAAGCTAAACATATCTTCTTTTTTGTACAAATCAACCTAATTTCACGTATATTAATCGCGATTATAATTTATTTATTATATACCAGAATATATACGTTATACACGTGTCTGTTACATATGAATTCTATCTTTTTTTACCTAGTGTGTTGTATTAGTTTTGATTTTTTTCTTTTTTTTATTTATTTAACGTGCTTCATACTTCTAAAGCCGGAGGCACGGAAGGATAGTTAGATTAAGGACAGAAGGTTGCATAAATTAAGGAAAGTTATAAGTTTAGATTCTGCAGATGGTGAATACTGTAGAATTTGGATGCAAGTCCAACAGTAAGACGATGAGTTGAGTACAAAGGACATGATAGGAGAATGAGTAAGGGGTATGTTAAATGACGAGCATAAACTCTGAAATGCTTGTGTGTAAAAAGTGTGTGTACACAGCGTATGCGGAACAGAGCGACTTCGTATTTTCTATTGGAATGTTCCGACCAGGTTGCCTTCTCCGATCCATACGAGGAGAATCTTGCCATGGCTGCGTACCATGAAGTCTTTTGCTGGAATTGGTAGGTTTGGAGCTGGTGCTACGATGGCGGATTCTTCAGCTGCTTTATCGACCATTGTGTTCAGTCCGACTTTCTTACGATATACACGGTACAGTTATTTCTCGTTTATAAGATGCTGCCTGGGTAATAAATTTTTCAACTAAATAACGATAAATTTCTATAATTCATCGAATTTACATCGTCTTTATATAAAATAAGCCTTATTCGAAACGTGATTTTTCAAAAATTAAAATCACTAAAATAAAACATAATTGAAAAAAAAATATATGTATTTTCGAAATTATTTTTTTTTATCGTGGCTTATGTATAATATTTTCATCGCCGATTATCGATTGCGTTGTTTACACACATTCGGTATCGGATTATTTTATTAATAATTTTTTCGCTAATTTTTGTAAATTGTAATCTAAATTAATATTTTTTACATTTTATATTTGTATATTTTTAATTTTTTAATGTTCACTCGACAATGGCTTAACAGCCGATTGGCGATTTTCGATAAAGAAAACATTTTGTCGGTGATTTTAATTACGTTTTCGTTGTTGTTACGTAAATTATTCTAGAGATCGAAGTGAAATATTCGAAAACCAAAAATCTTCTTTAGCATCTTCTAATGGTGTAACGTAAACGATTAATCAACTACAAAAATGTAAGTAGCCGATGAAGTGAGTTACGTTTTGACTCGTCCGTACCTATAATCGTCGATAATCGAACTAGTATATTTTCTAATGCGTTTAAATCCTAATTATACTTAGAGTAATCTCGTAATGTTGATATAGCGGTTGAGTTTGCACATATTCCCGACCACTCTGATAGGTTATTATCGAATGGATACTTCAAAGTGTAAAAAAATATAAAATGAAAAAATATTAATTTTTTTTCCCAACGTGATACTGTGGGGACTATCTACATCTTAATCAAGCATGCTGACTTCTCTGAAAACGTCGCTATATGGGGGAACAATTGTAGGTTATCCAGATGTAAAAGGGACGATACATTATACGAAAGTGTAATACTCGAAGAACGCAACAAGATAAGGTGAAGCTCCGATCGCAACGGTGCTACAGCAGAACATTCAAAAAAGACATGATCAGGGCTGCATACTACTTGTTCAGAATGGTGGGGACAGAACGGACTTTCTCTAAGCTGCATACGGAAAAGACGGTCAGGCAACAAATGATGTCCAAATCGCAATCTGCTGATGAGTACAATTCTCTTACGACTAATCTTTTTAAAAAGATAGAACCACGGGAGTTTGGGAAGAGACGGCTGGAGGTGATAGTAATAAGTCAGATGTGATTGACTAATGCTCTTAGTGTACATTAGCTCCCATTGATCCCTTTCTACTGCTACATGCCTTTTATTGCTATTATACAATTTCAAGAATGAATTTATTGGTAAAAGGCAATTTTGATAAAATTGCTACTCCATTATAAGACTTTTCTCCTGAACAATATATATGCTGATAGCCCATATCATTAATAGCCAATGAGTCAACAAATTCGTTGTCTGGAATACCTCTATGACCCGGTATCCACAAGAAAGACACAGATATTCCCGCACGTTCCAAATTATTAAGTTTTAGCAAAACTAAATCAATTAATGTATCCGATACGCTACGTTTATTGTCTACAGCCGTCACCACGCTTTTGGAATCGGTAATAATAAGGTAATTTCCGCGAAGATTTAAGTCCGGTAGAATTGACAAGGCTTGTAGTACTGCTACACATTCTGCAGTAAATACTGAACATTCTTGGCATAATTTGTTCATGTTACTAATATTGAGAGCTGGAATGAACACTGCTGCTCCTCGTTCCTCGAGCTGACTTGGATCCATCCGTGTAAATAAGGATGTGTAGTGGGAACATTTCTGAGATAATACTATTGAAAGTTAAGATTACAATTCAGAAAAATCGGCACAATGAGAAACCGTATTAATAAAACGAAGAAAAAAAATATTTAACGATTTTAATTTCGTTTTTGTAGTTTATTTTAATAAAAAATTCACATTCTTCAAACTTATAACATTTGAACGGTTAATACGATCGAGATGGAATTTTTAACGTACATTTAGAATCGAGAAAAAGTGGATGGTACGATATTTCCAAAATTTTACTAGGTCCGTTTTGACTCGTACGCAGAGGACATTTTTAATTACTTAATAAAAATTGTCGGTTTCACGTACAACATTTTCATTCGATAGAGCCGTTTTCCGGATAGGCTAGTATATTAAATATATATATTAATCATCATCAAGTGCCGTCTCCGTATCGGAGGTAGGCGACTACTCGCCTATACATATTTTGTTGTACAGTGTAAATAACGTATAAAGCAATCATAATATGACGTTAGCGTAGAAGACACACACACACCCGGGAAAACCGATTGTAATCGCTTTGTTGTTACGTCACAATGCAACCCCTCCCCGGTGTGTTTTTGTAGGGTATACTATGTTATTACTAGCGCGTATTTATGCTCGGTGGTTTGCCATTCCACGCGATAATATTAGGATTATTTATATATATTCGAACTGGCTACCTTCCGTATAGAAGTCCGTGCTCTAGTCACTGGGCTATCCCGGCGAATATTTAATAAACTTCTCGTTTAACAAGGTATAAAATTATTATTATTTATTTATTTATTATTAATTATCCTCGTGACTCGGAGGTAATGCTTGACCGTTGAGTTCGAATCTTACACTGGGTAGGAGAACTTAAAAAAACTTCTAGTCAATTGAGTTCCGTAATCTTGCTGTTAAAGTAAAGAAACCTCACAGATGGGATAGTAGCGTATTTGTTTTTGGTCTTGTCGTTTGGTCGATCCTCTATCATCAGGCAATCTGTATGAATTTTCTACTTTATCGAATTTTACTTATTCATTTGAACCTTTATAGTTACGGTGTCCACCATAGTGTACGTGAAATTTTAATGCTAAACTTTGTTTTTTGATACGTGAACTTCACCTAAGAACCGATATCGTATTATACATCTACATAAAATTTATAATTTTATTTCTATGATTTTCTATTGTACGGCTGAAATCATATTTGCGCGAGTTTAATTCTCCGTTTATCTCGTCCATACATATTTCGCGTCCTTTTAAAAAAAAAAATAAAATAAACGAACGAACGAATTAATTAATTGATTAATAGTATTCGACGGTTAAAAAGTAGGAATAGAATTTCTTTTTAACGATCGAGTCTAACTCCGGAAGGACGTTGCGCTACGACCGTTTCTGGTGTCTAATCCTAATTGTATTTCTGCTGGTTTTCCCCTTTCTATACGGCTGTTACGATTCCGTTCGATTTTCTAATTGGTCTTTTTTTTTTTCCAAGTTCTGATTACGCGTGACTTAAATATCCGCGTCTTGTGATTATTCTCATTATTTCGCCTTGTCCGTCCCGATGATAATTCTAATTCAACTTCCACCCTATTTATCACTATTATTATTATTAACATTATTATTATCATTATCATTATCATTATCGTTATCGGCGTATTATGTGTTGTATCCTTATTTTCGTGACTACGCATTTCTCATTAAATTTTAATTCTACCCTCTTTAGTTCGCTTCATCTCGACGCAGATTAGCGATATTACGTCATCGAATATAAATTAATAATAGTGACTGCCGAAGTATCGCGCCTAACATAGTCAACTACGAAGTGGCGATTTTTAGACGTGTAAAAATATTACGAAATCGTCGAAATAATACGAAATACTTTCTTTAAAGTGTATATATATATATATAAAACACACACACATATATATATATTTATCTACATTTTAATATTATTATTATTATTATTATTATTAACATTATTATTATTATTAATATTATTATTATTATTATTGAAGCTAAAATAACTTCCTTTTGTCTACTTTTTTTAATCTTTATACCCGATAATTCTATGCAGGGCTCTTCTGTTAATACAAAAATTTCTTAAAACTGACGTCCCAACATACTTCGAATGTCTCCTTTCCGATGTGCCATGAACCAATTACATCTTTTTGGACGATGTTTCGGTATTGTGGGGGACTTTTTGTAGTATTTGGGAGGTTTTTTGGACTAGTACACACATGGGTGACGTGGTAGTTTTACGAAGATTTGTTTTATTACTGTATTTCCATCTAGTTAATTGCTATTATGATAGTCAGTATATTGTTTTGTTTAGAAATTCGATTTTGTGTATTTGATTTTTAGCTTCAATTACACTATATTATTGTTGTGCAGTGTTGAGATGGATAATTTTTGCTTAAACTGTGCCATATTCCTATCTTTTACAATTAGATTATGGAAAATTTTTCTTTATGTATTTTTGTAATTAGTTTCGTTTTTTTTTTTTCTAAAATCTGCGGTGGGAAATTTTCCGTAATTTTTCTTTTAAGTTTTTTTTGTTTAGTTTTCATTTTTACTAATACCGAGCTTACTTATCAGTTTTTTACCTGTTCTTTCGGCGACTTCGACTTAATTCTCACAGTGAATACGAAATGATTAAACAGGTACTTATTAAGAATTTTCAAGTTTACATTTATCATCGTTAGAGTTTTTACACAATTTTTATTCTTCGATATTATTCGCATTTATCGGTTATTTATAAGAACATTTACTACGCGATTTATAATTTTTTTTTTTTTGGCTTTCGCAAATCGCCCGTTTAAAACGGCCGATTTCTAATAACTTTTTTCAAACAAATAATCCGAAAACATATTCGTGGGATGTTACAAGAAAAAAAAAAAAAAAAAAAAGTGGACAAGATATAACCTTGCACGCCTTGGTCGTTATTATGAACTCCATTTTCTAGATCCAGTCCGAAGTAGATCAGCACGCATGGTTAATCTTACGGAAGGACTCCATTATTATTATTATTATTATTATTATTATTATTATTATTATTATTATTATTATTATTATTATTATTATTATTATTATTATTATGGTTGAAAATTAAAAGATAAGCCGAACGGTAAAATATTTCTTGGCTAGTGCGGCTGCGGATGTGTGAACTGAAATTCGTATTATAATAGTCGCTACACAATAAAATATGATACACTTCTGAAATATCGGGATAATGATATTTATTAGTGTTAAGAAAAATTCTTCATCCATCTATTAAAACTATGATACGGTGTAAATAATTGGTAATAATAAGAACTACATTATATACAACTATTATATCCTTTTTCCTTTATTCTAAGTCTCTAGTTAACTATTTTTTCATTCTTCGTTGGCCGTTTGTTATATATAAATATATATAAATATATAAATATATAAATATATATATATGTATGTATGTATACGCGTCCTTTATTTTTTCTATTTTATATTCGTCATCGAGAACTGCGTGATGACCATTATTATAAATATGATTACTACAATCACTATTGTCATGATCATCGTCGTCTAATTTTTTCTCATCTTTCATCTTATGCTCCACTTAATAAGTTTCTCGTTCTTCGTTATCCATCAGATATCCATGAAGCAATTTATGAATTATATTTTTTCATTATTATTACTACTACTATTAGTAATGCTCCTAATCACGATAACGTGTACAGACCAACACGTTGGTAGATACCTAATTATCGAACGTTTTTTATATATATATACATACATACATATATATATATCGCATCCCGTTAAAATTAAGCCGGGCGTGTATATTAATACGTATTAATATAACGGTAGGAATGTACAGGATTAAAAAGGAAACTCTATTTAGAGATCTATTCGAATTTATAGTGGCTCGCTAGCTTTTGTTTTGCTAGCTAAAACGCTTATTAATCGGCAAGCGGAAACTGTGCGATTTTTCACGCTTTATGAAATTAAACATCAGCATTTTATATATATATATATATATATATATATATATATATATATATATATATATATAATATATACATATAATTTTCCATCAGTCAGATTGTTACAAATAATAGAACATCTCGAAAATTTATTATAATATAAGAACCCAAAAAAGTTATTAGTATTAGTATAATTGCATTTATTTTTCTCCTTTTAAGTTAGAATAATGAACGTAATTGTGTGTTTCTAGAAACGAGAACAATAATTTAATAATCTTCTACATTTATTAAACGAATAAGGAGTCGATAATTTTAACGACACCGTGAAACGTAACAATAGTAATAATTTAAAAGAAAAACCCAAAGAACGGTTACAAGACGATATAATTATAAATAAAATATTAAAAAAAAAATAAGTGAAAATGATGGTGTAAATGTGTGGAAAATGAGTGAGACGTATAAATGGCTTTTTAGAATGAGTGTAATACTATATTCAGTAAGTAAACTGTTAAAATTATGTATACAGTTGTATGTGTTATGTATAGATATATATATGTATATATGTACATTTGTGTATAAATATTAATTAATTAGTTCGATACCTGTCGACAAGCGAAAGCTGACCGAATGAGGTAAAATATACTTGTACACGTGTAATTTTTAATCTGAATATATGTAGATGATTTTATATTGTGTGTATCAGTTTATATATGTTATGTATGCGCGGAAGCCGTGAATTGCTAAATTAAAAATTTGCGCTAGAATTTAAAATTAAAGAAACCCGAGGCGATTATACGGGTAGGGTCCAGGGGGTTCGCCCCCCCCACCGAATTGAGTAAATAATAGAGTACGGTAATCTAAATTACTGAATTACAGCAGATTTCCAAATTCAGCGACCTACGCTCGAAAAAGTCTTCGAAAATTTTGTACAGACTGAATGAATGTATTATTGCAAATGACGATCATCTGAACGATATCATTATAGGCTTATATCTGGTTTTCTAATTTTTAAATAAAATTTCATTCGAAAATTTTGTTCTAGTAGTCTTCGAGTTAATCAAAAACCCATATCGGTATTCTTTATGGAAGCTCATTTTGACCTAATCTAACGATTTTCGTCATTACCGTTGATTTATTTTTGTTCCGGTAAATCTTCGTTCATATTTATATCGGAAACTTTTTTTTTTTTTTTTTGTTGCCTATAAGTCTATTACTCGAATTATCAATTACTTCGTCTTTCATTTAACGCGCGCATTAACGTACTTGCACCGATTTTCAATTACCATTCTCGTCTTTCTTCAATAAACAAAAAATTAATATACACTACCATTATAAGACCTAGTTTACGCTTGTCCGGTGTTTAGTGACCATTAGTACTTACAAAAAACTCCATGTAATGCAAAACCTGCAGAATATCATTAAATGCTCCTCGATGGACTAAAATGCAGTACATGCATTCCACACTAAATATTCCTCATATTTTTATGATCGTATATTTATAAATTATCGAAGAAATTTCATGATAAATGTATCATGACAATTAATTCGGATAATCGGGAATTATATTATGCTTGATCTCAGCATGCGTTAAGATATAAGCATGGCCGTCACCGATTTCTAATGTATACGATCAGATATTCGGATTTTTTATTTTTATTTATTTATTTATATACAAGTTTAAATTTAATATACAAGTGCTAATAGTTTTTTTTTTTCAATTTTTCCTATTTTTATTTTAGTTATTTTCTTGATTATTTCTTTAGTTTTGTAAAGTCATTTTATATTTAACTGCTAAGGTAACTTTAACGATACTTGGCATACGTATAAATTCTTCGTGATTTATAACATTTTGTATCGAAATAAATATACTACTACTTAAAGATAATTACAGAGTTTAGCATTTATTATAAAGTTGGCGAGAAGGAGGGGATTGTTTACATCCGAGATACTTACCGATTGCAATGATATTGAGAATATTTACGAAAGATTACAACAATATGGTAGACCGTTAGTGGTGTATAATACATTGGCTGAATATTCAGTAGATACCTGTGCGTACTCACCAATATATATTCTGTCGACAACTGTTTCCGATCTTTGTGGACGGGTTTTATCAATGTTTAAAGGCTAAATTTATAAATCCTTCTTTATATTTCTAACTATACTTGGTAGAATACGGAAGGTCCACGCGTCCAGAATTTTTCTAATTAAAATATTTTGCGTTTTCTTCTCCTAGCGTTATCGGCGAGTAAACTTGGGTGGTAGTCCGTTGTGCCGCACGGTGTTGGCCTATTATCTCTCGATGACTCGGAATCCAGACAAAACTGATCCAATGTTCACTTACTTCAAGAATGCCGGGCCATATTTGGTCCACCGTTACCGCGGTAGTATTCCTCGCTTCAAAGTACTGTAATGTCAAATTTGAGTCAGTCATCATCATTATCGAGTATGACTTATAGAATATTTTTAAATTCCGGTGCAAGATGAAACAACGTCTGGAGTAATATTGAAGAAGTGTCGAAAGAAATCGTAAATGAAGAGGAAAAAATATTTAGGCACGGTTGTTATAATTTATATTCTTTCTATGTGATTGTATATATATATATATATATATATATATATATATATATATATATATATATATGATTTATGTATATCATATGCATTATGGATGACCAAAAAATAATATACATATATATACTATGAAATTATAGCCGTGGATAATATTCAGGAATCGAACCGAAAGCAAATAAGAAATACTATATGAAAGATATCACAAAGCCACATGGAATTACATTAATATTTAGTATGCATTTCTATACGTACATATTAACGAATAGACAAGACAGTATGCGGCCATCTCTCATACTCTAGTAGCTTCTTACTGTAGTGTTTTTTCTATGTTCTTCGAAATTATATATAAATATATCCAGGATATTTGTTCATTCCGACAACTACGTAAAAAAAAAAAAACAACAAAAAAATGAATATATACCGTACGTGTAATTTTTCTACATATTGTTCGTATCACGAAAATTTATTCCACTACCATCGGAGATATCGTAAATATCTGCGATACATCGTTACTATTATGCGTAAGCGTTTAGGCTGCGATTTTCATTTATCACGGCAATAAGATAGTTTGGGAGACGAATCTCTTAATAAACTACACATTACGGCGTATCAAATTGTCGGCAACCTGCCATAAAAATTCCGCCAATGGAAACCGGACCCCCGTTTTGTTTGCTTTTATCATCATCATCATCAGCTTGTTATTTATCATTATTTTAGGCTGCTTTAATATGGCTACTATTAAAAGAAACGATCCTAGCGATTTGTTGTTTACGTACTGTATACGTATGTTATTATATGTATTATACGTATATTATATATATATATATATATATATATATATATATATATATATATATATATATGTACGCGCGGTGAAAAAGAGATGTAGCGGGCGAGTGGGAGATCCTAATCGTATCGTAAAAACGAAGGTGCAATGGCCTTCCATCTTTTTCCTTTGATAAGATGATGATGATGATAGTAATCACGATAACAATATAAAAATTTAGGGACAGGGTTGTTAGTAGTAATAATGATCTTTCATCGCGCGATCATAATAGTAATGATGACAAGATAATGAAAAAAAAAAGTAGTGGAATAGTAATTGTGGATAAGAAGAATAGATCGATTGTAAAGCGGGAAATAAAGGGAAACAAGGATAAAAATATAATTGGACGTAATTGTGTAAGAAAGAACTCGTAATATTCTGTATAGTTATGGAAAATTCTGAATAGGTAAATCACACGAATGTATATAGGTGCATAGGTATCCCCTTATATATTATATATATATGTATATATAATATATATACATATATATATATATATATATATATATATATATATATATTTATATATATATATATAAATAAAAATAATCACGGTTACATAGTTATATATAACAACAATAGAAACTCCCATATCGTGTACATTCACCTATGTTCTGGAAATACCTCAAACAATGAGCGAAATTGATGTATGAAAAAAAAAAAACAGAAATAGCTGGAAATTTATTTCCAGTTATAAAATAAATAACCATATATTTTTATTATTATTATTATTATTATATATTTATTTATTTTTTATTTACTTATCGGTTAATTTTGTGTACGGTATTCATCATCGTGCACGATCATCATCATCGTTATATCATGTCGATCGACGAACTTGTAAGATATATTCTATTTACGATCTATAGATATTCACTAAACATTATTCGTAGTCAAAAAGGCAGCCATCGAAATTTTCCCTTCCTAATTGAAGGAACCGTTTAAATTCTTAAAATTATTTCTTTCATCGTTTGGTGTTGCTCGCCGATAATATAATGATATTTAGAAAAATTAGTAATATTCCCACGCTCGATTACATCTTTAAAACGACCGTAAAAGAAAATTCATAAAAATCCATTATAGAAAAAATAAGCCGAAATTTAGGAAAGTTAAAATATATTTTACTAACAGACAATAATAAAATATATTTATTACGTATAGCATTTACGAAATTTTAATTAGCTCAATTTATATTATTTTTAATTTATATATATATATGTATATATTTTTTTCGTGTATATATTTATTACGGTATAAAGCGTAACCTCGCGTAAGGGATCGTATTATATATAATATTGATTATAACATTTCAAAACTTAGCCCGAATGCTTTCCACGTCTTTTGTAGATTTATGATAAAATGTAGCCAGCCGAAATTATGGAAAGCATGTCGGGTAATATAGTTTATACGTATCGTGAAAGTCAAGGTTCTATCAAGGTATACTCCAATATTCCAAGATCACCAATCCTGACGACCCTATTCGCAATATTATTTGCAAGATCGTAATTAAATGCGAGTTTATTCGTATTACGGTCAAAAGATAATGTAACGTATTTACTATAATTGATAGACAGCCCGTTTACTCCGCATATGGTTATTAAGTCTTTTATATATATATATATATATATATATATATATGGAAATAGCCAGAAGAATATCTTTGTCTTGGGTTGCGTTCGGGAAGTTAAGCGGAATACTTAGAAACAAGCAATGCCAATTAATCTGAAAAGGGGATTATATAATCAATGTTTATTCCCAGTACATGGCCATATACAAAAACAAACATACAGAACATAAGAAAGACCCAAACTGCACATGAGAGAATGATACTCAACATCAGATTATCGAATCGGTACAGAAACGCACAGATACGTGAACTAACAAAGTTAGATGACGCAGTGGAACGAATTGTTAGAATAAAGTGAAATCGGGCTGGACAGATGGTCAAAGCGGGTCATACAATGGTGGCCGATAAATAAAAGAAGAAACCACAGTAGACCGAGGAGACATAGGCGCACGATGATATATCGAAGGTAGCCGGGAAGCAATGGTTGCGAAAGGCACAGAACAGAAATGAATGGAAAAATTTGGGAAAAGCCTTCATCCAGGAGTGTATAGATAAAGGCACATCACGATATCGTGTGATATATATGTATATATATATATATATATATATATATATATATATATACACAGTAATATTAATGAAACTTGCTACATAACAAATAAGCCATAAACGGAAGCATGAAAAAAATACATTAGATAAATCGTATAGAAAAACGGAAGGTAAAACTGTTAGGACATGTAATAAGAGGCAATAAGTTCATAAAAACTACAAAAAAAAGTGATAAAATTACAAGCAAAAGGCCGAGAGGTATACTAAGAATATCTATAACGAAAAGTTTATACGACCACCGCTTGATTGTAAACAAATGCCGAGAACTTCGGACGCTAATTAGTCTGATGGTCGTTCAGTAAATAACTTGTAATCGGTTAGCATCCAGCGATGGATCTCACTGTGATTTACATCTAACGGTGTCGACTACGTTTTAACCTACGAACATCAAGACTGTTGTCGAGTAGATTAGCCGTCAATACGTTTGAGTGAATCGGCTCATATATATTGTTTGACAACATTGATCTCATCCTTTACAGATGGAACATTTAAATCACGATGTAAAGTACGGTTAGATAGGTAACAAAATGACGAGATGATTACTAGAACCTCTGTAATTCTATTTATGTGTGTATGCTTCGAGCAAACAACACTAAATATCAAAACGGGCTTTATAATTACGTTATATACTAGAAGTTTGTTTTCTAATTAACCTGCTAACAGCTAATTGAGTTGTGGTAACTTTATTTCTAACTGCTTGCTTTTTTAACAATATGCTTTTGTCATGTTAATTTACCAACTAAATAAATACATATTTTACATATTTTTCTGGGCTAGTAATCTCACTCGATTTATTTTGAACAGTTGGTACGTAAAGTTTCGCAACGTGAAATCGACTTGCCTACATTTGCTTTTCCCTTGATCCGTCAGCGTCTCAGCCGGTTTTCAACTTTCAATAAAGTTTTGCTATTGTCTTCGTCGGTAGCTAAATAACGCTATATCGTCCGCAAACGTAGCAGTTATCGCATTTTTATCCACTGAAAAATCGGCGGAGTAGATCGAATAAGGGCCTAGGACACTTCCTTCAGAAACGCCAGCGGATATAGGGTACACATCAAAGTATTAATTTAGAATTTTAATCCGGTATTTATTTAATCCGGTATTGATTTAGAATTTTAATCCGGTATTGATTCTCAGGATAATATTTTAGGATACGGTACTGTTTTTTTTTCAGTATGTACCACGATGCCGTATATTTGCTTGACATCTAAAAACACAATTGCGCATAGTTATATTATTTTGTTGAATAATATGCAAAATTCCGGTGTGTACCTATATAGGTCGATATTGGTGTTCAGGAACAATATATTCCGATTCTAAAACGGGATTCAACCGGTTCGGTATTATTTTTTCGAGGAGTTTCGAAATGGTAATTAAATCAAAATCTTTTTCCTTACTAAATTTATTATATATTTGATTTAGCACCGTATTGGACTGAGGGAACTCATATTACTCTCACTTACGATAACGTACGAACTTGGTTAAATATTTTTGTATTTATTTATTTATGAATATTTTTGGAAATTCGAAAGAATAGTAACGATTAATTCCGAACGATCATCGTTATTAATGTCGCTGAAACTAAATCTATAGCGCGTTCTTAAGATATTTTTCCTATTGTTACCGTCGTGGCATAAATAACAAAAGGTAATAATAGACGCATACGTCGTGTTCGCGAACAATCTAGACGAATAGAGCATTTCGCTGGACCGTTTCGAAAGGACATTTGGAAAAATCCGGATAAAAGTGATCGATCAACAAGTAAAAACGTATTCTTCTCGTCGTATAATATAATCGTAATGACAATCAAGGAAATAGAACTAATTCGTAGAATCGAGTTGCCGAGCCTGTCGATCCTAGAAATAAAATATGTACACGAGCAGGATAGATTTACCACTACCGTGTGTAGAAGATTCTTTATTCTTTCGGAAATATTATGTATCTATATTTTAAGGATACCGAGGGATGTGTCTCTGATAACAAAGACGGAACCTTACGTAGGAGGATGACGGAGATTAAATGTATAAAGAGATATGCGAAAGCCTAAAAAGAAAAAAAAGGTTGACACATCGTTGTATAAAACAGGTAATAGATATACGACATAAAGACGGATAGATTATAGTAGATATATATAGATATAGATATAGATATTTAAGAGTGTGGATGATGTAGAAAGTGTGAACGTATAGTTTTGAAATTCCTCAGGGACACGAGAGGGAGAGATTCTTTAATTATTCTTCGCCAGCAACACGGGCGTTTTCTATCCGACATTAGGAAATATCATTTATTATTAAAAGCGATCTTTTAGCTCTCTTCCTAATAAGATGGCTGTTCGTTTTACAATTGTCGAATGAATAAAAGTACACTAAGAAACAGGTAGAGAACGGATTCCGTGAGCAAATACCGCTATTATTGTTACTACTACCAAAGCGGGAACTACTATTGTTAAGACAGGTGTGTTGGTCCCTCGTTCGGCGTATATATATAAATATAATAACTCTTCGCCGTGAAATACTAAATTGTAATTTATTAATCGGTTTATAAAATTTCCTTACCTTATTCGAATATTCGGTTTTCCATCAAGTTGTAAAACTGGACTTACGTAAACTTTCCTGTTGGCTATTTTTTCTTTTTTTTTATCGCGTTATTAGTACACCGCTATGTACAAAATTTATTGCAGAGGAAATCGTAATTATTAATTTTTATTATTTATTATAATAAATGAGAATTCTAGTCGATTTTTATCTGTGGGTACTTTGTACCTTCAGTCTAACCGGACGCGTCCACAGGTGGCGGATAGTGGAACGGCTTACTGATATGTAGGTTAGCTGCGAATAAGACATTAGTCAAATAAGCAGTCACCAAGAGCGGCTACCGGTGGAAAGCCACATGCAGGTGATTACAGTAGTGACAGGGAAATGAGAACGAGGATGTAGAGAGACAGGTTGGGAAAAATTCGACATGAGTCACATCACTTCTCACCCTTGGCGAGTTAAGGCCGTCATAAATGTCTCACCAGACTATTCCCCCGATAGCAAACTGCTGCCTTGCGGTAAGGGTTTGGTTATCCAAAGGCTAAGGGAGTAAATCCTGATAGAAAATCACAGAAAAGGCAACAGAAAACCACTACTATTTCTGAGGAATCATTGATTTCATTTTATCTAGCTATGATAATGTTTTCTGTTATGAAAATAAATTCCGGACGTAAAATACTCTCCCATTCTTATGTCCGGGTGGGGAGTACTACAGGAAAAGTCGTCAAAACTCACAGTAGTATTATTAAAATAGGAACACGGAACGTTAGAACTTTGAACCGATGTGGAAAGTTAGAAAATCTGAAAAATGAGATGGACAGAATGAAAATAGATATACTAGGCATAAGCGAAATGCGATGGCCTAAACAAGTTTCGGAGTCATAGAATCATACATACGAAATCGGTAAATGGAACAGCAGGTGTATGGAATAGTTTTTGGAAAAAAGTTTGGATGTAAAGTTATAAGTCATCTGCAATAAAATGAAAGAAACGCGGCCAAAAAATACTGTTATTCTACAGGTGTATATGCCGACGGCGAAATATAATGATGATGATGATGATATAGAGGAAATATATGGAAACGTTGAAGAAATAATTAAGCGTGTGAAATCATAAGAAAATCTAATAATAATGGGCGATTGGAATGGCACAGTAGGTCAACAAAAAGAAGGAAAAATTATATGGCCTAGGAAGTAGAAATGACAGAGGAGCAAGGTTAATTCTGTGTGAAACGTATATATAAAAATCACAAGAGAAGAATTTACACGTGGAAAAGCTCAGAAGATAAAGATATCAAATAGATTATGTACCGGTGAAACAGAGATTTAGGAACCATGTTCAAGACTGCAAATAGAAAGTGATCATAATCCAGTAGTTATGAAATGTTGTTTAAAATTTAGAAATCTCAAGGAAAACAATAAAATGACACTGAATATAAAAAAATTAAATTTTAATAATATAAACAAAAAAAAATAAAAGAAACAATCAGTCAGTCTACTAAAACACAAGGGAGTTTAGGTATTGAAGAAAAATGGACACAATTAAGAAGTTACACAATTGTATAATATTATTTATGGAATATACCAGACGATTTTAAAAAGAATATAATAGTCGCAATAGCGAAAAAAGAAAAGGCTGATACATGTGAAAAACATAGAACTATCAGTTTTGCTTAAAAAATTTTAACAAAAATTATATATAGAAAAGCAGAACAAATGATCGAAAAAATATTAGCAGAAGATCAATTTGGTTTTAGAAAGAACACGGAGAAGCAACATTGACCTTACGATTAATCATTACAGAAAGAATAAGGAAAGGAAAAAGCAGATATTTATACGATTTATTGATATATAAAAGGCATAATGGTCGAATGGAAAAAGATGTTTATAATATTAAAAAACATGGGATTAAAATATAAGGAAAGAAGGATTATATACAATCTGTATAATAATAATCAACGGATGATTATAAAAATTAGAAGTGAAGAAGGAGAAGCAAATATTGGAAAAGGATGAAAATACGAAAGAAAAAGTTAAAAGAATACCGATACATGGGGAAAACGTTAGTAAGCTTAGATTTGCCGACGATATCGCTGTATTAGCTGAATCAGAAAAAGAAATGAATAAAAGTGTTAATGGAAAACATGCTGCAGGAATATAATATGAAAATAAACAAACCGAAATATTAGTACGCAATAAATATAATCATACAAAGAATCAATTTAATAAGTAGAACAAGTAAACGAATTTTGTTACTTGGGAAGCGTAATAACCAAAGATGGTGTGAGTAAAAGAGGTATAAAAATCAGAATTGCCCAAGCTAAAGCAGCGTTTTATAATAAGAAAAGCTTATTGACATCGAGAAGCATAGAGCTAGCCGTTAGGAAAAGACTGCTGCAAGTATATGTATTCAGAATTGCCCTATATAGATGCGAAACAATGACGAAAGACGAGAAGCAAAGACTGATGGCATTAGAACTCTGATGTTAGAGAAGATTATTGAAAATAAAATGGACAGATAAGCTAACGAGGAAGTTTTGAGAAGAATTAATGAAAAATCGACGTTGTTAAACATACTAATAGTAAAAATAAGAACCCAAATGATATGCGACACGAAGGGTTAATCTAATAGAAGGGATGCATCCGGGAAAGAAATTGGAAGGCCGCGAACAGGTTACATTTCACAGATACGCGAACATGTGAAGGCGTCATCGTATGAAGAACTGAAACGGATGGCACAGAATCGACAGAGTTGGAAATCAATGACAAACCAATCTTAGGATTGAGGCACAACATGATGATGATTACTAAAGCGTATTTATTATTGTTGAATCATTCGCATCAATTCTATCGGTATCCATGATTATTACGGCTATTGTTATAATTATTATAATAATTTATTTCCAAATTCTGCACAAGCGAATAAGGCAAGGCACACTGGTTTACGTATTTCGATATATACGTACGACTATATTCGTACATATTTGTGAACTTTCAGGAGGAGCAAAAAAAATCGTCTATAAATACAGTTATAATTAAACTGATTTTCCATCAGTAAGTATCTAATTACTGTAGCCCATAGCTATCGGTAGTAATTATATATATATATATATATATATATATATATATATATTTTATATATATATATTTTATATATAATTATTATTTCGAATGAGCCACTAACGTTATCAACTGGTCCTGCCATTTTTCTTCCTTTTTTCCATACTGCTTTCATCCTTTCACTGTGTCTTTTTTTTCGTTCTTCGGTCCACAAAGTGCCAGTTCTTCTTCCTTGCTTTTCCGCGAATTCTTTACAATTAAATAGTTTCTTCTTTAATATAACTCGCTGTTCTACATCTTCAGGCATAATATTCAGTTCCGCCATGTCATTTTTAGTCTCTGTATACCATGTATCGTTCATTTTTAGTTTTCGCATGTACTTAAATCATCTTCCGGTGAGCCTACTGTCCTCCATCCGTTGCATATGTCCATAAAATCGTATTCTTCTTTTCCGGATCGCAGTAGTAATTTTTTCCACATGTTGATATATTTCTTGATTACTTCGTTTTATATATTTTTGACCTTGTTTCACTGATCCTATTATTCTTCTTACAATTTTTCTTTCTGCGATTTCAAGCTGTTCATTTAATCTTTCTTGGTTCATTTTTAGGCTCTCCGCTGCATATAATGCCTCTGGTCTGATCACCGTTGTGTAATGTCGCAGTTTAGCATTTCTTGATAAAAATTTCTTATTATATATTTCTTTTGTTAAATAAAACATATATATAATATATATATATATATATAATATATCATCGTCGTATTGGTCGGACGTCGTGACTAGCTATTGTATGTTTATTTTTATGTACAAAATTAGCTAGCATTCCGCGTGCATATAATACGGAGTGTAGTGCCACCGCCTTCCCCGTGTTAATTAAGAATTAAATAATGACGAAAAGTTTCTATGTCGCGTGTTGGTTTCGAACCCGCGACCGTTGAGTTAGGCGAGCACTCTAGTAACTACACCACCGCGACATTTTATATATAAATTAAATTAATCTAATAAAATAATTTCATCAGAGTTTAAACAGTCTATTCCATCTTATATTTTAAAAAGTGTGGAATGTAACAATTTAAAAAAAAATAAACAACAGAAAGGAATTACTCGCTAAACGTTTTATAAAGATTTAGCTTTTCGACTATTAATCCATTATTATCAAGTGAACATACAAATGAAATATAAAAATATATAAATGTGTATATTTTCTCTGTTACTACATTAGTTTTTAGATATACGTAATCGGATTTGTGGGGAGGGGTAATGAATGAAAGAAAACCTGATATTGTATATAGACGGATAACAGACGGATGAAGTTCGGATTAATGTTAAAAAGGAAAAGTTTGCGAACAAACGAAGTAAATAGAGTGTATAGAGGGAAAGAAAGTACTGAGTAAATAATCGCTCGTTGGTGACGTATAATAGGAAGTATTAGTCGACCGAATGAAATGTACGTAGAACAATGTGTCGTGTCGAGAAATCGGGGGAAATCAGTCAAGAGGAATTCGAATTCAATTTTTTTTACCGATTACGATTAAATAAGGATGTTTAGTTGTTGAGGAATAGTATAGAATCGATATGAAGGATATTACTTCGTTATCTTAACAACATAAAGGTAGATTTTATACGCCAGAGAATTGTGGGTTTTTTTTAACTTTGAGTTCTGAAGGATTAATAAAACGTTTAGAAAGTCCGTCGTTATTATTAATTGTTCTGTTTTTTAAGCTACTAACATTCATCATAGTGTCTTTAGAAATTTGGCCAAAAATTTAGGAAGAAGATAATAAATCTACATCTTAATCCCGGATGTATTATTATATAGAGGTAAAATCAAAATTACTCCGGATTTCTATACTACCCGATTATCAACGGGGCGTGACTTATCTTTTATTTAAAAAAAAAACAACAAAAAACAAGTAGTTTTTTTTTATTACAATCAGCATTCAGTAATACTCTAAATTAATGATATTAATTATATATATTTCAGGCTTTCCCTATAGAATATTCCTGTATTCTTCTATACGTATTATTATTTGCTCAATTCATAAGGTTCGGTTCTTTGCAACTGTCTTAATTCGTCCTACTGGATTGAAAGTTGCTTCAACTCTGAATTTGTATGATTCTGCAGTCTTAATTCATGCTTTCTTGTTAGTTCCTTTAAAATGTGATTTCTGATACATAGAGATCTATTATCTATTTCGATTTCCTTCACGTAAGGATGACAAGTACGAATGTGGCATAGTAAAAACTGCTGACCGTGTACTAGAGCGCGCGAGAGTATACGGTTAAATATAAAGTTAACTCAAAAGACGAATATGCCCGAAAATTTTTAATTATTTAATACTGCGCAAAAATTCCGATATTACTAAAGTTTTTTACTAACACTTCGACGGAACAGTGATAAAAGTTTTCAGCGTCGAATAAAATTATACGTACGGGTTGAATTACGTATGCGTATGTATGTGTGAACTTTCTCAGCAATCACGCGCAACTAGTATAAGTATGCTCGTACGATATATATGTGTGTGTGTGTGTATCTCCAAGTAAAACTAAAATTATAGTATAAATATTACCTCGTATAAGAGTTATAACAGCTTGAAGTACACATATTCGATAACTGTGAGCTGGCCTACAGCCCGCGAAAATGTGAGTGTACAAGCGGTCGTTATAATATGTTGAAAATTAATGTAAAGGAGAAAAAACATTAATTTGCATAATGAAACATTAATAAGAAGAAATGTCTAAGAAAAAAATGTTCAACAAAAAACCAAGCTCAGAGATATAATAAAATTAAAAATAGAACCGAGCTGGTCATAGTAGAACATATTAGGTGGACTAAAAGAATAACGCAATGAAGACCCACATAGGATATATAATTCGTGATCGTGCATGCGATGACATGACGACGTTCAAAAGTCAGCCGGAGCGAAATGGACGAATGACGTGCCGAGTACGATGCGAAAGAAACCGGCAGTGGATAGAAATAAGCGAATAATCGATATATATATATATATATATATATATATATATATATATATATATATATAATGCGGATAGAGAAAGAAAGAAACAACCTTTCCAATTGTAGCAGTTTGTACATATTTATGTATTCGTTTGGTGATTTTTAATGACTGGTTAAGACCAGTTTTATATACGAACATCTGGATAGTCGATTTTCGTATTTTACAAATCTTAATCTGAAATTGTCATACAGTATTATTTATTATTTTATATTGGACGTTGACGGACGAAGTAGTAGAAATACCGCCGAGGCGTGTCAATCTAAACATACGGATGAAATGACGCCTAGTTAGATTAACTTTTGATAGACAGACGTCCATCTATAACTGACCGCGCGTCGGTGTTTGATGTTTGAACAGAACTAACTTACTTAATAGTCGTCGTGATCTGGAAGAACTGGAAAATTGTTTATAAAGTATATATCTTAATTGGAATTCCAGTACGTATGACGTAAATAATCGACTAGAAAAAGGAATTCGCCCGCAGTAATCGTTAACAAACCGGCTCACATATGAAAGGGGTTAAACGGATCGATTTAATATTAATTCGATTATCGTTATTTAAATTTTCCAAATAAAAAATTTAACGCTTATTTGAATATGCAAAAATATATTTTTTTAAAGTTTCCAATTTGTTTACAAGCATTTACACAAATGTTACACACAACAGTATATTGACAATATAGATAAATGCATCCATCCATCAACGAACATCTATATACGAATCTTCGTGAAATTCGACTATATATTCATTTACACGTAGACATCCGAGCCTTTCTATGAATTTCTAATTAATCTAAACGATACGTCGCTCCGGATTTAACTAGACAATATAGAATCTCTACCTTGTATATAAAAAAATTATACAATTTTATTAAAATTTTCCCATATATATACACGGATAAGAGAAATTAAAAATAAAAAATTCGAACAGGTTTACACGCATTTAATCCTCGGGTTCGACGTCTCTAAATAAAATATATCGCGGCAGTTCTTTAAATCTTCGTAATTATGAAAACTTATGCGCTTTATTAAAGCGAGTAACCACGTAAATTAATAATATTAATAAGTATATTAATTAATTAAATGAAAAAAATAGCTTAATAATAATTCAATTCGCCATTTATTTCGAGTTACGCATTTTAGATTTACAAAATTAATAAAAAAAACAATATAAATGATCACACGTAAGACTATGCGTGTGCGTGGAATATTAAATTAAACTAACATTACACCATTTCGTTTAAACGACCATCTTCTCGTTAAATTAAATATAATTTATTCGTATAAAATAATATTCAATAACTATAAACAATAAATTAAAAGTTATATAAAACGTTAAAAGATTTTAAAAAGAAAAACATAATTGCAAATTTAAGTAAGTGTAGGTGAGTAACACGTTTATAGAACAAATGAAAGAGATGACTAAATTCGCTCAAAAAAAAAAACGAATAAAAAAATATAAAAATTTTTTTAAAAGTAAAAAAAATCATTGAAAATTAAAAAATTTAACGCGGATTAATTTTTTTAGATAAAAATATTTAGGTATTTTAATTATACAAAAAAAACGAAATTCATATTTTTTGCGGGGTTCGTTACTTAGAAAACGTGTGAACAATATACGAATCTTTAAGATTTAGTCGTTTAGTCGATTAGTCGATTTGCAATTGTTTTATCCTATTACTAGATGTTCCCCATTCAGTATCATTATAACATCCACAGCGATATTGAAATGTAGTCGTCAATATTATCGCTATATTTAATTTCGATCGAAAATTACCCGAATCCGGTCTAACATTATGTAATTGTGTAAAATATATCGTTATCCTTAGATTCATTTCTATATATGTACCTTATAATTTCCTTTTTAATATTTTACCTCGGTGTGTTGTAGGTGGAGTTATCGCCGGGGCAATCCTCCTCATTTACGCGAAATTATTTCTGGGGGAAAATAAGTTTCGCGAATACAAGCCGTCGTAGTCTGTAACGCGTAGTGGTGCGACTAACTAAAAGTAGACGGTATCGTGAAATTTATTCAAATTGGGACGGCCCCGATAAAAAACCGTAATATAACCTAAAACCACCCTGCAACCCGACGAACCTCTTCCATCGTTTTGCAAATTCGCGAAAACAACGTTCAACTGGAGACTAGGTGGTCTAGTCCTTAATTAACGGACGAGGAAAAGTTGTCTGCTTGGAAATCTCGGTACGCGACATCCGGAATCAGAATTAACTACTCGTCTCTGCCAAAGTCGAACGTGTTATCCTATTATTATTCGTTAAAGGGGATGATTTATCCACGCTGATATCTTGTTCTGTTTATAACCGTTATCTGTAGTAGTTATCGTTATTGTCTTATATTCCATACGACCGATCGATATATATATATATATATATATTAATAAACGTATTAGTCTCTTTCACCTAAAACTTATGCATGTATCACAGGGTAATGTATTAGGATATAGTCGGGTTTTAATTGTAATAAATGATTTACCTGAGTTACCTTACGTTGACCAGAGCGCTATCTGCTGATGATTTAGCTTTGTGTATCATCGATCTTTTGGACCGAATACTATATGTAACACGAAAATCTGCTAGAATTATATTTAAAAACGGAAGCTATGTTTACTAAGCGACACCAATCCTACTCAGCGGAAGTTACCATTTATGAGGTAAAAGTATTTACCGGCAGAAATAAGTTCGCCATTTAAGAATCATTCCGAATTCTCGTTCAACATTTAACGGTAATATTATCGATAATAAGTTAGGTTCGATTCGCACTACGGGTGTACGCTCACACGACGTTCACACTTACGGGGTCAGGCTTCTGTCTTGTCAATAATTGAATTCGGTTGTATTCTGCTTTTAATAAAAAAAAACATTTTTATTTGTTCTTATTTAAAATTAATTATATATTTAATTAATCGTTTATTAGCCCGAATATTTATATTATACTTTATTATTGTTCGAGCTATAATACAGCGATACTAGTTCTGCGATGCATCGCAGGTACGTAATGGTTAAGAATAATTATACGCGTATCGTATTAATTAAATAACGTTCTTTCTTTTCTGCTTCTACTGTCTTCCTACATTACATATAAATTGTTATAAATGCACACCAAGCCAAACATTACCATATGTACATATATTATATATATATATATGTATGTGTGTGTGTATATGTTTATGTATATATACATATAAATACGTGTACCTTTTTCTTAAATCCCTTCTAATGCGTAATTTATGATGCGGCCTTAATCGGGAGGTGTATATATAAGGGTTGTTTCTACATTTATCGCGCTCTTTGTGCCAGCAATTCGTAGAATGGAATATAATTTTTATAATACAGGCAACTTCACGATAATTCGTATTATTTAATCGATATCGGAATATTTATTAGAAAAAACTTTTGAATAACATACGAATTTTTTATTTAGATTTTTAAAATGAAACAGTTTAGTTAAAAAAACGAACAGATATATTGTACACTGTATATACCGAGGAAATTGAAAATTATTCGTAATCTCTAACGTGGTAAATGATTTAATTGATCTTCTAGATTGTGAGAGACGATTAAAATATTATATCGTAAATTATAAAAATGTCCTTTTACATGTTTCAGATTTCAGCGAATCACAGCGACAAGATCGAGCTAATCATTTGCGGCCAGCAGATTCGAAATTAAGTATTGTTTAATAAATTCGAATTTTAAATAATAATATCGATAAACAGAAAAATTAAAAATAATAATTTATAGTCATAAAAGAAAATAAAAACAAAGCTAAATAAAGCTTATATTTTATTAAGGCAAAGCTTTTCGACAATCACGTCATTTTCAAGCATATTACAAATATATGCTTGAAAATGACGCGATTGTCAAAAAACTTTGCATTAATAAACTAATGTTTATAGTGATAAACTATGTTTTTATTTTGTTTATAATATGTAGGAAATATGGTGAGAAAACAATGAATGATATCAGTTTATTAAAACATATTTATCTATAATAATTAAATTGAAGAGAATTAAAAAGAAATTTATGTAAATATATCTAGTACATTGTCTCCGATTATCTCCATTCGAAAAATTTAACTCTATACTTATAGTAACAAATCTGCGAAGTTGTTCGAGGGAGAATTGATATTGGAATACGAGCAATCGTGGAAATACCGGAAGATGCGTCTGAACAATAGTAAAATATTTACCAATTTTTAACGATTTCCAAAAGTCGTACCGAGAATTGTGATAATTTATCTGAGTTTGGAATGGATGATGAGAAAGTATTTTTAACAACAAGGCCCCCCCCCCTTTGTTAAGTTGAAATCTACTAGAATTCTAATCATTTTTGGACATTTCTCCGATATATCAAATATCAAGGGGTGAGAATCAAACCTGAATGGGCAGTTTTGTATAGCTAAAGACTATCACTACATACAACGTACTTGTCTGTACCATTCAGCACATTAAGGAGATAATCATAATAAACTTTGCCGATAGTCATTTTAATTCGGCTGTGAAAACAGCGATCATCCAGAGTAAGATCGAATTTTTGGACTGTTACATTGTCAATGACAAGTGTGGCACCAACTGAACCGGAATTTGTATTAGATTTCGAGCCGACGGTGAAGATTTTTCGATAATTAGGAACAGCTGTATGAAATTTGTTGTTAAACCATGTGTATCGCGAGAAAGATGAATTTCAATTTCTTTCAATACTTCTCTATTGCAAAATGTACGTAATAAACGAAACAATTAGTGTAGTAGACTAATACCTGCGCACGAGCGTGGATATAATAAAGGAGGAAACGAACAAAAACTGAACAGAATACACCGACTTAAATTATACCATCGGACTAAGCGATAAACGATATAAATAATTAAATATATAATTAAATATATAATTAAATAAAGCGAACACTCTATACCAGTCACACATATGTAAACTACTTCGTTATAATACACATAATTATCGAAAATAATAACAATCGATATAAAATATAATAAACGAAATAGCGATCTAGTGTCGTCCAGTTTAGTTGTGATATAAACAAATAAAGCTCATTCGCTTAAAAGCTCGAACAATAAAATTCCGTTAATGATTGAATAAAATAATAAGCGACTTATAAATCAATTGATGCATGTGTTTGTAGTACATCAGTTATTTCGTTATAATGTACATAAAAAACAAAATAAAACGATAAAAAGTAGTTAAAATTATTAAAAAATTATATGAACAAACACAAAGCTTTCGAAATATAAACATAATTTTAACGAATTTTTTACAATCTTATAAAAACTAGTACGCAAGAAATTATTAATATACGCGAGCGTTAAAATAAAATTTTAAATATCTGATAGTGAATGTGGTAAAACAACACAATCAACAATTAGTAATTAAAAAAAAAAAATTTTTTTACACAACAATAAAGCAAAGTGCAACAATACGAAAATTTATACACAAACGAAAATACAAGCAGTGAAATGATAAAAATTTAAAAATAAAAAATAGTTGTCCGTATAAAAATTAAATTTACATATACTTCTTATTCTTCATCAAAATTGATCGTCTAATTTATTTTTATCTCTTTGTTTTATTATTTCGGTTTTCTTTTTTTAAAATGTTTTTCTGTATGTAAAATTAAGATTTATACCATACTTTATCAACTATAGTAGGATTATATTTATTGTTAATTACTTTTGTTTTATGATGTTTTTTGTCTTTATTTTATAATTGTCCGTTAAAATTGTTTTTGCTGTATTAATAAAACTTCTAAAACCGTCCAATTTATTAATTTTTCTATGAAATGAATCTAAGGTATTAATATGTCTGTGTATGTTTTCTATATATATATATATATATATATATATATATATATATATATATATATATATATATATATATATATATATATTTGCATTAAATTTTTGATTGATAATGTTAATTTTGAAATCTCGAAAACTAATTATTTTTCCTCCTATGTTTTTATTATCGTTATATTTAAATTAACAAGATTGTTCAAAATACCATCATTATCATTATTATTCCCTATTATTAAGATATTATTTTACTGACTACGTTTTCTTGTTTATTTTTTTTTAAATGTAGCTCTAAGAAAGCACAGCTACTTCCTTTCTGCAATCTTAAATTTTAATTTAAATAAGCAGCAATCATGATTATTCGACATGTGCAGAGTTTTTGTTTATGTGAAAAGTTTTATAATATCGGATGTTATTATTTTAATTGTTATCGGGTTATTACTTTATATGAATTTTATTTTGTTGTACTTCGTTTTGTGTTATTGTAAAAAAAATTTTTTGTATTATTTATTGATTGTGTTGTCTTACCGCATCACTACTGGCTGTTTAAAATACTGTTTTAACACTTGTGTAAATTAATAATTTCTTACATTTCATTTTTTATAAGGTTGTTTTAAATAAAAAAAATTTTAAATTATTTTTATATTCCGCTTGATAATGGATTAATAGACGAAAATCTTTGTGTTTGTTCATAAAGAAAATAACTTTTTAATGATTTTAATTACTTTTCATTGTTTTATGCATTTTTTTAAATCACTACATTGCAAACTTTTAAAATAATGTACACAGTATTACTTATAGATACACACATACTACACACACAGTTGTATCTTTCCGAACATATAATTGAACGCGTGTATGAGCTAGTAAACATGATATTCTACATGGTGTATACTTGAATGAAGGAAATGTAGATCACGTGTTTTAATTTTTTACTTTAATATTATTATTTTTTCTTAGTATAAATTAATTTTAAAATCGACATTCCTTATCAACAAATAATCCTTAATTTTTCTAGTTTAGTAAATCAATTTTTAGTTTCTTAGGCAAACTGTTATATATTTTGGCTTCTATGTAGCTTTAATAATAATCAAATTGAATTAAATTCTATTTGTTCATAGCAGTAAATTGTTACACCCGCTAAATTATAATGAAATAATAACAATAATAAGTGAAATCAAGCATTAAGAAATAATTATAATATACACTGGGCCGCGCTTCCGATCATTTTCACCATAAACGTATGTACACACTTTGTACACAAATACACGCGCATACAATAATAATGGTTAAAAGTGCTCGCTAATGCGCATATAAATATACGCATACACATGCATACACACACACATACCTATATATATATATATATACAAACACATTTACACATAAATAATAATAAGCTTTCTCGTAATATCCACTTAAATCTTCCTTTAAAAACCCCAACCATTTACAATTCGTATTCATTCTCTCTTTCTCATACACCCGCACTTATATGTATGTACATTACACACACACATATATATTCGTATACGTACATATATAAAAACATACACACTATACTTTAACCACCACACACACACATATATATATACACACACACACACACGTCCACATATCCTGGCACATGTAATTCGTCGTTGAAATGTCACAAAAGAAAACAGTTAAAAAAGTGAACATCGTAGTATCTTTTCGTCCGCAAAACGTTATTCTTTAAAGAAATTAATTTGTAAATTATTTAAATTTACATTAAATACGTTATTTATTGAGGACATACGCTAACAAATACTTTAGTCGTTACGTATGATTTTTAATCGATTCCTTAAGCTGGTAGTGAATTAAATAGCGTGACACCTGTAGCTTTCTGGAATGGAATTTGTTGAATTTTGGAATCTTTGCTCGCTCATCGTCTAATAATGCTGTTATACCGGCGTGAATAGTTATGTCAAATCTTTTACGATTTTTGCTCATAATATATAAAAGTTCGTACAATTGTCGCCTATTTAAAAGAATATCTTTGTCTTAAATTAAAGGCCGAATATGATAATTGGCTGCACCAGCTCAGTGTACGATACCATAATCTAAATATGTATTTCAGTTTATACGAATTGTATTCCGAGATATTTTATACGGAGCAGCTCGTTTATCTCGCTACCATCTTCTAGGTGAATTTTTAATTCGTCCACAAATATTTCGTTTTCGATCTGTGCACACAATGTATTTTGTTTTAATTGTTTTTAGGATTAAATGATTATTACGTAACCGAGTTAAAATTTTATCCACATCAGCCTGTACCAACATGCGCATCATGCTGGGAAAATGTGAATTTAATCAAGAACAGCATCGTTTGCGTAACGCAAAACAATTCATCAGACACGTACGGATTAACACGTATTAACAACAAATAACGATCTACTATACTACCTTGAAGTACACCCAATTCAGTATTTTCACTTATTAACCGATTTCTTTTTCTAACGTACCTTCTACTTGTTATATACGAACTGAACCATCGATATATGTTCCCCCAAATAGGCGTATAATTTTCCCATTAACACTGAATGGTCGAACGCTTTTGCATAAATCGAAGTAGATAGCAATAACGGATCTTCCAGCTTCTAAATTTTCGCTAATGCAAGAGTTCTGACCAAAATAACGTATCACATCCGTTCCTTTACCCGGTAATAAGAAACCGAATTTATTTAAATTTAAAAAGTTTATACGATTTAAGCGATACAGCGTTATTTTCTTTGCACATTTCTCGAATATTTCGGAAAGAATGCAGTCTGGCTTATAATTCGAATTCAGCTTATCTTGGCTTTTACGAATCGCTTTAATAATAGGTAATTTTAAAATTTCTATTAACTCACTCGTTTCGATAGATTCGTTAAATAAATACGTCAGCGGCCCGATGAAATAATCTACGTTGTCCTTAATTAACGTAATCGAAATTTTGTCAAATCCAAACGGAATTTTGTAAATTTCGTACGTCGTCCTGGGTAAATTTGTAATAAGCGAAAGAATCTGAATAATTGTTCAAGAATACTTAGGCTGCGCGGCAAAACTACGATTTATGTAATAAAGAACTGCGTATTAACACACGTTGAACGTATTCACTACTAACGCTTCATTTCCATTTATGCTCGTCTTATGAAAATTTACTTTTAGCTGACGCGTGTTTTTCACCTAGGATACGATTTATTATGGACTAGCAATATTTTTGATTACATTTATGTTTATCTAACGAACGAATGTAGAAAATAATAATAATAATAATAATAATGATGGTGGTGGTAATAACTGTAATAACGATAATAACTTTGGAAACAGTAAAATATTACTGAATCGTATGTAATGTAGAATAAACCGATAAGGAAAAGTCAAAAATAAAATTAAATCATATAACAGATAGCTGAAAATCATCAGAAAGTATACATATCTAGTGAATTCTACAAAATTCTGCAATTTAACGCGGACGAAAAGGATATAGAGAGAAAAAATATGTAAATAAATTAAAGCATTCCGCAGCCACGAAATTGAATAGTTCCGAAAATACTTTAATCGGTTCTTCGGAATGGATATAAATTTAAATTAAACTAACCGATAGAATCGCGTAAGAATACAAAATTCTACATCGTCCGCCGTGATCTACGATCGAGAACACTTCTCACGATCACGAAATGTGAAGGCGGAACATGTTTGACGTACGTCTAAAACTTTTAAGAAATAAATAAAACACTCTGTCTCTATAACGCCGAAAAATTGACGAATTTTATAATATACTTCTTAAAACTAATTCTTCATCGAAATTTATCATCGAATATGATAAATTATTTTCATCTCTTTCTTTTATTATCTCCATTTTTCTGGTAAATTTTTTTTTTTTAATAATGTTTTTCTGTATGAAAAATTTTTCATTAAAAAACGCTTTAGTGATTTCGACTCTTTTTTGCGTCGCGTACCTTTTAAAAAACACTCTACACTTTTCGAACGGCGGTAATAATATAAAAAAACAAAAACAATTCTCAGGGATTAAAGAAGATAAATCTGAAACCCGGCATTCGTGTATGAAAAATGATTAAATGATAAGTCGAAAACCTTTTGGAAATGAAAATGCAGATACCTTATTCGATTTAGGACAGAGAACAATAATGGTAGTGATGATGAAATAAGAAAATGTCAATCACCCTACTTGTTTAAGTATATGTTGCAAATTTCGAAATTAAGTTCTTATCCATCAAACTTTGATGAGGCAGTTAGAGCTATATATATACATTTTATATATATATGTATATATTACTTTTCACTAATATTAGACATGTTAATGCTGTCTATAGTTTTATCGTTATTACTATTGTTAATACTATTTCTATTGGTCGTTATTTAATTGATTTACTTAATAAATATAACCAGTATATTACTAAAATAATTGTAATGGAACAGCGATTTTCGGAACATTAAAACATGATACACTGATTGAAATTATAATAAAACATAAACAGCGGTTAAATAGACAACAAGTATAAAATAAACAAGAAGAAAAAAAAATGATAAAACATATATATATATATATGTATATATGGCACACGATACCTAGCTGTGCTCAATTTAGTTCGAAAGCTGGATAAAGGTTATAAATAAGCTGGTGATAATGTTTATCACGCGCTACAGTTTATAAAAAATATATATTCAGTTTACACTGTCAAATATTCCAATTTATTTTCAAACTTCCTAGTCCGGTACTTTGCACGCGTAATTTACCGGAATATTAAATTTATTATTAAAATTATTATATACAACTCAAAATTTTTAAAATTTCAACGATTATAAGATAAAAATATAGTACACATAAAAATGTTATATTCAAATAGAGAATTTATACAGATGTTCAATTTATAAATTCTAGATAGAGATGTGGAAGCAATTATTACTACTTGTATACGTACAGGTAATTATGAAAAGTTTGTAACAGATCCTGAACCGGTTGATAAAATATATAATATTATCCTCTTTAGCTTTAAAATTTTTTCAAATTTGGCTTATTATAAAGACGTTACGAATTCACACACACATATATTATTATTATATATATATATAATTTAATTAATATATATATAATTTAATTAATATATAAGACGTCTCTATTGACAAAATTACCTGCTTAGATACATCTGAGGATGTAATTGGGATTCACAACCAGTACCAGTGAATAAACTTAAACACCGGAACAATTTTCAAGCAGATTACAAGACACGTTGGATATTATGGAAACGAAACGGTTGATGCCCTAACTAGAAGTGAACAGAATTACGGAAAACGGATAAAGCTAAACTGGGAAGATTATTAAGGATCGGTTGTATCAATAATATTATTGTGGTTCAGAAATAAAACATACGATATGGAAATGTGACAAGTTAGATCCAAGAAAGAAGATTATTATTTAAAAAAAGAAAAGTATTACCAACATTAACATCTTCTTCTTGATCGATTACACCAGCTGGGTGTCGTGATCGTGACTTTGCCAATAAGGACGAATCAACTAAACTTCTCCAATATTCCCGATCCATGGCTCGGTGACTTAGACATAGTGCCGCGAGCGATATAAGTCAATTTTATTATCTATCAAGGATCCTAGATACACAAATTTATCCACTATTTTATATCCAAAAACATCATATCCTTCCTTGTGCATTACATTTGTTCTATCTATCACCATTATCTTTGTTTTATCATTATTTATACTAAAACCATATGAAAGACCAATAATCTTTAGTTTCTCTAGTAATTCTCTCATTTCATCAAGGTTTGCGGCGATCAATGTTATATCATCTGCGTATCGCAGATTCGAGTATTTATATCCTCCTACTGATATTCCGCTCTTTCATTGATCCAACACCTTTCGCATAATATGTTCGGAGTACAGGTTAAATAATATGGGTGGTGACAATATACATCCCTGTCGGACCCCTTTCCTCGTATGGAATTCTTTTGTATTTCTTTGTCAATTCTGACGGTGTTACTATTATTTTAATATAAACTTTGTATCAGGTTAACCATATGTTTGGGTGCTCCCGTTTTTAACTCCAAATGACGTTGTCAAATGCTTTATTAAAATCCACAAAACATAGAACTACTGGTATTTCATATTCGCGCGCTTTTTCTATTATCAGTCTTAGATTCATTATTTGTTCGCGGGTACCACGTCCTTTCATAAAACCCGCTTGCTCTTCCGCTAATTGATCATCCAATAATCCATTTATCCGATTTTTCAGAATACCTAACATTATTTTACTAATATGCGGAATGAGTGAAATTGTTCTATAATTCGCACATTTTGTTCTTATTCCTTTTTTTGAAGACATATATAGATTTGCACCAGTCGAAAGCCATTTTCCAGACTTCCAAATGGAATTACATAATGAATGAATTCCATTCATACCAGCTGCTCCTGTCAACTTTATGACTTTAGCAGGTATTTCGTCTATTCAAACCTCCTTATTGTTTCTAACATTAAGATATCTACCCTTAAATGTTATATAAAGAATAAATTCGTTTTCTCAAAAACGTATGTTGAATGGCAATATAGATGTGTGAATATTTAAAATTCGATTAAACCGGCCAAAAGGTGAAAAAGCGAGTTAAAAAGAAAATTAAATTAATGAATATAATAAAAATTTTTGACAAAACTATAGTTACCTGAAAAATTAATTTATGTCTGTCATTAATTACTTATGTATATATATATATATATATATATATATATATATATATATATACACTTATGCATATATCATCATATGGTGCAAAAGTCTGTGGACTAGTTCGCACCTATGCTTGTCTTTTTCCACTCATGTCGGTTATTAGCCATTCTTTTCATTTCGGAGTAACTGGAGCAGTCGTAATCCATCTTCAGGTTATCTATCCAGCTTAATCGCGGTCTACCTCTTATTCGTTTTCCTGGGGTATATCCTTCAATTGCATCATGCATAAAGTTAATTTTAAACGATTCAGAGACAAAATTTGTCGATTGATCTAATAAAACGATTTATGTACCGTCTATTTATTTACCGTGTATGGTTATCACTTGTTACACTTATATATGTTGAAAGTTTTCTGTTTGTTTTAGAATTACAACTTGCATTATCTACGACGAAAATATTTAGTTTATTCACATAATATCCGGTAGAATCTTGCTAAATGATCCGCATCGTACAGTAATTTACTATATATATATATATGTATAGCGATACTTCTTATTATTCGTATGTTTATTTGCATCTATTATCCATAACGAAGAAGCCTAAATATTTTACCTGATCAGTAGAACTAACGAACGATTATTACATATATATATATATATATATATATATATATATATATATATATATATATATATATAATATATTATATATATATGTGTGTAAATTTAATACATATATACCATGTTCAATAAAGACATTGGTTACAAAAATGAACAATAATAAGAGAAAAATAACGGAAATAATAAAAATAATTAAAAATAAGACAATCCATTGTATACTAAAAACAAACACAAACGAAAAAGATTGAATGTAATATTTTACCGGGGACAAGGAGAATTATCGTTTCTCGATAAAAGTTCGTTAAACATTGACGCCCATGACACACCTGTAGCCTGTAAAATAAAAAATAAGGTTAAAAAATGAATAAAAAAAGCTAATACTTTCGGACGATATTCCATCATATGTAAAAAAACAATTTAATGTAAGACCACATATATATATGTGTGTGTGTGTGTGTTCGATATAAGTGCATTATTGTTATTATTATTGCCATTATCATCATTAATCGTTAGGTTCTGATTTATTAAATCTGTAGCATCTGTTTTCACTTTCCCGGGTGTATATGATTTTTTTAAAACAATCTATTAATTACGTAAATATATAAATTAATTTTATAAGTAAAATACTTGAATAAAATCTATTAACGTTTCTAATGATCAGAGTAGTAATTGTCGGCTACACGATCGTTCCTCGCATTACCGAAGTAAGCAATTAAATTGATTTTAACGTTAAATTGTTAATTTTTTTTCGTTTTTTTTTTCATAACTTACATTCAGTCTATACCAAATATCGTTGAAAAATTGTAGAAATTGTTTATATGTAATACGATATTCCCGTTAAAGAAATTCTTCGGTCGATTTAATTTCGCAACGTTAACATCAACGTTCATCACGGGCACTTCCCTTTAAAATAATAATAATAATAATAATAATAATAATAATAATAATAATAATAATAATAATAATAATTCCTAATAAATCCGTTCGAACTCTCCGCATATTTGGTTATTTTTCGCGAAGAACATTCTAACCGTTTCAGAGATGTATACTATAAAATTTTTAATACAAAATGATAAATTTTATACACAGTTAATTATACAATAGCGCTTCCGAGGCGAATTGCAGATAATTTTTGGACTGCGTATATATATATATATTTTTAAGAAAATAAAGAATTTCGTTAGCGTTAAAATTTCACCTCATCGTGTGATCGACGAAAGAGCTATAAACCCTTCTGGGGACAAGGCCGGATTAGAGAGCTCGTCCGAGAATATCGCAATGCCTACGACGCAATAACGTTGTACAATCACCTGCCTATAGTAATATATGTAAATATAAATCTACGATTAAACGGAAGATTTATTTATAGCCTAAACCAAATGCTAAGTCGACAGTTATACATGCCCATATAGGTTTATTGTAGTGTGCGTGATTATCCGAATATAGATTCGTACGTATATGGGAGAAAGTGAAAAAGATATATATATATGTATATAAAAATATTGTACAAAAAAGAACAATGAATGTTAACTGCATGATAGTTTTATAGGATAAAACTTCTCGAACACGCTACCTATACTATGTAATACATTTATTATCAGTTAGGACAAATATATATACATATGTATGTACATATATAATATATACATATATATATATACCACTTCTGAGACAAAACCCAACTGTAAGAAATATAAATATGCTTAAAGAGCGCGAGACACCGAAATACAATGAACGATTCGATATACAGGACGGTAAATATACATAAGTAAAGATGGTCATTGTATCGTACGCAGACATCGGTTTTAGGGAGTGGCTTTGTTAGTTCTATACGATTAAGAACAATGATATTCACTTACATTCTCTATGATTGGTCTGCTCGAGATTTTTTTATTATTATATACGTTCTACCACTCGCTTCGGTTCTAAGCAGCGCTGTCTAGTTAAGTCATCATCGATACGTCATCATCGTCACCGTCAATTTATTACCATAGTAAAACAGACAGACGTGTGACGGTATTCCGGGCATGACACTGAAAACAAAAAAAATCAGAGCTTAATATAATTGATGAAAATTTATCAAAATTTCGCTTCCATTCAGCTCGGTATCTATAGCGTGAAAATTGACTTATTTAATCCTTCTCGCTATTCCTTGTCAACTATAAAATAAAATTCAAAAAATTAATTTACCTCGATCTATATCAGATCATACACGTGCGCACACGTTATTTAGGCAACATATGTTCGAAAATCATCCGCTAGATTTATATATCCGATGAAAGTTGTTGCTTATTTTTCGACTGAAATAGAATAATCCGTACTTACCGAATAATATCGTAGGTACGGCTGAACATTTCGGTAATATTGTTAAATTTACGAGCACATACATCTGTATCCGGACAGATATTGTTGCCATTCTTAAATCTTTCATCGTATTCATCTACCAATTTATTTGTCTATTCGTATAATTACTTTTTTATATTTTCTTTTGTTTTTTTATTTTTTTTTTGACCCGGTTTTTATCTAGTCAGCGTATTTTAAATCTCGATACCACCACGCTTGATAAATTTGTATAGACCGATTGTAACAGAAGACTTTGGAAACAATTAAATACTCACGAGGAATGCGCGACACTTTTGTAAAATATTCGACAACAGATCGTGTCTATGTTTAGAAATTTCGGATAAATCTAAATTTAATGCTCAATACAGTCGATACGTGTTACATATTCTATCAGAAATTACGCCTAATTTAGCAAGATGCGAGGGAGAAAGATTATGCTCAGTTGAAATCTAATCCCTCGAAACGTGCTGGTATAATTCAAAACCGCGGCTTACCGGATACCGTATGTACTAATTATTCTTTCCTTTATACCGACTTTCGGCTATGTTGAAAATCGATTAGTAAAAATTATTTCATCTTTGGTAACATATCAGTCCGATTCCATTTTATATTCTCGTAAGGGACACTCGATCAATTCATCGGCCACATCGTTTCCAGTAATAATACCACAATGAGAGTGGACTCGAACTTTGATGATCCACGATTATAAAAAGCTGAATAACACGATGTCTCGTATCAAATTCTAACTTGGACATTTCGAATTCGGGCAGCTTCTATAATTTAAGAAATCAGGGATGATTAGAATATAATTTTCTCTCACATTTTTAACCGAGTGTAAAGCTTTGCAAATCGCAAACAATTCCATCGCAAATGAAGAACCCTATCCGTGTATTTATATTTATCTATTCGTATACTTATCTATCCATATATTTATTTAATATCTATCATATATACATACACACCTGTATATATATATATACAGTGAAATTCGACTATAACGATTCCGCATATAGCGATAATCCGGATATAACGATGTAAAACAGGTGGCTAGTTTGGTTTGCTATGTAAAAGTGAATAAATAAATCCGGTTGTAGCGATGTTGGATATAACGGTATTGTGTCTATAACGATATAAACTAGCGTTTTTATTCCTTTTGTAACGATTTAACACAACAAAGAATTCGTGAAATTCCTAGTTATATTTTTAAACGTAAATAAGTCTTGTTTCTTTCCCGTCGTTACTCGTTGAATATGACTCATTGTTTTTTTCACCGAATGTTATCCTACTGTTCTCCTCAATTTTCTTCGAACACTCTTCGTCCAATTTACTGTGTAATATTCTTTCAAAATGCTGGTTTTAATTCAGTCTTCATTTTTTCTTTGTGCGGTATGGCGTCGAATAAACGTCGCGCGTTTTCAATTGAAGAAAAAGTCAAGATTATTCAAAGGATAGAGAAAGGAGAAACTATTAACAGTTTAGTTTCCGAGCTCAACATTTCACAATCAACAGTCTCAACAATTTGGAAATCAAAGGAAAAAATAAAAGAAATTTTTGAAAAAGACGTCAAATCGAAGAAAAAGCTTCGGAACAGCCAACACGAAGAGATTGAAGCAGCTCTTTTGGAGTGGTTTAAGATCCAACGAAAAAAAAACATTCCGATTAATGGGCCTATTTTACAAGCAAAAGGAAATGAGTTCGCTAGAATCATGGGTAAAGAAGATTTTCATTGCTCCATGTCTTGGATTACGCGGTTCAGAGCAAGACACAACATTGTGTTTGGTAAGATCAGCGGAGAATCTTCTAGTGTACCAGCCGGAGCGTCTGAAAACTGGCTACAGAGCCCTAAATGATGACGTAAATAAACCTCAAACTACAGCATCTTTAAAAGAACTTGACGAGTATGTAAGCAAAAATTTGTATTTAAAAAAGAACAAGCAAACTAAAATTACAGATTTTTTTATCAAAAATTAAAGAATGTACAGAATATAAAATTACATAGCAACTAATGCCGATTATTAGTTATTAGGTACTTATGTGATTTTTTTATATGTGTGTACATATATTCATAATAATATGTATAAGGCATGTTTTTAACCGTTAAAAATTGAATTAGGTATGTACCTATGTACAGATCGTTGATTCTCTGGAAATAGTAGAAATAAACGAATCCTTTTTAAATTCGTCCCTGTATAGAGGTTGGTTAATAAATAAATTTCGAAATCTAGGTGGATTCTTTTGTTTAGCGGAGGTTAAGTTTAATATTCCTTATTTTAAATTTTTTATCGGTTTTCATTCGGTGACCCGATGACGGGCTGTAACCGATGAAACTGGTAGACTGTGATTTACATATTACGATACGGCATAGAAGTATTTACATATTTTCCTGCATTCTCGAAATTAAATAACAGAACATCTTTCTGATAGACTCGAAATTGTTTATTTTTTTCGCTGATTTTTCCACCTCGGTAACGAACTACAGAGCTTAAATTATAACCTCAGTTGCAGGCAGTTTCGAAATTGCCCATGTTATCGATTAAGTTTTCGTTCTTTTAAAGACTTTATTATCAAATGTTCTATTCGATAGCTGATCTATTCCACGCAATCCTAGATTTATTTGCAAATTCGGGTGTATATATATATATGCTATCAACACCCTCGTTCCGAAATACAGATATCTCGTTGCTTTTTTCTTCGAATAAAAATATTTCATCACCCTATTTCCATACGTAACAAAGTTAAAGTCATTAACGATTGTGCCAGATTTAAAAGGTCTCCTTCGGTTGTAAATGAATTGTTAAAAGTGTATCCGATCGTGCTTCACAACTACATTAAAAAACAAAACTAACCCACCAACAAACCGTAATACACTAAAATATGCTTTACATAATAAATACACATGTACGTGTATATATCGATATATGCGTGTATATATATATTGATATAAATAATGGATGAATTTAGGACAGGGCGAGGTAGAACGAGTTATATTCCGAATATGAGTAGTCATCTCACTAAAGTACCACCTCCTGCATGCATCACGTGGTCCAGCATTATTCGTGATTCTTATTATTATTATTTTGTTATTATTTCTCGTTACTATATAAGCTGTTCGTATAGTATGTACCGGGAGAAGGAACAGCAAATAATAGCCGTAGTGGTGGTGGTAATATAGTTACATTAATACGCGGCCGGGCCAGATCGAAAATGGAATTAAAACTCCCGACCATCATCAGCGGCGATGATGACCCCACAACACCTCTCCAGCCGGGACGGAATTTTCCGTAATTAATTCTAGCCTCTTGGGTCCGAGGTGTTGCGCGGGTAAGTATCGCTTAAGTATCGCGTCTTGTCTATTATACATATATATATTCACATATATTTAAACTTAATACCGTTCAGGCCTCTGTGTGTGTGTGTGTGTGTGTGTGTGTGGTGATGTATATATATATCGTATGTGTGATTATGTATACGTATCTATGTGGTACCCCATGTGTCTAAAAGGGTACATATTATTATAGTACTATCAGATTATTAGTTGTGCAAGAGTGTATATACCGTGCCGGCCAACCGCTTGATGAGATAGTCTCTGTCTGTTATTCACCATCGGCCAGTTCTATGCCGACGAGGCGTTCTGTTAATGCGTGTTCTTTGTTTGAATATTTTCCTTTTGAGGAGAAATAAAAAATTCTCTAGCATTTTATCGTTTCGAAAATTTTTATTTTTTTTTTTAAAATAACGAATTTTATTTTTTTTAATTATTAATTAATAAAATTATTAACTAATTTTTATATTTTCGCGAGCTAAGTGACGTGCGTGCGATATTTTAAAATAATTAAAAAATTGATTCATTTTTTCTACGTATATATTATAATTATTAAATTATCGGCACGTGTTATGTGTGTCCGTCGATTAAAAATCGAAAACGAAAAATTTCGAATAAATTTATAAATTAAATTTATAGTGTGTGTGTGTGTGTATGATTAATTACGTGATAATAAATAAAGATGACGATAATCGATTAATTTTTTCATCTTCAAACTCGATCAACCGGATACTGTTTATATAAATTTCGAAATGACGTCCTAGTGTCGGCGGTGGTCAAAGTTTTCAATGTAGGAGGTGAATATCAAGAATTTCAAACAGTCGATACGTAAGTGCGCAATATTCAAATTATAATGCATTTATTTATTTAACCTACATACGTACAACATCTACACATAAGTAATTTGCTTCGAACTGAAAAAACTTTTAATAACGAAAATTTTACCAATTTCGGTGAAAAGGAACGAACTGGAGAATTTGAAATTAGACGATTCTAGATTAATTTTTGATGCTAGGTATAAATATTTTTAATAATTAAACCGTCGTCAAATGTGTCCCTATTGTATGTCCTCTCGTACATATATCGTGTGAAGAGAACAAAGGTTAATTAATTTGCTTTTTCGAAAGTTTTGTCACGGTTAAACGGATGTATTTTCATCTGGTAGAGTTAAAATAGTTGATTTCGTGAAATCCACGCGGGATTGGTTAAAAATTATTAAGAATCTCGCGAAGTAGAACACAAATTGTGGAAACATGTGTGTGAGTGTTGGTGAACATGCTAATGTGATATATTAGTTATGGAGATACATCGCGGAAAATTGCTTTGAAGAAGTCATCTGAATGTATATTGCGGAGTAAGTGTAAAATTTAAAATTATAAAAAACTATCCGTACTTAATAAACCCAGCTAACGCCACGTATAAATCGCGGTCATTCGAATATATATTTACTCGATCAAACTATTCATTTCAAAGATGGCTATCATCAGGTTTAATCGTCTGTATTAAATTAAAATATCGCGTTTTTCGACAATTTAATTTAAATATATTCGCTATATATATATATATATATATATATATATATATATATATGTGCGTACTTTGCTAATTAGTTAATAATTCTTTAGCTAGGTAAAAGAGTCCCAAATATTTGTGTTTCGCATTAATTCAACGCTGTAAAATTTTTCATACTTAACGGTTGATAAAAATTACCACGATAAACTCCGAATTTAATTATTGAATATTATGTTTATTATTATTACTATTATATATTAAGAATATATGTATGTGCTATGTGCTTACAAATTTATAATAATTTTTGTTATTGTGTTATATTTACCTATATATATATATATATATTATATCTATCTATGTTTATATCAATCTGTCTATTTATTTCTCTGTCTATAGAATATATATATATATATATATATATATATATATATATATATATATATATGCGAATGTTGTGTATGATACTGTGTGTGTGTGTGTAGGTGTGTATAAAATGGATATAGTAAAGTGAATAGAACACATAAATCGAACTATAATGTCGTTAACTAAAAGTGTTTCGGTTTTTACCCTCGTCTGCTTCTAAATTTAAAAATTGGTAATAAATTCATATCGGTCATACATACAAAATTGATAAGGTTGAATATACTGGTTAATTGATTTAACGACGCATATACACAAAAACACACACACGGATAACGCAAGAACAATGGACCGTGATAACGTGTCGCTATGTTTTTTGATAAAAATACTCCTATTATACAATAATTAAAGGTAATTAATTTTCACGCATATATTCGTCTTATCTCAAACAAAAGACAACCGGTTCTGGGATTTTAATATTCGAGAAATCTACACAATATATATATATATTTGTAAATCGGTTATACTGATTGTAATTCATATGTAATCTTATATATATATATATATATATATATATATATATATATATATATATATAAAACAGGCTAATGTCAGTTGCATTAGATAAGTTAAATTCGTCACGAGACAAAAATACGAAATTCTAGTTAAGATCGCTTAAAAAGATTTATCGAACTCCGCATTCAAGATCTCAAACTATAACGTTGGATTTTTCGGGAACGATTCCGCATGACCAAGATGGAACTATATCGATAAATGGAAAGCTTATATTCACGGTATTACAAGTTGAAAAAATATTCACCGTCTACAGGACGATCAAACTATTTTAATATCTCGTGTTAATATTTTTATATTTAGATATTTTTTAAAATTATGTTTGGGAAATGAGTTTTTTATTAAAAATAATTTATATAAGTGTCTGTATATATGTACATATATATCATCATCATCAGTGAGTCGTGTCACCCCATGCAGAGGTATCATGACGGCCAGTTGTCCTGCAAATAGCATCTGACCATGGTAGAGGTACACGACCGCGATCTTTTCTACCAGCCACTACACCTTGAACGAACAGCGCCTCCATATTTTCGGCTCTAACTACGTGACCAAAAAATCGTAGTATTCTGCTGAGAATGATCGATTTTGATCTTTTCGGGTTACCAGTGTCGTCGAAAATGGAAGCATTGGTTCTCTTAACGGTCCATGAGACACACAGCATTCGTATCCAACACCACATTTCTAGTGCATCTATATGTTTTCTGTCGACACTGCTTACTGATCAGATCTCCGAGCCATATAGGAATACCGAGAAAACAAGAGAGTTCACTATTCGAATTTTAACAGCTTTACTAACTGTGGAGTCGATCCAGATTCTATTCAAACGGCTCATTGCGACTCGGGTAAGCTGGGCTCTATGACGTATCTCACTTTTACAACCCCCGCTATTTTTTACTATATATATATATATATATATATATATATATATATATATATATATATATATATATAGATAGTGGCGAATTTAAGTGCCCCAATCCAAGATACCACTCTTCTAAAAATATGTTAATAAAAATATACATCGCAATAAATCATGTAAAAAAACTGACTTTTATAAAAAACACAAATCGAATTTAAAGTGTGATTAAACATAGAACTTAATACGTTGTTTTTTTTTTTTCTATTATAAAAAGTAATTAAGCGTTATATTTTTACAAATAAAATGGTCAATAAGTAAATAATTTAATTTCACACAAAAGGGCAGATAGTTTTAACATGAATTCTTTTAATTTTTTTTTCGTATATTACGAATTTTAGTTATTGCGTGCATTTTTTTTGCATAGTAACGATATTTTCAACATAATATGATTATTTAGTAGTAATAGCGAGAGCGAAAGTGATAAAGTTTGTTTTCACGATCGACGAAACACTCGTGTAATTTCGAATTTTTTAACACCTTCTATAAAATTTAAGTTGCTTTTAAAATTTTTTGACACCTCCGAATTATGCCGCCTTAGGCTCGCGCCTTATTGGCCTAAGCCATAATCCGGCACTGTGTACCTATTATTTGCAGGTGGATACAAACATAGGTATTAATACATAATTTTACGATCAAATCATCGTTTAATATCACGCGTACAAGAAACTATGGAGAAATGCATCATTCGTGTAGAGTAATTATATCTATTTATATATATATATATATATATATATATATATATATATATATGTGTGTGTGTGTGTATGTGTATATATATATTTATATTTATATATATTTTTTATTTTTTTATACCTAACTGTGCTATCAATAGTGAGTATGACATCTGCAGTTACTTGAGCTGCACTCCCATTGAAGCTGGCCTAGAATGTACGAATTGGATTTATTTGATCAAGTCCAATGTTTGACCCTCTGCAATCTTCGAAGCTCTGATGAGTTATCCAGGAAATTGACTGCTGTCCAGTTAGGGTGATCATGTAACTTCGTTGCATGTTTTATTGCTTCATATTTTATCACATCAGTAACATATGGAGCATATAGGTCACGATGTAAAGTTTTATTTGATACAAACCATGGCGCATTTGCAATGGTTCGTAGAATTTTATTCTGGAATCGCTGCATTAGTGTTATATTTGTTCTAGCACTGCAGCCCCATATTTGACACCCGTATCTCCAAACAGGAGCAAGTATTTGTTTGTATATGGTTATTTTATTATCCAAATCTAGCTTTGATTTTCTACCTATTAGTCAGTACATTTAGCGAACTTTTATATTTAATTCATTGTTTTTAGTTTGAATATGTTCCACGTTAATTTGCTATCTAGATGGATACCAAGGTATCTTTTACTATCGTTTATCGGCAGCGCTTTTCGATTGATGGCAATTCTTTTGTATACAATTTTTCGATTGGTAAAAATTACTCTTTCGGATTTGTTTTCGTTGATTTTTATTCGCCATTGTTCGCTCCATACTGTTACTTCATTTAATGAGCTTTGAAGGTTTTTATTAGCTTCCTCCGGACAATGGATATCGCAAAGTATAGCAGTATCAGCTTTTATCAGATACTGGATGATCTACTATATACATTAAGTAGAGGAACGGTCCTAACACACTTCCTTGTGGGACTCCAGAAAGTATGTTTTTATGTTAGATACCTCATCTCCTAATTTAATCTGAAAATATCTTTCTTTTAAAAATGAGCTAAGTAATTTGTAGTACTCATATGGCAACATAATTCGCAGTTTATGCAGTAGACCTTTGTGCCATACCGTGTCGATAGCCTGACTGATGTCTAGGAATACCGAATAGCATACTTTCTTTTCCTCTAAACTACTTTCTATTTTTTTAACCACTCGATGAATGGTAGAATGCTTGGTTCTAAAACCATATGATCTGGGAGGCATTGCTTATTTTCTAGAATTTTTATATATATAATTTTGATTGGACTCGATTTGATTATTGATATTTTATATATTAATAAGGAAATAAGCCACTTTCTCAAAAAGTGTTAATAATAAAAATGGACTTAACAATGATAAATGCAGAGAATGTAAAATTAAAATTGATTCAACAGATCAACACTGTACCAGATTCGAGTAAATAACAGGTCAATAACGTACTGGTTCGAGAATAAAAACGATACAATTAATACATTAAGATACATAACCACAATATGAAAGCTCTTCATCTACATGAATATTTAAACTTTATGTTTTCTCTATATCTGTTTATTAAGATTATTCTTATTTTGTTTATATAAATATCCGTACTTAAATAAAGGGAATATATATATATATATATATATATATATATATATATATATATATATATATATATATAAATATTTCACTGTCAGATTGTTTTATTAATCCTGTTCTTCATTTTGGTCAGTTTTTGTGAATATTAATATTTTTGTATTCTATATGTTTTATATTTTTAAATATTCACCCGATAATGGCCTAACAGGCGAAAAGTTTTGTGATTTTTCATAAAGGGAAAAAGAAAAATTTGAGTAATTTTAAGTGGTCTTTTTTGTTGTTTATCATTTCATGGAGGCGTATTGATTAAAATTAATGAAATTATCTGAAATGATGAACTATGAAGCAGCACTTAGTCTGAAATACAGAAATTCACATCCAACTATTTGTTCTTAATAATAAAATAAAGACTTAAAAAATCACATAAAAGTTATATAATAATAAGTAAGCGACCGCACATGTAACCCAGCTACTGTCAATGAAGAGACTATTCCAACAAAATTCAAAACAAAAATGAAAGGCAAAATTCTCAAAAATACTTTTAGAATCAATAAAATTATTAATCGAATCACGGTGGCAACAAGAGGGTGTGTTTCGGTGCCACTTTACAATAATCAACCGTTTGAGAATTAGTCACATTTCGCCGACTCACGATTAGGTCTTTTCCACAGGACTTCACCCCCATAACCTGCCCCTTCTGTTTTCAACAATGTTATCCTTCAGTACAATGCATACTTATGTCTTGTACCGAATTTACAACATCCCGCTCATTTCTCAACTTAAATCTTCCTATACTGAAGACCCTCTCCAATGATCTTGCAACAGTCGTCCAGACCTTGGCCTATATTAAATCTAACCGGATCGCCCTATTAATTTAATCATAACCACGTTTGTATGCCACGATAACTTCTGTACTTACACACGGCTCGTAGTAAAAAGAAAAACATATGTAGAACAATTTAAAAAAAAAAAATTGAAAAACTACAGCCGGCTCGAACTAAATTTTTTTCCGCAACGAAGACTAGCTAATAAAAATTTTTAACTCGATTTTCATAACGTACGATTGGCGCTTGCTACGAAAATTTTAAAACGTGTATCTGCATCCTTTTCACATGTGGTGGATACTGTAAACTGTACAAGAACGCCATCGTATAGTTTAAACGGTCCTAGTAATAATTAGATTCGAATTTTACTGTATATTTTAATAATTTCTAATATTTAACGAACTAGCAATTAAGGAAATTAATCCTAGGTGATGTTCTAATTATTATTAGTTCAATATTATTAAGCAATATTAAATCTCGTGTAATTTGGGAAAATATATTTATTTAAAGAAACACCCCTATATTGAATCAATTCGAATCGTAATTCTAACCCTATTTATCATATAAGTTTCAATAGAATATATATATATATGCTTTTCTGATCAGTCGAATCGATTAAAGCACGCAGTGTTCGAACCTTGTCAGTGTCAATTTAGTTTAAATATAACAACTGGTTGATAACGTAATCTTGATTCCTATTCGTTAGTATCGAGTTTTAATTTGCAAGCTTCTTTTCAAAATTCTCGTTTTTCATCTGGAGGTGGAATTTATATATATATATATATATATATATATATATATATATATATATATATATAAATAAAATTCCTATATCATTGGTTTTCCCTAATTTTTTCCATTCGTTCCGGTTCTGAGTGACCCTTTCTTGCGCATTCGTGCCTTTGTTATCCCTAAACTATAAATATTATTAAAAACATTTTTTTTTTTTTTATCGGCTTTAACACAGCTATGAGGTTATCAAGCCGAAAGTATGAAATTATTTATATGGCATTATATAGATTACATTGTTTGAGGAATAGGAAGAGATCGTTTAAATGAGGGCTATTATTACACAGTAGTTGGGATAGATTAGCGGATAGGTTAAATCATTGAATAGGTGCGAGTGGGTTACACGTGTATGACCAAGTCTTAATCTAGTTAAAACTATTTCTTCTTTTCGATATTTTCGATCGGATGACTTCCATTCTTCTATCTTTCCTTTTATATTTCTGAGGTGGTTTGTGGATGAGGTCGACACCCATTCGGAATTCCACAGTGTTGTAATTTTCTTTTTATGACTAGTCTTTAGATCGTCTGCTGTTAATATGATTTCGGCATTTGGATCTGAAAGTAGCGAGATTGAGCTTTTTGCTAACTTATCAGCAATTTCGTTGCCTTTTATTCCTTTATGGCTCGGGATCCATATAAACTGGATATCTATTCCGGCGGATTGTAATTGTGATAAGGTTTGATGGATTCTTTGTACAATTGGGTTGCTGTTGAATATGCTTGGAATGTTTGTGAGTGCATTAATCGAGTCTGTTAATATGATGAATTGATGAGCTGCGCGCGATTTCCATATCTCCTGTAATGCTAGGTATACTGTATACAGCTTAGCAGTTGAAATTCAGCTTTCTGGTGGTGGTTTTTCGGCTTTGCTTATTGGGTGTCTGAAATGAAGAAAGCCACTCCGGTCGCTGATACTGTTTATGATCCATCTGTGTAACAGTATATGCTGTTCGGGAAACGCTCCAAAATTTTGTTTAATCTTGCCTGAAAGTCTACGATGCCCACGGAATTTTTTGTTGACACCGAAAGTTCGTCAATGATTTGAATTGGGGTTATTATCCATGGTGCAGGAGATTATCTGATGGCAAGTTTGATATAGCCGCAGCGGCGACAAGGAGATTTGTTGCTTGTATCATTCTTCGAAATTTGAGAGGCGGATTTCTTTGAACATGCTCGGTGATTAAAACGCAAATCTTGTAGTATTTAGATTAATCACAGGCGTTTTTTCTTTTTTTATTCCATGTTAACGTGTGAAACACAATTCTTTCGTATACCTTCCGATGAAATTATCAGCGATAGAAAGAGAGCACTTTTAAAACAGTGTAGTAAATAAATTTGTTCTTCTTCTTATTATTATTATTTTGGCTATGTGCCCCCACACCGCCCTTGAATGGAAAAGATACTAAATCATACCGTGAGTGTTAAGGTAGAGGATGAAATGGAACATATTGTGGAGATAACATGAAAAATCAGTCGATAGCTGGGGTCAAGGAGAAAATACTTATTCCGAATAAAAAATTCGCGTCTCGATAGGAAAAATAATGTGGAAAATTATTATTCGTTACTTTTCGATTACTTACACTCGAAATAACGATAAAGAAAATTGAGTTCTGCGAAATAAAATAAATTTTGTTTTAAAAAATATGTTTAAACTAATACTATATAAGTCATGATAATATTATTATTATTATTATTATTAGTAGTAGTAGTAGTAGTATTATTATATGTTACAAGTGTAATATTGCAATATTGAAATGTAAATTATAATCATAATTTTTTAAAAAAATGAAACAAAAGAATTACTCTTTTGGGTAAATTAAGTTATTGATTACTGACATCGTAAATATTATCTATATTATTATTATTATTATTATTATTATTATTAATGTGGAATGCGTTGATTCTTAAATAATAGGCAACAAAAAAAATGAGTTAAAATCACTAAAATTTTTTTTATATTAAATATTTCAGTGATTTTAACTTCTTTTTTGTGTTTTATAATAATAATAATAATTATTATTATTATTAATAATAAGTGTGCGTTTGTAGATGTTTAGGTGCGGGCGTGCATGACTTTGTATACTTATAACTTTATTTATGCTAGATTATTATGTATCGATGAATGTATATTATCTGTATTGTATATACTTGTTGGTCCTATGTACTTCAAATTTGCACATATGTGTAAATGTTGACAGTAGATAATTATAAACACGTGAGAAAATTTATAATATTGCATTATATTCAAATAAATTTGATTTTATTGGATTATTATTTGTTACATATTTATTTATACCAGATTATTACGCATCTACGGATGTACATAATTATCTATATTTTATAATACTTGTTAGCAATAAATAACCTGATAAAAATATGGAAAGATAGTGGTATACGAAATCAAGCGAAATTATAACTAATGAGAACAATAGTATTTCCCATTGCACTGTATGGCTGCGAATCATAGACATTAAATAAATCATCTCAAAGGAGACTCGAGGCAATGGAAATAATAGCATACAGAAGAATGTTAAGAATTCCATGGACTATCCGTAGAACGAATGCCTCAATTCTGCAACAGTTAAACATGCAGCCACACCAGAGAATAATGCCTATCATTTATAAAAGAATATTGAAGTTCTTTGGACATATTATTCGAGCTAATAGCATCGAGAGTCATCAAGGTAAAGTACAAGGTAAAAGGCAGACAGGTCTTTATCGACCAAATCAAAAAGATAACTGGTATTCATACGGTCCAAGAAATTATGCACCAGACCGAGAACAGAGACCATATGGAGAAAACTTCCTTCAAAGTCATAAATTGGGTCACGACGTACGAAATCGAACGCACGATTGGATGATGATAATACTTGTATATGATTGCATGTACTGCAAACTTTGTACGTATGTGTAAATGTTCGCAGTAAATCAGTAAATGATTGTAAATATATTGGAAAATTTGTAATATTCCGTATTATATTAAACAAAGTTGATTTGATTTCATATTAAAATTTTATTTTATTTGATTATTATTATTATTTTTATTACACCGTAAGTAAGATTAATGCAATTTTTATTATTACAACACCTCAACTGTAAACCATTTAGAAATCTGCAAATAATATGATACAATAGAATACACACATACATGTTGTTCTTAGTATTATGAAAAATATATTATATATATATATATATGTGTGTATGTGTGTGTACGCGTATATATATATAATTTTTTTTTCCGCAACAAGGCGGAAGTACCCTGAGAAGTAATCAGCAATTTTCCGGACCATTCGATGTAGATATAACATTTGAAGACAACACGGCATATCTAAAAATTTCGTTAAAATAACAGTGTTGACAATAGGTTCAAATTGATGTAGATACTCTCAAGAATTATCGTCATCTTCTACGTGTTAGGAAAAAGATCTTTATAGGTTACACGGTATTTGCCCAGTAATCCGCACACTGTTGAAAAGATATTAGTTTGCTACTCGCCGCATATACAGGAAGAGCTGTCAAGATTCCTCATTTCTTCTTTTTATCTCCTGTTTGACCAACCGTTGTTCTTAGTTAACATCGTGTTAGGTATTTCGATTTGACTCCTGAAGTATAACGCTCTTGGTTCAAGACTTTTCTTCACCCATCTTTGCTTCCAGGCATGGTTTCCGGGCTTACTGTTAATAACTCGATAACTCTGCCATAAAACTGTTGCGAGGTTTCAATCTTCGTTCAACTGGTTTATGTCCAAACATAATTTGTCCGCTTTTCGTGCTTGCTATTTTCAGCGCAGGTATCTATCGACCAATGTGGGTTTCAAGCATCTTGTGAGGTAATACGGCGACTCTCGTTCAGCGCAGTATTATCATGTTTCGCATGGGTCGAATTAAACCTTGGCACGCGTTTTCCACGGTTGAGTTGCACAAATTACCGTTATTGTTATTATTATTATTACTATTATTATAGGTCAGGTTTCATCTGGTAGTAAACCAATATTTAAAAAGCATTATAATGAACTAATATAGGGAACCGGGTTTACAGGCATCTGCACCTTTCGTTGCCTATCAACCGGGTGGATAGACATAATTCATGTTGATATATATATATATATATGTGTGTGTGTGTGTGTATAGATAGACTGATATGGGCATAGAATCATTAATTCAAACAGCTAAAAGAAGAAAAAGGTCATCATAAATGTTTATATTTCAACTAAAATAAACTTCGTTGATGATTACGTTTTGCTGTTGAAACAACAAATATTTGATGTAACGATAAAAATTAGACGAGTGAGTTATTTATTACGGTATCACGGTCTGTTGAATATAACCCGCGCGCTAAATTAGTAATTAGTTTGAAAACAAAATGCCTTAATACGCATGTTACACCGCTAATATACTACAAAAATTATTTATTAACTTCACAATTGCGCGTAGTCCTGAAACAGTATGTTTTATGTACGCAAAGACCTACTGGGAATTTTTTCGCTACTGGGGTTGCAATGTACAAGATAAATTGTAGATACAATAACTCGAAAAAGTAACTAATTTCCGTGGTCAATTGAAATACAAAATTAACGAATTTTACAACTACAAAATTAAAAAAAAACAAACATTTTTTAATAATAAACATATTTCTCGATTGTTAAATAACGCAAACGGTAAGCGCGTTACTTTGTATTTTCACCCTTTAGCAAAAATTAACTTTGAAACCGACGGCTCAATTTCCTCAGCACTAATGCATTAACGTCACTATACGTAATATTTTTATGTATTATAGTAACCGTAATAATAGCGGTTACTTTAATTGATTTATTCGCATCTGCAGACAAGCAGGAATTGTTGCATAAATGATAGGCTCAATATAAATAATACAATTATAAAACTCGCAATCTTCTCCATCTGAAATTCACCTCCAGTTGGAAGTGAACTTCATAGTCGAGATTATTGTTCGTTTATTTTGATATTCATTACAGACTTACTAGATAGTTAGGCTAGTTGTAAGATTAAAAAATAAATAAATAAAATCAACAGAATCCTTGTATTCTGTAAACATGGGTGATAATTTATATTTTATTATGCTTCTAATATTACTAATTTATCCACTTCATATAAAGTAATTAAGAAAAATTTTACCTTTATATATTCGTGTGTATATGTCGTGTGCATACGTATATAATTAACCTCGTGAGTTAGTTATATGCATTTTACTTTTATTTTTGTATGCTACACGTGAGTTCACATACGTGAAAAAGTTCTATTTAAGCTGTTCTGCTGACGAGTACACCATAACGCTGGTGTTTGAACCGATCTTAAATCTATTTTGTGTTCTTCCGATTATACACAATTTCACCAAGTTTGTCTGAATACAATTCTCTCCATTTTTTCTTCTTTCGACAGCTATAGTTCGCCAATTGCCCCTAATGTGATAATATTCCAAAAACGTCTTTCGAGGTCTCGCTAATTCTTCGTTTAATGCCATTTTTGGCATCCTCGAGTTATCTATGCATACAATAGCGTAGCTGCGTCCTGTAGATCATTTCGCTTTATCGGCATACAGTTTTCACGTCGCAGTACTTCTATATTTGGAACAAAGTTCGAGTAAACGTTGTTGAAATTGTTCTTATAAGCTTACACTCATATAGTAAAATAGAAATTATCACGGTTTTATATACCGTATATTTTGCGTCCAAAGATAAATCCTTATTATTGAAAAATCGTTTTCTGAACATGGATACTGAAACCGGAGCTTTACAGAATTTGGGTTCAATTTCAATAACGTAATTCAGTTATTATACTTAAAATATCTGGAAAACTGACATTATATACATACATACATACTATATATATATATTGGAACGTGGATACATAACGGGAAAGATAATATACAGACCAACTAACAGAGATAAATTACAGAATTTATATCGGTATATGATGTTGTATTTATCGAAATCAGTTTAAAAATTTAACGTGACGGGAGACGAAAATCGCGAATATTTGAAACGACACGAATTATCGCAATTATTCTTAATGGTGGTGCGAACGCGGAATATTGTAGTTCTTCGTATGATCCGTGATCCGTCCAGTTTTTAGGTTTTGCTAGAATTTATCGTTTTAACACACCAGAACGAAATCGAAAATCTAGATATGATATACGAAATTTAGTTCATAGTGGATTTAAAACAAGAGTTTATTTATGCCCTGAACGAGAATCTCGTTAATCGAATCGCACGTGCAATTATAGACGAAACTCAGGTTTGCTGAATTGTACACACCTATTCGACATCTGTGTATATCGAATATCCAGATTTTAATCCATCGAAAAAATTATTAATCTTGACTCGATCGCTATTAGGGTAGACCGCGCGCGCGGAAGATGATAGTTAAATGCTGTATAAATCGGGGTTAAGAGAGTATGCCATTGCAAATAGAAAGAAAGAATGAACACCCTTAAGGAAATGTCAAAGACGTACATTCGAAACGAGACAGTAAAGGAAACTAACAGACAAAGCGAAAAAATGGATTCTGAACTTAAAACGCCAAATTTATAAGATAATTACAAACACACGAATGGTATTAATAATAATAACAATTTCAACAAATGTTAAATTTTGGTATTTTCCGAATTGCACCCTGTGGGAAAAGTAAGCTTCAGAAATTCTTTTTATCTGTTCGTTTCTATCTGTACCGTTTAAAGTAGTCCTTATCAACTTATCGTAACTTTTGTCTTGAAGCCGCCTCCTAGTGTAGTTACAGATGTTCGGGCGTTAATTCTAATAAATTTTACTACGTTTTTTAGCCCTATATGTGTATTCCATCTTAATCCTAACTTGTTCGTATATATATATATATATATATATATATATATATATATATATATAAATAAATATATATATATATATATATATATATATATATATATATATAACGAATTATATGTACATGGTACAATAGTACTTTGAGCTTTTTCCAGTATTATTTCTTGTTGTAAAATGGCGATTTTTCGAATAATATATTTATATATGAATCGCATACTATTAAAAACCATTACATATACAACTATAACTTTTTCAATCGTACAGAATTTCGTTTTTCGGAGTTATAACCAAAAACAACTATTGAAAACCATTACATACATAATTATAACTATCTTAATCGTGTAGAATTTTGCTTTATAAATTTTCAGAGTTATAATCGAAAATTTTCACACGTTTTTGTTAAAATAATGCCTTCATTAATTTAAAAAAAAAAAAAATAAATCAGGAAGATCCAATAAATCAAAGCCGAGATATATGTTAAAAAGCAAAATTTCTAAAACTGTAACGTGAGAATAGATAATGCGATCGAGCTGAAATTTTCTACGTAAATTTAGATAAATATCAATAAAATGATGATAAAAAAAAAATGAAGTATCTAAAATTTCACGGAGTGTATTCGGAAGGTCGGGGCCCAGAATTTTAAAATTCTTAATAGACTAAGAGAACACACACTTATCTTCATGTAAAAATGAAAATAACGACAAGTCACTCTATGGCGAACACTGCAGAGAAGGAAAAGGTAACATAGAAAATATAGCGGATAATATAAAACTTTTACACGTATAATATAAATTCAAAAAAAAATATATATTAGAAAAATTATAAATTATAAAACTTATAAATAGTAATAATTTATTAAATAATATGATTCATTTTGAGAAATAATTAATTTTAAAATCGGTTTTATAAATAAAGGTTATTGTAAAAATACATATGAGAGTAAACCACCTCTGGCTGGTAAAATATATATGTCAAATATATAAGTTGTTCTTATATAAATATTAGAGTTAATTTATATATAACGTTTTTTATGTACGCTTGCTAAAGACGTAATTGTAGAAAATTTTTGCAAAAATAAAACGATATTTTTATAGTGATTAAGCTGTGTTTTGATTTTATTTTATTTATAATTCACAAAATCACTACTCTCCGATATATCAACATACATATATATATATCTTCTTCGTAATCGGTTACCCCAAGGGGGCATCGTGATCACACAGTAACTGTGTCATTTTGCGCCATGCTTCTCTGTCGTGTGCCCGTCGCACGCACTGATGTAGTCTTAATCCGCTCCAGTTTCTTATTATATCTGTCCACCTCTGCGGTGGTCGGCCCTTCGGTCGGTTTCCTTGATTCTTCCCCTGCACTATGAATAGCTCCAAGTTCCGTTCACTACGTACGATATGGTCAAATATTTGATTACTTTAATGATAGCCATACTAGTTAACCGCTGTGTTAGGTTTAGTTTTTGTGCTATGGAAGCATTTGTTCGTTTTGCGGTCGATGGTATGCGGAGAAGTTTCCTCCAGCACCACATTTCGAAACTGTTAAGTCAGACTAGGCTAGTTTTACTTAACGTCCATGTTTCCGCTCCATATATGGAAAATATAAGCATCTTTACTAATTTTACTTTAACATTCTTATTAATGGAGCCACCTTTCCATATTTTGTTTAGTGTCACCATAGCACAGCGACCCATTCCAATACGACGTTTTATTTCATTTTCTGCGCACCCTTCACTATTGATTAGCGATCCTAGGTACACAAAGTCGTTTTACTTCAAATCCTGCAAAAGTCTTGTCATTAAATTTTACTCGTTCTCCTCTGTCTATGACCATTACTTTTGTTTTGGACTTGTTTATTTCAAGTCCATATTCTCGACTAATGCGTTCGACCTTTTTTAGAAGTATTTTCATTTCTCCAAGGTCAGATGTAATAAGTGTTGTATCGTCCGCATATCGTAAGTTGTATATCTTTCTGCCGCCTATAGAAACTCCTCCATTCCATTCATGCATTACTATTCTCATAATGTATTCTCCGTAAAGGTTAAATAGAACGGGTGAATCCTTGCTTAACACCTTTCTTAGTGTAGAATTCAGCAGATTGTACTGTATAAATATATATATATATATATATATATATATATATATATATATATATATATATATATATATTGACGAGTAATCGTTTTTATGCGGAATAAAATAATTAAAATAATAATAATAAAGTTTTTAAGGCGTAAATAATTAAAATTTTTTTTAATTCGGAGAAAATATGATGTAGGGAAAACGATAATTCTTTATATTAGTTTAATAATTAAAATTCGGCAACTATTCTATTCTTAAAATAATTTGAAAATTTAATTAAAAGGGACTTTTGGCATTTATTCAAAAACGTGCAATTCCGCGTAATTTGGCTTCGTATTTCGTACGATGATTTATTCACTAATTAATTTTAAGAGCATAATAATTTTCTTTATATCTTATTTTGTTAAATATAGCATCTCATCCATACGTACATATATATATATATATATATATATATATGCATATATGTGTGTGTTGTGTGTGTTTACTCATGAATATAAATTTTTATAATTATAATGATTCATCTATATGTAAATATTATATATATATATATATATATGTATGATACGTATATATGTTGTAATAGCCATTAGGCATTTATCCGCTTGTGAATATATATATATTCTTCGTCATCATCATCTAGTAAGTTAATTATTATCATCATTATTATTGTCAACATCGTTCACTTATAATTTAATCGATAACATTGCTTATAAAAGGTGTTAGCCAAGTATGTGTACTGTCGTGTTTACTCTTCAAGACATATATATATGAAATGTATAATGGAAATAATACTTACGGATGGCAAGGGAGCGTTTCAATTGATGACCGTAATATTAACAATCTTCGATATGCAGAAAAGGAAACAGACAGTAAGAATAGTCTATAACAGAGTCAAGAATTTGCGTTAACTAAAAACGAGGATCTGCTGACCCGTCATCGATGTCACCGTACGACTACTATACGCGTCATCGATGGCGAGGCAAAACCCGTACCGACACGTGTAGTAATTACTGCTAGAATCCGAAAGTTGAAAGAACGGAAACAAATCTGAAATATACTATATTCGAGAGGAATGTAGCCCGATATTTACACGACAAACGTGACTGTATAACGTAGTTTTTTTATAAGTGACACGGACGAGATTCGAACCTCCCGAACTCTCAGAGAGATTTCGAGTCTCAAAGGATCCGGCTAATCGGGAGAACATCTATTTTATATGATCATCATCAATTAGTACATAAGACTAGTCCATTGCCACGATAATAAGTTTCTATCTTTCCCGGTTTTCCGCTAGTTTTTTTTTAATTCAACTCAGTTCTTTAGCCCGGTGTCTTTTAACAGCGTTGTTACGAATTTGTTCTGCGAATTATTCTTCCTCAAATTTTACCTTCGAGAATATTTCGAAACAATTCCCCCAATGCCGTATAACCAATCCGAGTTAATCGTGTTTTCCTTATCCGATTTTATAACGATCTTTTCTCTTCAATTTGTCTTAGTATCCGTTCATTTTAGACTTTTTCGACCCAGCTTAATTTTCCTCCAAGACCTAATTCGTATTCGCGTGTCTGGGTGGTTTCGGCACTATAAAGGGATCGACTTTTATCTTAGGTAGGCCTTGTTTTTCTTGAAACGCGCAAATTCTTAAATTCTTGACTTTTAATTTTATCAATTTTGTCGATCTTAGTTAATTCGTCTCGAACTGTTTTACTTCGAATTTGCTAATTCTCTAATCGCTTTATAATTTTCCTCAGATTCTGAGAGGACTAAACAAAAAAAGAAAAAAGAAAAGAGAAAGAATGTCCGTTGACTTTTGGCAATTTTAATTTTTCTCCGAATTGTCTTATTTTATAGTAGATGGGACAAAATAATTCCGACCGCGATATAGTTATCGATTTCAGCCGGGTATATGTAAAAGTGATAAGAACGACTCGAGCATATGCAGCGTTGAACTCTAGAAATTGATTAGCATTTTATAAATAAAATATTCCGAAACTACTACGATGATCCAGTTGTTCTGACGAGGACTATGAGGACTATGACGACGAAGTTGTTTGCATTTCGTAAAATATTAATCGCACGGTGCGGGGTTGCGTCTCGATCGATTGGGGTTGCTGTAAGTATGTACATCGTACGGATGTTTGTTTTTTATATAAACGTCGATCTCGTCGCGTTGTTTACTAGAGGGTTGTTAAACTTACACATTCGTCCCACTGCCATACTTAGACGGTTAATTAATTCGGCCGAGACACGTTTTTCTAAATTTGATTCGCCCTGATGAATCATCCGATTAAGACACACACACACACACACACATATATATATATATATATATATATGTTTATGTGTGCGTAGGCTCGAATAAAATATGTACGCATGTGTAATTGTAGAGCAGCGCCGTATGTAATGCTGTGTGCGGAGTAGTTTATTTTATTTTGTTATTAGTTACCTTAAAAAAAATTTACCTTATATTCATCCATTTTCTATTCGATGAATTCTGACGATTAACGACACCTGCGAGTGCTATCCCATAAATTCCGATTTTGAGGTGTTTTGGCTACAGTACCAAATTGATTCCTAAAGCCATCAATCCAGCGAGCAGGCACTCTGCCTCTCTGCACCAGGTGCTTTACCAAGCACTGATATATGTCCAAAAAATTAGTTTACGAATCGAAAATATTTTTTAAAAAAGAAAAATAAAATAAAATAAATAGAGAAATTTTGCGCGACTAATTATTTTAAAGAAATACAATAAGAAATTCACAAAATGAAAAAAAAATAGAATTAAGTTCGACGTAATTATGAAAAAGGAACAAATTGACGAAATTAATAGAAATGAGATATAGTTTTCGATGCGATCGATATTTTCGATAAAACTCACTCGAAAAGTTTCTAATATAATAACGGACTCATAGTTCATTCATTTGAACGTACGTCTTAATATGTAGATTAAAGATTTAGCCTATAGCGATCTATTGCTGGACGTGTATCTAGTTAGCGGACTTCCTTTCGTCCGTTTGCTGCTCTTAGGCCACCAGTGTTAAAACACATTTTATTCATCTGTGGTGGTCAATTTTTCGGGTTACATTACCGACCAATTTCATTTTAACTTGGCCATTTGTCCTACCGCAACATTCAGTTTGATTTCCACTCACTTATTTTTCTATTGGGCATTTCCTATAATCAACATAATCCTTTCCAACGCTTTCTAAATTCGTCTATCTAAATGGCGTAATTTGAGATCCGTATGTTACGATTGGTAATTTATTTTTTAAATTAATCGGCATTTCTCGCCTATTAAATAAATTACTATTTTTTAAAATTCCAAATCCACACTCACACACGTATTGCGTGTGTGTGTGTGTGTGGTAATGTTTTCACGTTCTGCTTGAAGGACCTGAGTTCGGGTGCCACCACGGGTGAACATTTTTAATTGTAAAAGGGTCTCTAGTCAACTAAGCTATTTATCCAGTTGGTCGGAAAATGAGTAACAGCTTGCTGAGAAAGTAACGAAACGCCAGGGAAGGTAATAATTGCAAACCAAGTGATATCAGTTTGATCAGAATTAATCGTTTGACTGATCCCCTATCAATCTTCTGGATAACGAGGATTGCATCAGTCACATTCCCTACTAACTTCCGAATTAAACGTATATATATATATTATATATTATATATATATATATATATATATATATGTATATATATGTGTATATATATATATATATATATATATATATAGACAAATATATATATATAGATAGAGAGAGAGAGAGAGAGAGAGAGAGAGAGATGGCAAGACGACATTCAAAAGTCAGCCAGAGTTAAATGGATGAGTGGTGTTTGGGACCCAGTACAATGGGAAAAGAAGAGGAACACTTACATCCAGCAGTGGATAGAAATAAAAAAATCGTGATATATATATATTTGCATATGTATACGTCAAACACATATACATACACGTATCTATTGAAAAAACGTATGTAATTGTATTAAAAGTATTAAATTGATTTGCGTCAAAAATAAACACACACACACACAAATATATGTATAACTATACTAATATATAAAACTGTAGTGTCTGTCTGTGGTTTGCGAATATTTTGATTATAATCATTGCATTTGTCTATTTTTATCACACATAAACAAAAAATCATTTTTTTTTTAATTTTTGTCTGTCGGTCTGTTCCGATTTAACTCAAAAACTGATAGCCTATTTATCGTTCTGAGCTTAGTTTCATATTGGTATCACAAATATTACAGAAATTACAATAATTTGAAGTTTTAAATATGTAATATATACGTATATATACTAATATAGTTGTGTTGGTAGCGTGGCCGAAATAACTGACGGAGATATATATATATACAAACTTAATATATACGTATACTGTACTAATATAATTGCGTTGAGGGCGTGATCGAAATAACGGGCGGATATATACATACATACTTATTATATACGTATATTTTTTTTATTTTTTTTTTTTAAACCTATATCGGTCCACTGCTGAACGTAGGTGTCCCCCAATCAATAAAATGGGAAGAAAATAGCCTAATCTCCTGTGCGGGCCAGGCAAATTGGGAGATACCAACAACACACAACACACTGAGCCGTCGGTCACCCATCCAAGTACCGTTGATTAACTTCGGCAATTAGACGGAAAGCCGCCGTACTCAACGCGCTATGCTCGTCATACGTATATTATACTAATGTATAAACCTATTAAGAGAAAGCGACAGGGATATTGTATTTAAAAAAATAATTACACAGACGAAGCCTTATAATTCGGTATATTGGTTTATAAATAAACACTTGGTTCAAACAAATTTTATGGAAAATTTTTACAAGGTTAAAAGAACCTATAACTTTACAATGCATTTTGACTTGAGCACGCGTTTTAATGGTAAACTTATTGAAAAATTATACAATCCTAGTTAACAACCGATAAATCAAGTAATGCGTTAAAAATGAGTTGCAGAATGAAAGATGGACAGATGAATACTAGGACCATCGCGAAACAGGGAGAAAAATATATAAAACGAAGTAACTGGGCGATACAGTGACGTATGGAAAACGATAAATCAAGTAATGCGTTAAAAATGAGTTGCAGAATGAAAGATGGACAGATGAATACTAGGACCATCGCGAAACAGGGAGAAAAATATATAAAACGAAGTAACTGGGCGATACAGTGACGTATGGAAAAAATTTCTACAACAATCTGGTGAAGAAGAATAGAAATAAGACCATATGCACAGGATGGATGGACCCTAGCAGTTTCGCCGGATGAGATACTTTAATTATACCGGAAAACTAAACGGCACGCGATATAAAGAGACCGAACATGGCGCGGAGAAACTGAAAATTATCTCTGAAGTCGTAGAACAGCTTAACATCAAAGAAAAAAGTATTTGTCTATAAAGGTTTCGTGGAAAAACAGGAAGAAACTGTGTACCCAGAAAGGAAAAAATAGACGCAATGGAAGGATAAAAGCAGTTTTGAGAGAGAGCAAGACCAGTTGACGACGTAATCCAATATACATATATATAACCAAACACTAAGAAATACTTTACATGTACAATATATATCACACACTCACATCACACACACACACATACATACATACATATATATTTTACTACAAATATGTGAAGTAAAACGTTAAAAAAGTCGTTTACGTCGAACAACCAGGAATATTGAAGGCGTCGAATCTAATATATAAACTGCAGACTTGAAGCTGTTGAGATTCCATGAGTTGTTTATTAAGTCTATCAGAAATAAAGAGCTCACATTTGCTTTACTATCGATGCGAATGATCTTAATTCAATTTGAAGAAAATTTATATATATATATATATATATATATATATATATGTAAACTCGGGAAATTATCGGTGGTATATCTATGTAATAAGCCGTTTAAAATTGTATGACAGGTCAGAAATATTTTTCAATCACAACTATTTAGAATTTGTAATAGGACACACACGTCGTACTGATATTGGCGTGACAGCTGTAATAGTAATGGTGGTAGCCTCGTTGGTGTAGAATTAATAAAATCACTGGAATCATTTGCATTTCGGTTCGTGAAAGTATCCTATTAAAAAAGAATCGAGGACCTGGCTATCATTTCCATATATTGAATTACGTTTATTAGGCGTCTATTACATAATCCGGTAGTATACACCCTCTTGTTATGTTTTAATGAGTTGTACTATGTGTATATATTATACGGTTATATATATATATGTATATGTATATGTTAATGTATATGTACTTATAGCGACGTTCAGCCGTAAACAACGTATTGAATACGCAAGACGAACGTGAAAATATGGTTTAGTCTTAAGAGTTGCATTCGAAGGGCAATTAAAAATATTAACGCGTAAAAGGAATAAAACAGGCTCGACATCTTGTTGAACGCAAATATGCGTTCACACGAGGACAAAAGTTATGGCGCCATAACAAATATATCTACGTGTATGTATGTGAGTATGTAGATATTCACTATTTTTTAACGCGGACCGTATATAATAGACAATATGAAGCCGAATATTTTTAAATTATTTCATTTTTCTATTAAATACATCAGCTTGTTATGTTTATTCTGTCTCCCTCGTTGCCGAGTATGAATGCTGTATCTGTCATTTATGTTTATTCCGAATTAAGATTCCAAGTCGATAAGGTGTTTTGCTGTAAACCGCATAGGTGGCAGACTATCTGCTGTTGTTGATCGCCTGTAATCAAACTCTATTTGACCAGCGGCTGGTGATGATGATGATATCGTATGTCTTCGGTTAGCTTAGATGTCCACATCCAGGTCTAGCCATGTTATCGTCGCGTCTGATACTGCTCGAATATCCTTCTAACCGCCCTTAAGAGCTCTACGTGGACTTACATTGAGAATGTGATCCACTGTCTGATCTCCTAATTGAGAGTCGCAACATGGATAATTTTTAAAACCCCACTTTGCGAGTATATGACCACTGCGTCCATGGCCTGATACCATTTAAACGCACGCAGTATTTCCGCTCTAGGTCAAGACGTGGTGGCCTGCAATTCGATGTGTCTATCATAGCGTGTCGGTCTGGGTTCTTATGGTCCCATTCTTCTTTCCAGTATGCAAACTGCGTCGAAACAATCTGCTATAAGTTTCATAGCTAATCTGTGAGCAAGCTTCTCGATTTTAATCTTTCTGGTCCTTTCAGATGTTGGTGTATTGGTAAATTAGTGTCATTTTTGTATTTTGACCATTCTTTAACCGTTGAAATTTTCCTTCTAATATGAGCTGGCATAATATGCGTACAAGTAACCATTTCACCGAATTTCTGCCAGAGATTATACGAACAGTTGCATTTACTTCTGTATCAATCTTTTTTGTGTTAGTGCTGTTCAACTATAATGGTACAGCATATTCGGTCGCTGAGTATATCAAGCGCGAGAGCTGAAGTTCTTAGACTAGGCGCTAAAGTATCCCACGTTGTTTCTGCTAGTCTATGAATTGTATTCGTCCGTGTTCTGAGTTTGGCGGCAGTGTTCTCAAGGTGTTTACGTCAGGTTGGTTGCCGATCTAAAGTTACTCCCGGATACTTTGGGTAATCTTCGTGCTTTGGCTTATGCTCACCGATTGTAATGTTCAGTTTCATTCTTGATTATTAAGATGGAAGCATGATACATTTGTTTTGTCTCTGTTTAATGTTAAACGCCATTTGTTAAAATAGTCCGTTAATTATAATAGATCGCCCTGTTAGATGTCCTCTGTTGTTTGATGTTTTCTACTTAGTATAAGGGCTATATCATCCGATATTTAGTAGCGAGTGTATTTTTTTAGTGAGCGAATCACATCGCCATACAGTATCATAGGCCGAGTAGAGGTCAGTTAAAACAGCCGATGTTTTTAATCTTTCTTTAAAGACATGCTCGATACCAGCGGGTTTTCCTCTTGTTTGGGATGTGACCTAGTGCGCCAGTATTACACTATCTACGAGAGATGTCCATTCTGTTTTGTGCGTTCACTAATCAATCAGGTTTTCTTTGATTTATTCCACGATTTTCAAATCATCGGCGGTTATAGCAGTTTAGATCTTCCAACCCGGCACCCACAAGGACAAAAATATTCCCACCTGTTCCAAATTATTAAGCTTCAGCAAAACTAATCCAGTTAATGTATCCGACAAGTACAAGTATTATAATTGAGGATTTCAATAGTCACAGCACGATGTGGGGATACTCAAAGAATAATGATGACGGAGAAGCTGTTGAAAACTGGGCAGAAATGAACTGCTTGAGTTTAGTTCACGATCCTAAATTACCTTCATCGTTTAATAGTGGTAGATGGCGGAGAGGATATAATCCGGATAACATTTTTGTGAGTGATAACATAAGGGACATGACCACTAAAACAGTATTGGATCCCATACCGAAATTGCAAATGATTTGGATAAAAAGGTAGAAACAATAGAACCAACACCAGTCAACTATCATTATTTTGTGGAGGTCTTAAAAATAGTATCTAAAAGGCATACACCAAGAGGATGTCGCACTAATTATATAAAAGGATTATGTCAAGAAGCTATTGACAATCTAGAAGAATACTATAAAAGATATGAAACAGATCCTTTTGACGAAGCTACCATTGAAATGGGAGAAAATCTCATGGGAATAATAGCAGGAGAAAGGAAAAAAGAGTGGATTTCAACTATAGAAAATCTGGATATGTAGAAAAATAGTTACAAAGCTTGGAAACTGATAAAAAACATGAATAATGAAAAACTACAACCAAAAGAATATATAAATATTACACCAGACCAAATAGCAAATAAATTATTATTGAATGGAAAAATTAAAGGTAGAACAGATAAACCAAAACTGGTATTGAAAACAACTGATAATATGAGCCAACTTGATGAACCGCTCAGAATGGATGAACTAGACAGGGCAATTAAGACAATGAAAGATCGGAAAGCACCCGGAGTCGATAACATAATGACGGAACAAATTAAACATATAGGACCTAAAGCTAAAAAATGGCTTCTGGATATGTTTAATAATTGCATTATCATGGACCGAATTCCTAAAGAATGGTTAAAATCGCACGTGGTTGCATTACTTAAACCGGGAAAAACCGCTATAGATGCTGGAAATTTTAGGCCTGTCTCTTTACTTTGCCATAGTTATAAAATATTTGAACGAATAATATTAAATAGAATAAGTGAAAAAATAGACTCAAAACTTATTAAACAGCAGGCCGGATTTAGAGCTGGAAGGTCATGCACAGCGCAAATCTTAAACCTGGTACAGGAAATAGAAAATGGATATGAACACAAAATGGTAACAGGGGCGACGTTCATAGATTTAAGCGCAGCATACGACACAGTAAATCATAGAATATTAACAAAAAAAAATTCTTACTACCGACTACAAATTAACCAAAATCAAATAGCACATTATTGAGGAATCGGCGATTCTATGTAACGCTACAAAAAAAAAAGAGCAGATGGAGGAAACAGAACAAGGAAGCGTGCTTGCACCAATGTTGTTTAACATATATACTAATGATCAACCAATTGGAAGTTCAACAAAACACTTCATATATGCTGATGATTTAATAACTTAAGAGAAAACGTTGTGCGAGGTAGAAAATAATTTGAATGGAATACTGAAGACTATGGAAAAATACTAAGCTAGCAATTACCTCAAACCGAATCCTAATAAAACCCAAGTATCGGCGTTTCATTTGAGAAATAAGGATGCAAAGCGTAAATTAAATGTTAAATGGCAAGGGATATCGCTGGAACATTGTGACAACCCAAAGTACTTAGGCGTTAAGTTGGATCGAGCCTTAACATTTAAAGAACACTGCGAAGATACCAAAAGAAAAATTGGCACAAGGAACGGTTTACTCCGAAAATTGATTGGCTCCACCTGGGGTGCAGATCCAAATGTATTAAGAACATCAGCTTTAGCTCTGTGTTATTCCGCAGGTGAATATGCTAGTGCAGTATGGCGGAATTCAGTACACGTAAAAAGAATTGATGTAGCACTACATGAAACCGATCGTATAGTTACAGGATGTTTGAAGCCGACACCGATCGATAAAATAGAAATATTATCCGGCATAGCACCACCAGGCATAAGACGGGAAGTGATGGCTGGAAAGGAAAAAACAAAACAAGAACAAGACATTAGACATCCATTGAATGGAAAAGATGCGGCAATAAGTCGACTCAAGTCAAGAAAGAGTTTTCTTAAAACAGCAAATGCTCTGATACAAACGCCGGAAATCACTAGGTTGGCGTTATGGAAAGGAAAGCTGAAAGAAAACCGATTAAAATTATGGGTACCTCCCGGTAATAAATTGCCGTGGTCAACATGGAAAACTCTAAATAGAATAAGAACTATGACAGGTAAAACAGCAAAAAACGTGAAACGATGGAAAATTACAGATAATGATAGATGTGATTGTGACATGGTACAAGATTCGGAGCACCTATTAACTTGCTCATTGCTGCCGGTGCGATGCGGGATGGAAGATATGACAAGAATAGATGGAATCTCGGACGACGCAGTTCAAATAGTGAAATATTGGGAAAAAAAATGAATATAAATGACCGACACGATAAGAAGAAGAAGACACATATAGGTATTCTAAACAATGAATTTGTGAACACATTAGCTAAAGACGCGTCGTCTAATGGCGTAGAACTCCTCTGACAAGGGTATCATTCATTCTATTTAGCTGGATCATGAGCATTAGTCAATCACCTCTCACTTATTATTATCAACTTCAACCGTCTAGTATATCTTCATCTGGATATTTTACAATTATTACCTCATATAGCAACATTTCTAGAGACGTCAGCATCTTTAATAAAAATTCAAATAGTCCCCACAGTATCACGTTGAGTAAGCCGTATAACGGCATCCTCATTAAAAAATATATATATATTCTTTCGGGCTTCTTAGCATTTCCTTCACAAAAGAAGACCGAACAATTTTATACGTATTTTAGTCAGCATTTGCACAATAGATTTAACTGATGCTAGAGCTAAAACTTCTCGTTTTACACAAACAATTTAGTTTGTTCTATTCTATAAGCTAATTTCAATTTCACTCGGGATCGAATTTATTTTGTTTTTCCTCTACGTATCACGTAGTCGAAAATCACATTTCCAGTGCGTAAACCCGAAATACGAGATTTATTTCAACACTTTATAACTTGTCGAAAAATCAAACCCCGGACTTATACTTCGAATGTACTGTTTAACGACGCCCGTCATTTACGTCATCGGTATAATTATCAATTGGTACATGGTCACAGAAGCACACGATACCTACGAACAAATGAGAAAATTAGTATAGACGTTCGAAAAAGAAAATTTTGCAAAAACATACGCTCGGAGGAGTGTTGTTCAATATAAATCGGAGATGCGGACCTGGCGCGCAATAAAGAAAATGTCTTCGAAAAACGTGAAAACAAACAAAAAACAAGTTTACTAAATCGTATAGAAAAACGGAAAATAAAACTGTTAGGACATGTAATAAGACGTAATAACTTTGCATCAAAAGTATGATAGGGGGATAACAGCAACTAAAGACCGCAACAACAGCTATAATAATGCGTATATAGGATCGCTTGAATGTAAATAAATATCAAAAACTTTGGATATCAACGATAAGAAGGTGTCGCTTTTAGTGAATAAAAAACACAATAACGATAACATCGTTATCGCGCGTAATTTTAGTTTTCTCGTTGTTGCGTTTTTTTACATAGGGCGTTGAAATTTTTCGTGTATTCCGGTTTAACGAGGATATTATTTATTAAATCGCAATAAAAAAAGGGGAAAACAAGTTTATCGTTAGATCTGGAAGTAATTCTTGATTACCGGTGGGTTCGAAAATATGAAATTGATTTAGCAGCTTGTAATTTTCACGCGAGCTATCTGAACGATCGTCCGTTGGAATTGGTATATGTTTAATTACTTTCTTTATCCTTACCTACACGCGTATGTAAATACATATATATTATACGTACGTGTGTATATGTGTGTGTATTACATTTATTTTTCATTTCCTAATTAGAAATAAAATAAAACCTTACCTCGGTTTATTTTGACTAAGCAGCTGGCATTTTCGTTGGGGGATATAAAATCAGGTACGCGTGTGTTTCTTCAGTTACGTGGAAAGATCAACACGGATAGCGTTGAAATAATGTTATTTCTCGTTCAAGTGAGTACACAACTTACACACTACATATATATAACCATATTATCTATTTTTGTACACACACACACATATATATATACATAAACCATATTATCTATATTTATATATATATATATATATATATATGTATGTATGTATGTATTTATGTATGTATGTATGTAATATTTATATATCTGTCAGTCAAAATATATGTAAACAGACATACATACTATATACATTAACTCAAACTAATATTAATATGTTTAACTGTATATTAGGGAAATTAAGTCCGTGAACGAGTATTTCTTACAATTTATTGAACGTTTACATATTTTTCTCTTAGCTATTTCCAGTTCAGATCTGGAGTTTCTACAATTGATAACCTACATACAATACGTCAGCTAATGGAAAAGGCTGATGAATGTAATATAAAAATGTATTTTGCATTTGTTGATTTCCAAAAAGCCTTCGACTCGGTTTATCATGACAGTTTGTATCAAACTATGGGAACCCAGAATATACCCCCTAAATATATAAGAATCATAAAGAACATATACGATAATGGATACGGAAAAATTATGCTGGATAAACAAGGATAAAAGTTTCCTTTTAAAAGAGGAGTGCGACAAGGTGACCCATTAGGACCAGTTTTATTTAATGCTGTGCTGGAAGAAATATTTAAAAACCTGAATTGGAGAAAAAAGGGAATAAATATAAATAGCGCTCTTATATCCAACCTTAGATTTGCAGATGACGTAACTATTATTTCAACTTCCCCGAAACAGTTAAAAACAATGTTAATGGAATAACACCAAGAATCAAAATTAAGGCGTCTGAAAATAAATTATGAAAAAACGAATTTACTAACAAACGGTGAAAAAATAGAAATAGAAATGAACGGAAAAATGATACACTGGGTGGAAGATGTTACATATTTAGGCCAAATAATATCCTTCAAAGATCCAATAGAAAATGAAGTAAATCACCGAATAGCGATAGGGTGGAAAAAATTCTGGGCATTATATTTAAACGAAATATTAATCGCGCAAAAAAAGCACAGATTTACAATACACGCGTCCTTCCTGTCATGACACACGGTGCGCAAACATGGTCACTGCCAGTTAGACGAAGTAGAGAAATATTAATAGCTCAAAGAGCTATGGAAAGGAAAATGATCTGTGATAACAAGGATGGACAAAATCAGTAATAAAGTATTACGGGATAAGTCAAAAACAAAAGATGCTCTTCGCAAAATACTGGAAATGAAGTGGAATTGGGTTGGACGTGTACTTCGAATGGACACAAGCAGATGGGCCAAGAAATGTACTGAATGGTTACCAATCAATAGGAAAAGATTGAGGCAAAGACAAAAAATCAGATGAAGGGACGATATTATTAAATATGCAAGTGCAGTCTGGATGCTTAAAGCGTTTTTAATCGTATGCATATATATGTGTATATATTTAATGAAAAACAGTTAAGTAACTGCGAACCATAACTTTAGTACATACAAGAAAATAAAAAAAACTAAACTACTCACGCACACGCAACATAATATAAAAAGGCATTTAACTATTTTAAAGACAGAAAGTAGAGTTATCAGACCGTAGATAGAGCTGCAAAGGTTTAAAAAAAAAAAACAGCGTGCGAAAACTTTATTCAGCCGTCAAAAAAAAAGTCGATCTCGCACACAAGCGAAACCATCGATTCAGCGAGATGAAATGGATTTATTACTAATATTGAAATCGAAGTACTAGCCAAAGTAGGAAGAGCCTATAGAATCGGATGAAATAGTTGCGGAATTATTGGAAATATTACGTTCGAATGAAGAACAGCAACATAGACGATTTTTCAATGTAATCTATAGGAGCGGAAAATTATCGTAACAGCAGCGGCTAGAATCGAAGCAACAAAATAGCCGGTGAATATAGATTAACAAGTCTTACGAGTCACCGTCTGAACGCGAATAATTCGTCAACGTTTAAGTAACGGACGACACGAAGAACACACGAAATGACGGAGTCAGTTTTGTAAAATAAAATGCTAAGTCGGAGATGTCTAGATTTTCGAAAAATCATCCGGTCTGTATTCGATTTATAGATTACGACGAACTGTTCGATAACGTATAGAATCGAAAAAAAAAAATGCTAAGATATTATTACAGGAGTTCGGAGGTGGATATTCCTATACGCTGGCTAGACACTGACTTTGAGGATACGATAACGCCTCTTATTACCGTTTAAAATGTGAACTTACCGTCGAGAACACGAAACTTGCCGTAACTTGGCCGAACCGTTTGGTGCTTCGTTCACATCCTAGCTGTTTCCGATTTGAGGTGAGCCAAACAGCATTTCAGTTGACTTAAGGAAACTGTTTCTTGATTTTAGTCCACTGAGGGGGGAGATTATGTGCAAATAGTGGGTGTCTATTATCCGTCATATGTGATTCTAAAGCTCCCGCAGACGTCTTATCTCGGGCGGCGCTATTCCCGTCTGTGGGTAGATTTGCTGTACTCTTATCGGTTTCAGAAATTCTGTTACTATTCTAACTGTTTCATTCAGTGCGACATCTATTTGCTTTCTTTGTATGACACGAGTTCCTCCATACTGGTGCTGCGAACTGCGGAGAAACAAAAGGCTAATGCTGACATCCTCAATGTAGGCGGTTGCGCGCCCCAGCTAGATACAATTAGCTTTCTGATTATATTATTTTTAGCTGCCGTTTTTTCTTTACAGACGTACAATGCCGTTTAAACGTTAACGAGCAGTCAGGTACACGCCAAGATATTTCAGTGTATCGCAATGTTTCAACTTTATTCCTTTTCAGGTGATATCCTGTTTCCTTCTCGCGTTTCTGTTCTGTAGGCAAGTGTTTAATTAATGACAAAAAATTTTGTTGAAAACTATGGAACAATCGTCAAATAACGCGCCAACTAAAAAATAGATTGATACAAATATTAATACACTCGATATTTCGCTACGGTTCGCATGGGCCATAACAGTAGCGTCGTGATAAAAAAATTAAGCATTTAAAATGACCTGCTGCAGACGCACGCTAAGAATACCCTGGACTGAACATAAAACTAACCTCTCAATCCTAGAACAATTAAATATCTAGAATCAAGACGATTACTACCTATTATAATACGACAAGGGCTAAAGTTCATCGGTCACGTAATAAGACGAAACGGATCGGAAAAAATACTTATCCGAGGAAAACTAAATGATCAGACTCGCAGATCATGCTAAAATAAATTACGTACATACGATTACCAACATTTAATGCGAACTATAAAGAAGAGTGAAAAATTTTACTAATAGATACGCCGACTAAATTCCTTAAATCGAAACTTTCGCATATTCTCGCAATTAAGAATGAAGTAAAAACATAATCCGTATTATTTAGAATTCGGCAGATCGTCAAATTAACCAACGCGGAATCGGATAAGTAGACCCCGATTACGTAAATATAGAATATGAACGCGTAGCTATTGCTATTATTACGAGATGCTTATTGGCCAGATTACCGATTACGTCGTAGAGGTAAATGTCGAATTAGATCCTTGTTCGAAATCGATCGGTTGTGTTTGAATTTAGTTTATCCTTTTTTTAATTTTCTAATTCAAATCGACGCTGAGTAAAGACTGAAGATTAATTTGTAATTTGAACGTTAAGTTTTAGTTTCAGCAGTAACGATGTAACTAACTGCGAAGAATACTTATAAATGTGTTTCGTATCGACACGTTTATCGGTAGACGATTCTAAGAACTTTTTTGCAATATCCGGATAGCCTAATAAGGTTTCTCGGTATTACGTAAACGATTACCAGTGTTGGAAGCATTTTAACTTATAAATGAATTATTAGCTTAGTTAACGTAATAAGATATATATGTCTATATATATATATATATATATATACGTATGTATGTCTAACGAAGTTCGCGGTTAATTTATTTATAATAGGCTTTGAGAAAGTGATCGTTACGTAGACGATTTATTCCTCGTTAATTATTTACCTTTTAAGTCGGCGCCAAATGATTTTAAAAAATTACGATTTAATTTCGGATTTATCCTAGTCGACGTACAATGTTCGACTCTGAGTGTGATGTAGAAAAAACAAAAATATTACACGACAATTTGAAAATCGAGCTCCACGACATGACCGAACATTGTTCCTGAGCAGGTCGAGGAAATTTTGAAAACCTTTTTTTTATTATTATTATTTATTTATTTAGCGTGCCTTATACTGCTTCTAAGGCCAGGCGCACGGAAGGATAGTTAGATTAAGACTGAAGATTGGATAAAGTAAGGAAAGTTATAAGTTCAGATTCAGCAGATGGTGAATACTGTAGGATTTCGTTTAGAGAGGATGCAAGTCCAACAGTAAGACGGTGAGCTGAGTACAAAGGACATGAAAGGAGAAAGTGAGGAATAGTGAGGGTATGTTGCATGACGAGCATAACGATGCACTCTGGCTTAGAAAGAGATGCTTGTATGTAAGAAGTGGGTGTCCACAGCGTATGCGGAATAGAGCGACTTCATTCTATTGAAATGCTCTGCCTTCTTCCGATCCGTAGTGAACTGCGGTAGACATGAGAATCTTGCCACTGTTTGACACTGCAGTTGACTGCGTACCCGATCCATGATGTCTTTTGCTGGAATTGGTAGGTTTGGAGCTGGTGCTAGCATGACGGATCCTTTAGCTGCTTAAAGAAATAACTGTGATATGGATACCCCGGGTCATAAGGAAGTCGGACTGAACGCTATGGTCGATAAAGCAGCTAAAACCTCCTTTGGTCTTATAAATTTGCTTGCCAATTCTGTGGAGTTGCGAAGGTTAAATCGTATTAAACTGACCGATATCCTATTTGTTAGATTTTTAAAAAATAATAACAAAAATGACAAAATTACGGAGTTTGTCACGTCATTTTTCAAGGGCCCCTACTGTTCGATTGCCACCTGATGACCAATTATAGTGTACAACGCGAATAATAAATAATATCGTAATACGTTTCATATGTACATACAAATATTTTTATATATATATATATATATATATATATATATATAAATTGGTTAATTTATTTATAGTCGATTTTACGAAAGTGGTCGTTTACATAGTCGATTTATTCCACGTTAACTATTTACCCTTTTAAACCGCGCCGAATAGTCTAATACAAAAATCATTTAATCTTCATTTTTCTTTATTTTTACCGTGTCGCGTCTACGATTTTCTTCTAATCGGGTTGCCTTTACGACTTACCGAACGTGATATTGCGGCAGGCTGTTTATATTTTAAACTTGGATGCTAACTTCACTAGAAACGTCGCTACGTGAGGAAATAATATTAGACTATCCAGATGGAGAAAGAAGGATGTATTATACGGAGGTGTAATATACTACGGGGAACGTAGTAAGATAAAGCTCAGAACGTTACGACGCCGCAATAAGGCGTTAAAAAAACACGATTGTTGCCCGTTCAGAATGGATGGAGGCAGAAGAAATTTTCTCTGAGTTGCATATCGAAAAGACGATTGAGTAATTGCTCAAATCGTAATCTACCGATGAGTAAAATTCGTACGCGATTAATTTCCTTTAAAAACTAGAAACACGGAATTTTAGGGAGAAAAGGTCGAAGTTGATAGTAATTGGCGAGAATCGACTAATGCTCCCACTGGTTCTCCCAATGATCGTTACGCTCCAACTGTACAAAGTGGCATCCTTGTAAAGAGAGTTCTATTAAACGCAGGCGTCTTTAGCTAATGAATGAAACTAATTCATCTTTACGACCGGCAATAATTATACAAATAATTATTAATCTTTAACGTAATTAATCCGATTAATGTATCCGACATATTCCATTTATTGTCTATAGTTTTCGCCGTACCTTTTTTTTGAGTCGGTGATAATAAATAAGGTAATTTTAAAATTGACGAGGTTTCTAGCACCGCAGCACATTCAGCAATAAATACTGAACAACGTTGGCGTACTTTGTACATGTTACTAATATTTAGATCTAGTGCTCCCGTTCCTAAAGTTGACTTTTATCCGTCTGTATAAATAAGGGTATGCAGTAGAATCCTTTGGACGATAATATTATCGAGAGAACAACGATTAATGTAGAAGGATGTAGACTGCAGTTTTCGGGTAAAAGTATCTATGACCACTCGATTGTGATATATAGAATTAGCGGAAAGAACCTAGAGCGTTTTAAAAAAAGTTTTATCAATCACGTTATAATTATAGAAGACAACCCCGATTGAAAAAAAGAAAAAGTTGGTTATTAAAATACTTGTCGACCGTATTCGTCTACCGCAGCAGCAGCACGTTAGAGGATCCTATCGATATCTAGGATAAATTTGTAAGAGCAGTACGTCTGATGTAGTAGACATCTCGCGATAAAAAAATAAGATCAAATAAAAACGCTTAACTCGTCTATTAATTAAAGCTTCGCTAAGGTTTCGTGTCTAGTGCGCGTTGCTTCAATATCTTTTAATAAGGCTTCTCGTCGCCGGTTAATTGGGCGTAATAAAGAAATGCGTCGTATGTATATAAGGGACATTTACAACAAATCTAATTATCTTATCGAATTATCAGAAACGAATAAAATAATTTAATTATATCGAAGGATACTTTTTATTCTAAATTCGACTTTCTCCTCCGCTCGCCCCACAACTTCGACCGAACGGTCAAAATAAAACGATTATTTAAAAATATTTAATTAAGACCATATCAATAATCGACCTCCGACTTTAGAAATATGTTCACGATTATCGTCTGTCGAATATTGTCGGTGAATCGCGAGTAAGTCGCTGTAAAATAATTACACGAAATAAAATATATTAACATTCAAAGCCACGCCGAATATAATTAAATCTATTATTTTAGAATTTAACGTTGAAAACGATTATAACAGTGCTCAGCAATATACTTCTCGAAACCAATTCAATATGAATTTCCACAGTAAATGTTTATATATATATATATATTTCTCATCACAACTGACCAGGATATTTAGTGATTGACTTAATGAGATGAGTAATGTTTTGTGGAGCTGTATAGATATTCTTTTTTTTTTTCAAGCTATCTTTAATAATATTCGTTAATCGATGAACCTGTTCTATAGTGTTGCGATGCTTACGAAACGCAAATTGAAAATTCGGAATAATTGAATCCGTAGATAATATTGGAAACGATCATTTTAAAATTAGTTTTTCCATCGCCTTAGAAAGAACAGGAAGCAACGAAATTGGTCTGTATGATGAAACTAGTTCAGACGATTTACCAGGCTTTGGTACAACAATTATTTGAGAAAATTTCCAACTAAAGGGAAAATATTAGTTACGTAAGACGGCGTTATCTGTTATGAATACAATACTTTTATATTGCATTTCATTTAAAAGCCTCTGCTGTGATTAGGTCAAATTCGGGACGCTTTTTCCGTTTCATATTTTTAATAAGTTATTGTATCTCACTTGGGGTAATACCGGTGTTATAAGTGTACTCATTTGCAGTGGTTATGCAAAAAAAATATTAAGGAAATGTATATAATAAACAAAAAAATACTTAAAAGGAAATAGAAATTTTAATAATTGAAGAACAAAATGAAAAAGTTTAATAAACATTACTCCTAAAAATTAAAACGGTAAATAAATAATAAAATTTAAAATGAAACCGAGATAAAACTCTAAACGAAAGTTTTCACGAATTTTACTTAAAAAGTTTAAAAATTATTATTTTTTTAACGTTAATGAACTATTATTAACACTAGACAACACGTTAGTAATCAACCAAAATTAATAATAATAGTAGTAGTAGGAATAATATTGTTTAGGATACTATTTTAAGTAGAAAAGTATAGCATTATTTTTAGAAGTTTATCCTAATATTTAAATTTTTCCAGCTAAAATGTAGAAATATAATTTATAATAGAGATATACTACGGACAAATGTATGTAATTTATATATATATATATATATATATATATATATGTGTGTGGTTGCATATATGCAAGCTTTATTTAATAAGCATGTTGACCGGCATTACTGCTGAATATTTATCTGTCGTATCGAGCAGTTTAATTCTTCGATAATTATCGTTATCATTGCAGAACATCGTAAGTAGCCCATTTTACTTTATTTTTACGTACCAAATAGGCTGCTATCAAAAGTATTAATTATACGTCATGTTCTTACACGGAGTAAGGTACTATTTTAGTTAACTCATGCGTGAGCACTAAGCGTAACACGATGTTTTAGACCGCTAGTTAGGATCGAATCGTCAACCAACTATGTCATATGCATATTACAGTACACAAATGTAGACTTTGTTTCGTGATTGATTAAAAAAACAGTTTGTAACTAAAATTATTCTATTTCTCGCAGATAATCTCTTCAAAGATCAAAAAAAATATTTCATTTTATTTAATTTTTTAATTCTTCGGTTTATTTCAAGCATTTTGCAACGCGCAGTTCAAACAGTTAAAATTCGAATAGGGAGTACCTATAAAATTAATGTGAGATTATATCAGGTTAAGGTGAAAATATAATCAGGTTTTGTTCAAATTTCTACCTAGCTTCGGTAATAGATATATCTACACACACACACATACATATATACACATATTAACTTTTTAATAAACAAAAGAGTCAAGTAGAATTATCGAAATGATATTATTAACATTGACAGTAATGGCTTGGCGCTTGCTTCTTTCCTCTAACCGGTCCTCCAGTGGAATATCCTATACTTCAGTATTCATAATAAATTTCACGATATGAATGATGATTTATTATTAATTTGTAATACGATTCCGTTCAACTAAATATAATGTTCTTGGACACGTTGTGTACTTCATTGACAAGCTTAGTTTAAATGTTAAATGTTTAGATATTAATTTCGAGATAAACGAACCTTAAATCACGATTGTATTAATCTGATTTATAGTCGAATAATCTGCAAAATAAAATCGCATTTAATAATGGTATATATTTACTCGTTCGAACTTTATTAAATAGCTTTTTAAGGCGGACTAAACCGCGCGATTTATTATAACTTATTATTTTATTTAAAAATTTAGATTTATGTAAAACGCTAATTATAATCTTAGTTCGTGATAAAGCATTGGCCGAATCCGTACCTTCGCTTATGTATTTTCCTATGTTAAATTTATTGTGTGTATGCCTTTGGGCAGTTCAAAATTACAAATAGAAAAAAAAAATAGACGATAAATTAAGTTGTACCGACCGCGCGTTTTATTGATGAAAAAGTCGACAATTGTTATTATATTTAATTGTACTAATTATATAGTTCTAAATTAATATCGCGTAAAGGACTTGTTCGTCCTTTATATCGTTCGTATGTACGATTATCCTCATAGTGTTATCTGTATTTCTCGTGGAAAATTTTCCATATCTATGTGTAACACTTCCTCTTACATTATTGCGTCTAATGTGTCAATTCAGTTTATCAATCGATTATATAGAACAATCTGATATTTATTCGTAAAAAATATCTACACGGCAAAAATGAAGCTCGGCCGAAATAAAAAGCAACCGCCTTTAAAGAAATTTCAACAAAATTTTTCAACCTCCTTAGATCGTTTCAATAATTCAGCTTTTAACGTTAACCAGACTCCGATATTCGTCCTAACGACAAATAATTAGTTTCCTCTATTATAATAAGATATGAAGATGCTTGAAACGAATACGTCACTCACCTCATGACCCGAGCTAGTTCCTTTTCAGACCGGTTTATAATTGAAGTATTGTTAAAATTAAACGTAAATAATCTATATCGATAACTATAAGCTATTGCAGTAAGTTATTTTTATGAAACTTAAATTAGGTTTTCTATATACATAGTATTGGAATCTTTAATCATTAGTCTACTAATAAAATTTCCGGCGTAGATTTGACGAAGTCGATTATAAATTAGCGAAAAATTAAACTAATACAACTACCACGAAAATCGGACCAGGACACCAATCCTATTTAATTACGCTCATTCGAGGTGGTAAAAAGTTCCTCTCGTAGAGGACGGACATCCTAGCAGGTTCTTCTACACGCCCGCTATCTGAAGAAATGCCCCTATTACGCATATTTTAATACGGAACGCGCTTTAATTTCCACTTCCTCCTTCAAAAAATGCGGGATCGTACCGTTCGACTACCAGCCTACCGCGAGTTCTTATCTGGCCAGGACTCGAAATAGGAAAAAACTTTACATCCTGGCGGCGCGGATTTTTAAAAAATCTCTATCCCCCGCACCTTCCACTTTTTTTTTATTAAGCTCCCGCACTTGTAAAATACTATATACGTGTTTACGCGTATATCAATAGAATACGTGTGTATTAATTCCATTTACCGTATCGTTACATACGGACACATCGTAAAATGCACGTATTTCGTCGAATAAGAAATATTCAGGCGTGTAAAATCCTATCCTAAGAAGGCGAACTTTATTCCACTATTTTATTATTCCCACTTTCTTCCAATACATCTTTATCATCTCATTTCTACTATGGAGCGTGTGTTGCGTGTTGTTATATATATATATATATATATATATATATATATATATATATATATATATATATATATATAAGACATATTTCCTTTCTTTATCGCTCGGATAGAGTTATTTGCCGTCTCTTAAGCAAGCAACCCCATAATATTTTTTCATTCTCCAAATTGTACACAATCATCGAACTACCACAAAATAGAGGAATAAACTGTTCTCGGTGAGAATCTCCCTATCAATATTGCGATAATATTGCCCGTTGCTACAGTGTTGTCCTTTTCTCTTTAATGAACGGCTTAATTTTTCGTTCATTTCACTTGCCAACATTATTTCACACTTTAATAATTTTAACTACTCGACCATGTGTAAGTACATTTATAAATAGTTTCACACACGCATGCATATATATATATATATATATATATATATATATAATATATATACAGTAATAATAAAATTCCTCTGTCTTTATCCATCTTTTTGTTTTCCCAAGAGACAGCGCGTCGTTGTTTCTAAGATAGTCTGCTCTTATTTCATGTACTGCGTCCCTTGACCCGCTCCGGTAATGTTTAGATGACCTATCCCTCTACATATCCCTATATCCCTTTATGAAGATTTTTCCTTTCTCGAACATTTTTCTCTATTATTTAACTCTGTCTAACACGTAATGTATCTACATTATATATATATATATATATCCTCGCGTGTATGTATAATATATGTATATCATTCTCTTTTTCTTCCTGGCATTATTTATTTATCCCCGATTCTTTCTTACAGAATTTTCTTTCACTAGTTTTTAGGAATATGTCTATATATATTTTATATATATATATATATGCGTCATTGGCTCATTCCCACCCGCCCCTCTGTAAAAACAACTCATTATAGGGCGTCGATTCGTCGTCGTCATCGTTGGAGCGCCTTCCACATTAATTAGGGATAAAAACCGACCGACCAAACACACATCTCCAAAGGAGTCGCCTTCCTTATTCTCTCCATCATTTCCCGTCCCTTTTTATTTCGCGGTAATTTTAAATTTTTCATCCTGTTTTCCGACTATGAAATAAAAAAGGAAAAAATTTAAAGTAAACGAAAAGAATATCTTATCCCGTATGCACAGGAATATACGAACTCGCACAAACGCACCACGGCAACGTCTCCGTTGTTTCTTTAAGAGCGGAAATTTTTATTCTCCCCGTCCACCTTATTATACAACCTTTCAGTCCGTCTTTTTCTAGCTTATATCCCTTTTATCGCGCTGTCTCCGTTTCCTTTATTACGTCGCTAACTCCGTCTTATTTTTCCATTTATTTTTTTCTTCTTCATTTTGGACGCTTTCAAAACTTATTTTTTCTTTTTTTTCCCTACTTAATATCCTGTCGCTTTTCCTACCGCCGCCACCGTCGCCGCCGCCTAACAGCTTTTCTAATTTTCCACTTTTCCCCGCTCGACGCATTTACCCTTTTCGTGTATTAGTATCCGCCGAGAACTATGTAGAAAAGGGATGATTTCCACGTCCTGTCTTTTCGGTCGTTGCCTAATCTTATCCCCCACCATCATTATAAACGTGCATATATATATTATTCTATATATATATATATATATATATATATATATGTACGTGTACGCTATTAAGAAGACACTATGGACAGGGCGACCCCCGAACGAATCATGCAAAACAGCAGCTCCTCTCATCTGCTGCTACCCTCTTCTTAGTATTCTCTCTTTTTTAAAATATTCTCCTTGAGCATTTTTCTTCGACACATATATATATACATATATGAACTATTAGTTGATCTGTGTGAGTTTTATTATTATAACACGGAACGACTTCGCGAGCTTTTATTTAAACTTTCGCGTTTATAAGCACATAGGGAGAGTTGTCAGTAAGTGTCGGTGTTATAGTTGGCGCTGTACAGTAGCATCGGCGCATATATTTCTTTTCCTGTTTGTGTCACGACGATCAGCAAATGAGGAACTACACCTCGTCGAAGACTGTCAGCGGAAAAACAGCGAACCTACCAACCAACCAACCGGTGGTAAGTAATTCTGGCCGCGCTCGACTTCGCATAGGATTTGATATTCCATACTCGAAGAAAAGTCGGCTCTTTCGCGTCGTGTTTTAAAGCGTTAATCTAAGGACTCGACTGGACTCGGCTCGATTCGATTCGATTAAATTAGACTCGACTCGCGGTACCTCGCAAAAACCGTCCAATTGTGCGTCGGTCTATATCCAAAGTTCCTGTTTATCATAATTAAAGTTCCTCAATTTTTATATATATATATACATATACGCACATATATATTATATGCGTCCGTATATATATGTATAGATATATAGATATATTGTTTGTTTGTGTTGTTATTTTCAATCATTTTTCTTTTTCGAAGTTTTTATTAGTTTTATTTAACTCCCCGCCAGCCGTTGTTTATTTCGATTAATTCTTACTATTTCCCCGTTATTAAAAAATAACAATTTAACTCCATAATAATATTCGCATTGATATTTTTATATCGGATCTTCTTTTATATACGGTATATTGTTCCAAAACGGAAGTGAATAAATATTTCCTTCTGTATCGTCTATACACTTCTAGTTCCTATTTGCGTTTCCATTTTTTTTTTAACTCGATCGTTTATTAATTAATTAATCTATTTAATTATTTATAAAAAATATTTTTTTTTATCGTACTTACCGCGAAGAACATTCGTTACTTTCGACACCGATACGAACACAACTCGGAATAAACATCGTCCGTCGATTTTAAGACTACGAGAGCAATTTAATCGATCGGCAAATATATTTTTCCACTTCGAACGGTAAGATTTATTTTATTTTATTTTTTTAATATTTTTCAAAATTATGTACGACGATTTAAAAAAAAAAAACACGTAAATTTAGGATTTTTTTTTAAATTTCGATTATTTTAAATGATAATAATCGTACATTTCGTAATAGCGTCGTAATTTTAAATATAATTCGTTAATCGATTAGAAAGATTTTTGCATTTGTTCATTTTAAAAATGGGAAAATAATCCAAGTTAAAATTGATTTATAACGATCGTCGAAAATATACGACTGACTCGAAAAAAACAACTCGAATAATTCTATTATTAATTTTATTTATAACGGATTTTTTCTCGCATTTTCAATAGATTATATTTAAAATATCAAATATTAAAATTTGACTACAAATTTACGAGTTAGCTATTATTATCGATTTTATTTAATCATGATCGTCGTTTGAAAAGTTTGGAATGTAGTGATTTTTTTCCTTTTAAAATTATCAACAGAAAAGTAGTTAAAATCACTAAAAAAATGTTTCTCTGTATGAACAACGTCACAAAGCTATTCCTCTATATTATTTGTGGTTGTTCAATAAAGAAAAACAATTTTTTGATAATTTTAAATATATTTTTTGTAGTTTATCATCATCCATCATTATTATTATTATTATTATTACTATTATATTCAAATCGAATCAAATCAAATATATTTTAGTGTTTTTTAATTGTATTAATGAATTAAAACAAAGCCGTCGATGAGCAAAATACGCGTATTCTATAATGATGAGTCTGCAAGCGTGGTTGTATTATAGATGTTTAGTATGCTCGGTAGGGATTGGTGGATGTTTGGCTGCAGTATAATATGAAGGAAACACACATGCTAATTTTTATGATCACGCATGTGTTAAAGTATGGGTGAGTATTAGCGCGCTTGATGTAAATAAATAATTTATTTCGTTTACTTTGATTTATATTTATTACTATTATTATTATTATTATCATTAATTATATTATTCGTATTTATTGTTTTAATTATTTGCTGTACAGAGTGTGGTTGTTTATAAAATGTGCATTTAATCATCGTTACTCAGCGACTAAGTTTGAAAAATTATTTATATGTTAATCTGTTGCTCGCGCAATTTTGCGCGTTGGTTCGGTGAATGGCATGTATATTGTTTTTATATATATATATATATATATATTTAACTTTATTTTGTAATAAAGTTCGATTTTATTAGTTCATTATTATTGCTGTTGTTTTTACTATTAGTCTATTGTGATTATTGTTAATATTATATCGAATTAAAATTGAATTGAAAAATTGAAATATCGTTTTATCCAATTTTTTTTGTTATTCGCACATATGTAATAATTTTATATTTAGCTTCAGTGCCGTGATTGAAATGAATAAATTATTATATGCGTATTTTTTTATATATGTATATATATATAATTTTTTCTATTTATTTCGATCGACTTTTAGCCGGTTGGTTGAAATATCTGTTACTTTAGTTAGGTTACGTTTCGATAATATCAGTATTAAATGATGGCGGAATTGACCGTTTTATCTGCAAGTTTTATTTGATTTTTATTTATTGTTGTCCTTTTTTATTTAATTTTCTATCTCGTTTTTTTTTCTTCGTTCCGTATTTCGAAAATTTAAAACGAAGACTGTATTTCTTTCTTATTTTTCTTCAATTATCGCGTATTTCGATACAACTGCAAAAATTTTCTTAAAGTATTATTTCATTGTCTCTATTCTTTACCCGGATTGTGTTAATTGTTCAGTTTATAGAATAATTTATTCGATTAATTCGCGGGAAATAGTGAAAAATGTATACGTATAAGTGTGTGTATATACATATGTCAACGTGTGTGTGTGTGTATATGTATATAATCGAATATCATGTTTTTCGCGCATTTATAGGCTATTTTCAACTTTTTAGTTTTATCGCGTTCGTGTATAATCTATTTACAATAATAAATTTAATTTTTATTATTATTATTATTATTATTAATATTAATACGTTCGTTGTGAGAAATACTATAATTGTATGAAATACGTGTGCATATCCTTTCTGTTATGTATCATAATATAAATCTTCCTGGTTCGTGTGATGTTCCATCAGTTCTTACATTAACTCATAGAACTCTTTGAATTTGCCCTGTCCTTATATTATAAGCCTTATTGTGATAGTTTTTACATGGTTTTTTTTCTTCCAATAATGCGCTATTACTTTTGTTCATTGCATAAAAATATTGCGCTATGCACAGAGTTCACAAGTGTATATGTATATATGTGCGATGTGTTTGTGTGACGTGAGTGAGTAAAAAAATTGTATTTTATTTACTTTATGTATCCTACGTTACTTCGAATCAAACGGACACTTGAAATAAATTTCAATTATTATTATTATTATTATTATTTATGTGTATATGTTTGTAGTAAGTAATCATAAACACGTCAATAACGTTGTATGTTACGTTCTAAATGAATAAATTTTGATTTCGATTCGATTATTATTATTGTTATCATTATACTTTATATATTAAACGGAACAGGTAAACTTCGATTTGAAAATAACAAAATCAAAATTATCATATAATAAGTAGTCATAAATGGAACTAATTGGAATCGAATTTAATTAACAAGTGGAAACGGTTAACGAATGAACAAATGAAAAATATTTGTGTGACAGTTATTAAAAAGTCCGATCCAAGTCGGATAATACAAACTATAACAAGGATGAAGAATTTAACTCGATTCGGGGCTTGTAAATTATTTGCAATCGGTCTCGATTGGAATAATTAAATACAATGTATATATATATATTGCGTGTGTGGGTTTTTGCTATTTATATCGTTAATTTGTTTTTATCTAATTACAATGTCGATCTATTAGTTTAGTAGTCACGAACTTACAATAAATATAGTGTGATATTAAATATATATATATATATATATATATATATATATATATATCGGAGATAAAGGGGCAAAATATCGCCTGTTAATAAAATTCACTGTGTGAAATGTTTAAAAATAAAAGATAAATACAAATAAAAAAAAAATTAAACATCTCAGCCGAGATTTTACCTGATTTCTATATACGCTTATTATAACAGTTGCAAGCCAAACGTAATTAGGTTTGTTCGTGCAAAGACATCTCGTATACAAACACGCGTACACATCTACATACGTAGATGATAGCGTGATGGTGTGAAGAGGAGAGAGGGGTGAGTTATTTCTGAGTACAATTCATTAATAAGTTAATTACGCTGGACTTTAATTAATTCGCTAATAATAACTATCGTCGGACCGAGTCAAACAAATTTGTTCGTCTTTAGTAATTTGTGTATATACACATATATATATGTGTGTGTGTGTGTAATATGTATACCTTTATGGTATGCGTATGTTTACGACAATAATTGGATTTATATATTGATTTGTATATATGTACCTGGTGTGTTTCTCTTTGTCGTGGCTATTGCTTATTAGGTTTTATATATTGACCGGTGTGAACGTGTTCCTATGTGTATTCGTATATTAAAACCTTAATTATGCAACCAGATAATTAAACAAACATATTTTTCGAAACTGGCAAACCGTTCATTTTTCTCCGAACGTATACTAACGATTAATAATAATAGTCATCGTAATAATGACGTTAATTTGTCTAATTAAAGAAGGCAAATACCGTGGTATACCTAACCTAACCTTATACATCAACAGTTGTAAAACTATACATATACATGTATATATATATATATATATATATATATATATATATATATATATATATAATCACGTATACGTTGCTATAATCGATTATTATTATTACCATCGTCGTTATTAATATTATTATTATTATTATTATTGTAATCGTTGTTGTTCTTATTCCGCGAAGTTAGACATGTCGGCCACAATGGCCTATTCATACGGTTGTACCTGAAAACAGATAATGTTCTACATCAACGATTAACTAATTTAAACATTTCGATAACAATCATTTATTCGTCATCATTATTAGTAGTAATAGTGACATAATATTCATGTATTATCGATAAAAAGTAAAATCCGGAGAAATGTTTTACTTCGCCATTTTCAGCGGAGAAAATAAAAAAGACAAACCGGACTAGAAAACCTTTTGATGATTGACCGCTGCTCTTTCTAAAAGACTACCTACGTCTTACCGACAGTCAACCGCGTTTAAATTTTTTTCTAATCGTTTCGAAAAATTTTTGACTTTATTTTAGTATTTACTATATTGTTTTTTTTTTTTAATTTTAATTATCCAAACGATTATTTAGATTTAATATGTTCGTCTATTGTATACACCGAAATTTTTTTTGCATAGATTTTCGTCAAGAACCGTATATATATATATTATCACGTCTATATCAACTCATTCTATGATCCACTTATTTTCGACCACCTGGCATCATCTCCGAACCGTGGATTGTCCAACACCCGTGTTAAATCGGCTTTCCTATTCGACACATCCGTCAATTTTGTCTCCTCACAAATAGATCCGATTATTCGAAACGGTACCTACTCGATAGATAAAAGTTCAGTTACATTTACGAAATCTGTGTCGTATAAAGCAAATTACTAAAACTATAATAACAGTCGAACGGTTAACGCGATCGAGCTGTTTTAACGCGCATTTAGATAAATATCAAAAACAGACGACGGGAAAAATCGAAATTTCTAAAAATTTTTATAACGATTCACTCGGGGGTCGGTCGAGGTCCGAAATTTCAAAATTCGTAATTGCCATTTTTAGTTACTCGATACGTCGTAGGTGTGTACAAAAAATTTCACCCAAATCGTTCGACTAGTTTCCACGAGAATTAAGCGGATGATAAATAGCGCATAGTCCGACAGATCGAAATAAGAAACTCTACTTCTGGAATAGAGTCGATCTCATCCGTACGATAATTTTATCTACTCTATCGAACACACATTCTTATCATCGTGGTTGATTGTTTCTTTTTAAAAAAATATTTATCAATTTTTTATCGAAATGAAATTTATTTTAATGCATATTATATCTTAATTTCCTCTGTTTAGTTTGTCCGTCTATAGGAATAAATAACTAATATTAGCGATCTACGTAACCTACTTACGCGTATTAGAGCCTTACGTATGTTTTTAATATACGTATTTTATTACTGCTTCCTACGTATCTAAAAATATTCGTTATATTTGAAAACTTGTCCAATCCGTTTTTCAGTCGGCCAGAAGTTAGTCCTTCTTTAGTCGTACCCATTTACGGACGTCGTGACCAACCATCACTAGTTAGTAGATTGGAAAACCACCTGTAGCCATTTTTTCCCTGTTGTTTAATTAGTTCCGGTAAAGTCCGTAGTTCTCTGAGTCTGATCCAAGTGTTCTTTCGCCATTTATTTTCCTTCGGATAAGTGTTTTTTTTTTTTTCAATTCGTTCTGTCTTATTACGTGATCGATGAACTTTAGCCCTTGTCGTATTCGAGTAGGTAATGATCGTTGTCTCGGTTCTGTGCGCGATTGTTCCGCATTGAGAGGTTAAGAGTCCAGTCCAGGGTATTTTTAGGGCGCGTCTTAAAATTCGGATACAACTTTTTCTTTTCTTCACACACCTATGATGAACTTCCACACGCGTTTATATCGCACGTATATCGATAAGATTGAAACATTTCTGATCGATGATTTTTCGTTTCTAATATAACTTCGATAAGTAGCAACAATGTAGGCGAAAGTTTTGCATCGGTTTGGCAACAATGCAACCCCGTATCTAACTTCGGACGTAACATCAACCCTCGTTATTTTCATTTATAAAAAGGGCGGCTAATTACCGATCGGATTAAACGGAATGATGCTGCTGTTTCAACGTTGCATCCGGTATATATGTGCATGTGTGCAACTGCGAGAGGTCTTCGATACGCAACCGTTTGTATATGAGACGTTTCGAATACGATGATAAATAGCGATTTAATACACGCGGTCTAATTTTTTTCCAGTTTATACCAGTTTTCGCTACTACAATTATCAGTCGTTTTTCTAATTCGAAACTTGTTAAAAAGCAGTTTACGCGATCGCGCACGAGTTTCTACTAAATAATAACGCGACTTCGGCTCGAACGGTTGATTGTAGGAATTTTGAAAGTTAATAATTCGTACGCGTTATTTCTTAAACGGCGTTTGAATTTTTCGCGTCGTAAAACTTATACCCCGATGACACGTAACGGTATGCGATATTTATGTAGGAATTTCCAAATTTTCCCGATTTACAGCGCGAACGCTCCGTGTCCATACTTTTAGTTTGATTTTAACTACCGAAAAAATTTGCGTGCAGCTCCGCGTTATTATTCTAACCGCTAGTCCGGATGTCGTAGGGAATACGGCACATTCGCGATGTAATAAATGGCTCGTAAACTGGCTTCACGGTCATCAGGTAGATCTTTCGTCAATGACCATTTCGACGTATTCCTCCCCGTTCGAGCAACACACCCAGCTCGTATTAAGCGTCCGTCGATATTACCCAGTTTCGGTTAAAGCCTCAGTGATTTCATCTGCATCTCTTGATGGAAGTTTAATTCTACCTTAGGCTGATTTGTTTGGTTACTCGTAAGAAATTATTTCTTAGAAGCGCTTTAGCTTGTCCATACATTGGATGTCGCGCGTTCCGCAGTTGTTTAGGATGGCGATTGAACAGAATTAAAATACCATCATTTCGACATTTTCGCGAAAAGTTCATCTTGCATAACATCTGTCACCCGACCGAGTGCTCGAAATTCAACTGCGCCGGATTACGCCGTATTCTATGTGTGTACTTTAAATGAAATTTTTCGTGAAAAAGAAAATGATCTTTTTTTCTTCTATCTTCCGGCCTTGAAAATATCTGCGAGCAGTTTTACTTTTCCTCCGCCAACTCCTTCCGCTTTGAACTTATTTACAAAATTAATTGGAATTTTTCGAATCCACCGACCAATGTTCAGAAAGAATATGAAACAGAACTCGTACGCTTTTAGTCGGATTTCTAACGCCTCGATATTGCTCGGTGAATGTATATTTCCTTTTTTCTAACTCGTTTTTCCAGTTCGTCTACCTTTGAAACATTTTCCAGAAGAATTTGCTCGTTCTCTCGGAGGACACAAATAAACTTCATTTATTACCTAGTCTCTCGTACTTCCAAATTAATTATTATCGCGTTTCTCGAGTATCCATCCCTTGTTTTAAGACGATAACGATAATAGTAGGCGATACATAGAAACCTTTATATATTATATATATATATATATATATATATATAAATATGTATGTGTGTCATAATGTGAATTACTAGTTAGAAATAAGTGTACACTGTAATACGAACGTGTTGGATGAATTAATATATTCTTTCTGTTCGTTAGTATATTTTTATGTATGTAGAGACGTATGTCATTCAAATAACGTTATACTTAATACTATCAGTTCATTTTGGTATTAGTGTAGAACTTGTTATAGAACAACTGACAATCGTCGTATAATTGTTACACACGTACAAACACATATATATATATATACACATATATATATATATATACATTATATCGAAGTGTAAGGAGATGTGATAGAAAATATCGTGTGAGATTACCTAACCGAAACTACGACAAAACTACTACTAACAAGTAGGAGCCAAATGACTATTAGGTTATCCGTTGTTAAGGGTGTGAGAAATGTTAAGTTTGTCCGTTTCTTATTGTACTCGTTCGGTGTGAAGTTAAAGCGGCGAAGTAGGGGGTGATGGTTAAAGCTGTGCTTTTCAAAGTTTTTACTTTTTCTTCGTGTTCTTTCTTATTCTTATTCTTATTATACGTTCGTTACGTTGTATGCGGTTAGATCGTGGTTACGTCCAATGATGGTCATGCTGCTGCTGCTAAAACCTTTCACTGTTGACGTTGCTGAAAAATGAACCGCATTTATTTCCCTTTTCTCTAATAAGAAATTACGCCCAGAATTTCTTATCATTTATTAAACACCTCGACCTATCCTCATCGTCTTACTAAGAAGAAATCGTGTTCCCGCGTCTAAAAGGATACACATCACGACCGATGAAGATGATGATAATGATGATAATAGTAATAATGATAGCGTAAAACAGGATTTTGTCGCCCAGCCGCGTGTTCATTAGTGGTAGAGACTTATTTTATTTATACAGATATATATCTATATATATATATATATAGATATATAGATAATATATAGATATTAGTACATAAGTTGTAACGATGATTCGATAAATTTTCAAAAGACAGAGACGAAGTAAGAAGAGAGTAGATTTTTACACATTTCATCCGAAGCCGAAGAAAATAATAATAATGGGTTTCGCCCGATTGGAAAAATCATCTTTTGTTATAACTGCCCGATGGTACGAATCAACACACACACATACACGCATGTTGTATCACTACTAATACTACTTACGAACGACTAGGAAAATATGAAAAGTTTTTCTTATCCCATCCGTTAGGTTACGTCCGAAGTGACGAACATTAGTTTAATTAAAAGATTTTTCTCTCAGAATCATCTTTCCCGTTACTATTCTTAAAATCAACCAATTTGTCCACATGACGCGTGCGTGTTTAATCAAGGAAAGGTTGATCAAATGCAATCGACCACATTAAATTAGTTTGGAAAATTTTCAGACGGCCTCTTATTAATTCTATTGTTCGCGAATGTTTTAAAACACGTGTATATATATATATATATATATATATATATATATATATACCTTCCTCATTAGCTTTTATCAGTCTTATTGTTTCCAATTTTACTTTCGAATTTCATCTATGCATCTTTGAAATATCCGCAAGTACACGAATTGATGACGCTCTCAACACTGAGGAATTTAAAACACCCTTAAGCCTGAAAAAACTAGTGTTTAACCAGTTTTGTTTAAACGTATGCTAGTGAAACGTGAATGTTGGCAAACATAAAAAATAAAAAAAACGAAGAAAAAGAAAAAGATATTATAAGAGATAAAAATTTAATCGACCAAAAATGAAAATGCGCGATAAAAGTGACCGATTCGATAAGTGTGATTAAAGATAGTAAAGCGCACTGTGTTTACGTTTACCATCTTTAATCACACTTATTGAATCGGTCACTTTTATTGCGCTTTTTCATTTTTGGTCGATTAAATTTTTACCTTTTGTAACATTTTCCTCGCCACGTATAATATCGATTATTATCACTAGGTTAAACGATTTAGAAAATTTTTTCGAAATGCGAATTTAAAATGTAAGTTGTTAAAGGTTTACTTTAAAGGCAATTTAAAAACCCATTTTACATTCGCCAACAGTCTATTTTATAAATACCGTTTTCGTTCATTTTTCTAATTTGTAAATCTAAATTTTTTTTTTTGATTTTTCTATTTTTATAAAATGTTTTTATATTTTATTTTTTATGTTCACTCGATAACGGTTTAACAATCGAAAAGCTGTGTTATAATTATTATTAAAATTTTACCGATTTTAACTACCTTTTTTTTTTTTTTAATGTTTATTCGTTAAAAAATCATTATATTCCGAATTGTTCTAATTATTAATTAATGACAAAGTTATAAGATAATCGTTAGATTTGTTGATTGAAATTTATTTTAAACGACTAAATTATGTAAACAACGTCCCACAAAGAATTATCATTTTCCATAGATAATGCTGTTCGCATCGTGACAAACGAATTTTTCGATGATGAGAACAAAGTCGTCGAAAACAGATTTTCCAATTTGGAGACCGACCGTGAATATGAAAACCTAGATAAAAGGAAACAATTACTTAAACGGCGACAATGTTAATAAATTAAGAATTTATTTATTTAGATTAAATTTTACAATTTATTCATTTCTGCGCCTAATATTACATTTACTTTTCGCGTGTTTATATACATATATATATATATATATATATATATATATATATATATATATATATATATATAAAATACGTAAACGAATCGATAAAAGCTTAGTCATTATTCAAGAGATATAATCGAGAACCGTCACTAAAGCTGAGCTGACTTTAGAAATCCGCGTGAATGATATAATTCAGCGATCAGACAAGATGGATGCGTACTTTATACAATTTGTATGCGAAACAAGTCTTCGAGAAAGCAATTTGTACCGCGAGATGTGAAATTAAAATTAACGGGAGAATAATAAATAACGTTCGATATGCAGATTATGCAATACATTGAACTCGGTCGGGAAGTCATACAACCTGCATATTAATGTGAAAAAGACAAAACCGATTTAGCAAGCGGAAAATTGATCGGACTTGGATTAAAAATAATCATGAAATTATGAAGAGGTTAGATAAATTTAAATATGTCGACTGTATCGCAACAAACCAGTTAGACATACAGAGGTTAAAAGCAGACGTGAGCCCGAACAGTACGGTATTCGACAACGTGTTCAATTGACAGGCTGCATTTCTTCTCGTCAACTATTCATCCTCCGGTCGATGAGTGATCAAATGTCTAACTATTTCATTTCTTCTTTCGTTTATTATATTTCCAATTTCGGCCGGTTAATTTATCTTTTGTAAGAATCGAGTTCTATTCTAATAACACATAACTAGACGCATACTTTAATTCGGAAATTTTATCTAATTAACAAAAAAATATTAAAACTAACACTCCTTACACTAATACAAAATTGATCGACCATCGCAGAGGTTTATAAAGATTTTTCGTATCCTTCACATATAGATCCTCGTAAAACACTTTTAAGGTTTTCAATATTCTCTTAAATTTAACTTTTTCTATTAAAGAGTGACGTTCTAAGTAGGTAATCAAATCAAATCGTAATCTGAAATTTTTATTCGGTAATTTTCAATATTGTTTTCTTCGTCGAATACAAATTAAAATATACTAGTTAATAATAAATTATATCTAACTGCCCGAGTGGTAACAATGCAATAATAATAATAATCAAATATAAGTAAAATATATTACTACGTAACGAAGAACGCGAGCGTATATGTAGAGAAATTATCAAATTGACAAATGTATTTTATTCAAAATAATAATAATAGTCAAACGTACGAAATAAAACATAAGAAATAGACGTTTATATATTCTATCGTACGATTAAAATATTTACATATCTATACATATTTACACGTCGTACACATATTTGCTCGCATACATACCGTACACTTATCTACTGAGCTATGTCGTACAATAGTGTACAATTTAATTAATAACTTTTCCTGCAAAGCTTTCTAGCGGTTTACATTGTTTACACATCCTATGAAACTTCGATTGCGGAATTGTATATCCTTATACACGAGCTTTCACATAGTAAATGTGCAATAATTTCACCCAACGAACCATTAAATACCCGTGTACATTAATAATAACAACAATTATTTCGATTTCAATACAAATTTTTTGATTAAAAGCTTTATATATATATATGTGCATTAACTGTGCGAGTGCCGGTAAACAAGTCAGAATTACAGTATTTTATAAACCAAGTAGTAGAAACGAACTTTATAAACAAAAGTCGTTAAATACAAAACTTCACAAATTATTTCGTAATATTCTATTGAAATTAAATTAAAATCTATACAACGCCAATAAGTAAACTTTACCAAAAAATACAAATTTTGTCTAATTATAGATAAAGACGCGTACAAAACACGAATTTACAAAAATATTAACTACAAACTACAAATTTTTTTTAGAAACGCGGTTGATGGTAAAAAAAACGAAATTTATAATTAAAAGACATTATTTCATTCGATTTTCTACGAAAATTAAAGTAAAATCTATACAAAATCTTAACCAAAAAATCACCCGAAACAAATTTAGCTAATTATAAATTAGCACACGCTACAAAATATTCCTGTTATTATAAGTATATTCCGTCTCTTCTTGGTACATATGTACACGCAATATATAAAAATATAACATATAAATACTACACATAGAAAAATTCGCGTATACTCGTGCATATATGTACACTTCATTTATACATACTTACACACACACACACGTACTCACGATAGGCATGTGCCCATGAATAGTATTAATCTACAATTTAGCGTTAAAATTTTTATACCATCACGTACATGCTTATAACATATATCAGTAATAATTATGATGGCGGAGTTTAACAATTAGTCACACTTAAAATAATAATAATAATAATAATGATAATATTAATAATTTCAAATTTCACAATTTTATTTCAAAATGATAGTAATAATAGTGATAATAAAAATTATAATCATCATTATAATCATAATAATTATTATTAATAATCGAATCAAATGTATTTCAGCAAGGATTACAATAAGAATAATTATTATTATTATACTAGTTATTTATAACGTCATTCGATTCGTGTACTCATTATACTAAATTAAAGTTTAGCCTTTATACGTGGCATTTGTTCGATCAAATAACCGATGCTTTTAAAGCTAGTATTAAAAATTGCGTATAGAATATGCTCCTTAAAACGGGACCGTGCAACGAAAAATCACCACGGCGTACAGGGTGAAGAAATTTCAGTAACGTGAAATGTTGCAAAAAATTGGCCAAGATGCACACATTAAAAAAGAATCGATAAAACTACGATCGGGGTAGGGGGTTGTAAAATTTATTAGTAAACGGAATTTTCGTTTTGCGGAATCGTTATTACATTATACACGAGGCAAAAATTTCGTACTAAGACTGATATCGGTGCATTTATATTTTTACTCGAAAACCATAAAAACCAAGTCATTGCCGGACATTACTAAACCGAACACCACTACAACTATCGATATTTAAGCTGAATATATATATATATATATATATATATATATATAATATCAACACGAGTAAAATTGCACATAAGTACATATATTTACATTGGTTTGAAATCTGTTGGCTTATGTTTCTGCGTCTATTCAATTTTACTAGGAAACTTTTTTGTTCTTTTCCGCACATTTTTCGCCTAAGAAAAAGACGGATATATATAAAATACGTGCGTATACATTAACAGACGTCAAATCGAAATGTCTTTCAACATAGAAAATATAAAAAAGACACACATGGCGGGATGATTGAATCTCTTTCAATGAAAATACTATACGAAGTGAATTCTATACATATCTGTTACTCAATACAGATGTAACATACATATATGTATATATAATTTTTTTTCCCCGTATGTTGACCCCAGAATATTCTTTCCTATTTACTAGCGTCCATCCTATAGAGGTATATATAATATATATGTGTCTAATGTTGTACTAGTCGACTTTCAATGTCACACATTACGTTACTAGTCAATGTTTGACTACTTACTCTTCCCCTTACACTTATATTGCCGTGTATCGTTTCTCAGTGTGTTTGTGTTACGCAACGGGGAAAAATCTGTTTTTGACCATTATTATTATCATCATCATCATCATCGTCCGACTTAAGTATAGGGTAGTATAGTATAGATGGAAAAACAACAAAGTAAGTGGATGTGGGTCACTAGGACTAGACGTTTTCCTACAACGACCTTTTTTACGCATTGTCAGTCTTTGTCGGAATTCCCGGTGACCATCGATAGCGGTAAATACAGACGGCAGACACGTACGGTGTTGTTGTGGTCTCTACCGTTGACCTTTTCTTTAAAAGTCTGTTTTTATTTTATTTCCTTACAGATTTACTACTTTTCCGCTTAAACCAAAATCCAACCATATGACGTAATTCTTCTTCTCCACGAATTATCCTCCGTAAAAGCGTTAATCCTTCGATAAACACGACGATCGATCACGATCAGTTAACACGTATTATAAGAAGAACTCTAACTTATTCCGTTTTTTATCATCCGGTAATTGTAAAAAAAAGGTCTTAAACAGCTTCTATACAAAAAAAAACCGCCTGCATTTTAGTTCCTAAACAACCCGGTTTACACTTAAGGGTAATTTATGTCGATCTCGCACCCTTACTTTAATATTACTAAGCCCTATTTATGGCGGATCGAAGTTAGATAATATTCATATATCGGGTATATGAAAAAGTTATATATATTTTAATATTATTTTCACGTAATATATATATATTAATAAACAGAAATATGAAATTGCATTGTACGCACGAGCTTACGGCTATTACGAAATAATGAATTTCGGTTTCAATACTTATTTATTAATCTTCAATTATTCGAAATCACATTAATATCGTTTAGTTTTAATATTTCTAAAATATTAAACCTTTTGTTTTGTTTATTAATATTATTTTTTTTTTAATAAATTGCGATAATAATTATTATAATAAAAATTTTAATTTAGTAAATTTAATTTTTGTTGAAATTTCTTCAATATCCTTTATAGTTCATAATTTTCGCTTATTAAATTTTTTGAAATTTAATTAAATTCCGTTTGTATAATATCGTCGCAAAAATATATTCGATTTAATCGATCAGATTTGATTATTATCGTTATTATGAAATACTGTTGTAATTGTTTCGTTATATTCGGATTTCCTACTGGAGAAATTTGAACGTGATACGTATACGTGTGTGTGTGTGTTTTAGTGCGAAATTGAAAATTTACCCATCTTAACTAGATGAAAATTTTAGACTAGTCCCCTTGTCGAATTTATTTTTTTCAAACGATACGTTTAAAGCTAAAAGAGTATTTCAAAAATAAATTGCGATAAAATAATGATAATAATAATAAATTAAAACTGCATCGGAGCAGCGTTATAATGTAGAGGCCGCGTCATTAGCCGGGATTTGACGAGACGTATGAATTAAAAGACAACCCCTTTCTATAATGTAGTCACTCGACCTAAATATTCCAGACACACCCCTAGTCGTTGGGTTATATAACGCGCATTTTGCAGGCACTCTTGTCACTATTACACTATTAATAATTACGGCCGTGCGATTTTTTTTTTACTTATTTTTCTTTTAATAACAAAAAAATGCAAATTTTACGTTTCGTCAAATTTTGAATTTTTTCCTGAGAATTTCGGCCCTTTGGTTTTCGCGTGCTAATTCGATCGACAAATTGATACTTATATATTAACGTGTATATATATATATATATATATATATATATATATATATATATATATATATTCTTTTTAGAGTTAAATTTATTATTTTCAAAACCCGCTTCATCGATTTCATAGAAATACTCGAATCTTTATACGTATACGATAAACTACATTAGTACCTGGCAAAAACTGAATTTGACATAAACATTTATAGAAAATCTAAATAAACAGACACGGGTTTCGTCTAAAAATACACGTAAATTAGCTAATTTTCTTGAAATTATATATACATTCGTAAAGGTAAAACTATTTTAATAGGCGCAGATAAACTGAACAACGAAGAAATAAATACAAACCAAAGAATAAAAAACGAAACTTATTAGCAGGTACAGACTGTGCAAATTTTATCGGCGTACAAAATATTAAAAATAATTACGTAGTATTATTTAAAATGATGCAGAAAATTATACATACTCCTAACATACTGAATATATATATATATTTTCGAAATGCAGATTTAACAGCGATTAATAATAAACATGTGAAGGTATTACAAAAATTCGAATTAAATTGCGAAAATCGTGATGCGGTTAAATCTATGTCGACGAAACGGGTAATTTAATTTTTGAATTTAAATTAGTTTAATGCGTTGAAGAATTAAATGGCGAAATTAATTTAATATTTTACGTAATAGGGAAATAAAAACTAAAAAAAACAAAAGTATATATATTTAAAAAATTCGAAATAATAAAATTGAAAAATAAAAATTATTTATCAATAACGATGACGAATTAGTTTTAAAGACCGTCTTACGAAATATATTAATTTTTTTTTAGCATATTGAACGCGTAAGAGATCGTAGGGGTTGTTGTAATATATACACCCGGTTGATAAGTGTATCTTTATCCTCCGTATATTTAACAATTAGTTGAATTTATTGCCGCTTTTTCAAGAAAGAATCGCTATAATATACATATATATATATATATATATATATATATATATATATATATATATGTATACACCACGACGCGATTATATCTATCCACTGCTGGATGTAAGCGTTTAACCTTTTTTCCACTTATATCGATCGTCGTTCATCTCCGCTTAACTCCGCCGAACTTTTGTACAGCCAACGGTCAGCAACAACCTTCCGCAGGGTATTCATTGAGTTATTTTTTCGGTCCAACTATATCGTTCGTTTTTTTTTTTCTCGAGGTATTCATCTTGATATTAATGAAAAAAATGAATCTGACTGAGCCGAAACACGTAAGCCCTAAAAATAAAAATAAAACAACAATACGAGCGGTTGTTTGCAACTGAGCCCAATTTTCGTTCGGGTTTAACCGTTGGAAATCAATAATTAATCAAATCGCTATAAAATCAAGTACAACCTCCAATCGGACGGTTGCGCTATATCTACTTACGTGTAAAATCCGGACTAATGGTGTATATATATATATATATATATATAACTACTTACGGACTCACTAATGTACTTAAGGACTACCGTTCGTTAAGTAGTAAGTTAAGAAAATTGAGTAAGAAAATTTATCTAGATAATCGTCGATAATAAATCTACGATATAAGAAGTAAGGATGTTCGTTGATGTAAGAGGGCGTGCGTTTTCGATTTTAACCATTTAAATTAAACTTACGCTATATCGACCGGCTCCGTAATACGTCATTTGCTTCTCTACATATCTAATATTATTAATTGCCGTAAACTACTAGTTTTATCGCGTATAATAATAATAATTGTAATATTGTAAAAAGAAAATATAATATTAAAAAGTTTCTTTTAAACTTTAAAACTAGTCGCCAGTATTAGTACTGGACCGAGATGATGCCTAGGTTATATAAAATTGAAGGTACGCAGCGAATTCGTCTTATTCGCGGCGGATAAACTAAATAAATTACGCGATACATATCCTTCGGAGTATTGACAGGTACATCATTTATCATCTTGACTTGACGATTAATATCACGGTGGAGTGGCGGCTTTATTAAACTTCGATAAATGAAGATTATTTAACGTTTAAAGAAACGGGTAAATGCCTCCAACGATGTAATAGAATCGGTATTTGTTAATATTAATGAAGTCAATGTACAATCCTACTGAAACTATTTTTGAATTCTCTTATCTGTACTTAGGACAGTTCTTTATTTAATAAAATTGTATAATTCTGTACAGAGGTTGCAAACTTCGCACAAGTATGTGTAAATGTTTACAGGGGTATGTAAATACATTAGAAAATTCGTAATATCGCGTATATTAAATTTAATTCGATTCGATTTATTATTATGATGATTATTGTGTAAGTAAAATTTAAAAAAAAAAATAAAAAAGTAAATATGACACGACTGGTGTATTATTTTTCAAGAGTTTAATTTGATTATTTATTCTTTAAATTGTCGTTAAAAAGTAATATTTAATCGATTTGCGCGTAATTTAAGTTAGGGAATCAGACTATCAAAACGGTAACCGTAACATTTTATGTATTATTATTTATAATTAATACTAATATTACCGATACTTATATACTTTGTATTATTTTTATATATTCGTAGCGAATGTGTAGTTTGAAATTAATTAAATTATTATCATTATTATTGCTATCGTTTGTTTTTAATTTTTATATTAATTTTTATTTGTTTTACGTAATTATGTTAGTTTTAAATAGTTTTATTTATTCGACCAATCTTAATTCGGTTGTTGCCAATTTCATTCAATTTTTCGAGCCCGTACAATTACATTAAAAAGCAGCAGTGATAAACTATACCCTTGTCTTATACCTTTTCCGACGTTTACTTCTGTTTCTGTGATTATTAGCTTTTGCCTTTTCTATGATTCCGTTGTTATTCTACCATCTTAAAAGGTCGATGTTTATTCTTGTTAAAGTTCGATAGAAAATTAAAATAATAATAATACACTTTGAAAACGTGTTAATTGTGACGTTAATAAAACCCGAATGAGAATATTAATATGTTCGAAACTAATGTAAACAAATTATACAACCGATATTAATGTCCCGTGCGGAATTACGCGACTACGGAACCTTGCTGCTTTCACTAATATTATCGACAAACGGTTTGCCTTTATTTATAAGTCAACTCGAAGGAACACGAGCATCGGCAGTGTTCATTCCAGATCTAAATATTAGTAACGTGTACAAACTACACCAATGTTGTTCCGTATTTACTGTTGAATGTGCTGCAGTAATACAAGTTTTATCAATTTTAAAATTACCTTATTATTACCGACTAGAAAAGAAAAGTAGGGCGACGGCTATAGATCATAAAATGGAATGGTATTCCGAAAAACGAAATTTGATTCGCTAGCTAAAGACACGTCGTTTGATAGAACTATCCTTAGTATCACTTTGTACAGCTGTAAGGATCATGGGGGGAAATACTGAGAGCATTAGTCGATCAGCTGTCGCTACTATCAACTTCGACCATTTCTCCTGAAACTTCCGCGGTTAGATTTCTTTAAGAAAATTAATCACGAAGGAATTTTACTCAACGATAGATTACGATTTAGGCATCACTCGTTACTTGATCGTCTTTAGGGAATATTCCTTCTGTCCCGCTCCATTCTGAACAGGCGATCTGCAATCCCGATCGTGTTCCTTTTTGACTGCTCTGCCGGTCGGAACTTTATCTTATCTTACTACGTTCCCCGTATAGTAAACCTCCGTTCTACATCTGAATAAATTCCCTCGCATAGAAACATTTCTAGGGAAAGTTACCTCGAGACCTCGTCTTAATAAGGCCATTCTCGCGAATGTATCCTACGATAGATCGCTGGACAAGACGACTTAAAAAAGGCTGTCGGCTTATTTTATAAAATCGATCATATATAATATATATATATATATATATATGTATATATATATATATATCTGAGAGCGACAAGAGGCTTCCTCCGAGAGACAAAAAAATATACATTTATCGCGGTTTTCACAAATTATTCCGTCTTTAATTAGTTTGGACCTATTTTGAATTTATATTTATCTAAGTTTCTCATAGAAATAGGCATTTAAATTTCGGTTTTTTCCCAAATATTTAGAAATTTTCAAAAAATAATCAAACTAACATATTATTATTATATTCAAATTAAAACGCACCGACTTATCCTTCATACCTACGATAATTCTATTATCCTTTTTTCGCACGCGCCAATCTGTACTATATGTGTGTGTGTGTGAATTGTATAATACATATCGCGGTGAACAATATAATTTAAATAAGAAAAAATCTTTCCACTTTTACCCTGTACATCGTTTATTTGCATATACTCCGTTAGACTCGTGTTCTACAACTCCTCTATTTACCGGAGTTATTTGGTATAACATGGTTCGCATACATCTTCGATTTTAGTACGATTAGAATATTACAACCCGCGACAGAATCACCCCGTCTCATTATAAGCGCGGCCATAACCGATTTATAAACGCGGTCGCCTGTCGGAATTTGCATAAGCGTGCTCGTATAATTTCCGTCGGCAATTCATATTCTTCGAGACTACCCCCGACGAAATAGACGACTAAATTTAAATTTAAATTAAAATCTAAATTTAAATTTTATACTAAACACCTTCCTTACGGATACAGTCGTTAAGAAAAGATGTTATTTACATTTACCGATAAATGTTTGTTCCGATTTTCGCGTGTGCCCAGAATCTGACGACCAGGGTACCGATTCAGGTTCTATTATGTTTTCTAGATTATTATTATTATTTTAACTCGTGCCCGTCGTTTCCTTCTTTTACGTTAGATCCGTAAGTTAGAACGTTCTATAAAAAAGGGATTCCATTTTCTAGTGTCAGGGTGTCCTTTAAATGTAACTCTCCGTTTAAGTTGTATATGTATATTATGACGTTTTCGTATGTGTCTAATATATTCGAATTTTTGGATTTCCTATCGAAATTCGAAATATCTACGACTAATCGAATTTTTAAATTTAGTACGCCTAATTTCGGATAATTTTCTCTTATTTAAGTCGTCATATTAATCTATTTTAATTAATAATACGGCATCGTTCCAATTAACCGTTTCTTTAATCGCGACGTCTTCTTCTATAAAGCTCTGACGCAAAAAAAATATTTATCTATTCTCGTGCAAGAAGCGACATTAATATCGGTTAACCTATAAAATGTTTCATTTCTAAAAATATTTATTTATAACGGCGTTTGAAATATTAAAATACTATTTTATATTTTCAATTCCTAGAATCGTTTCCTTTAATGCTATTTCAGTCGTGACGTCCTCTGTATACGAAACTTTTAACTGCATTATAAAATTTCGACTTAAAATTATAAAATTTATAATATCGTATTAAATAACGAACGAAATCGATATTCGTTATCGGGCGATTTATTTTTTGTCCCGACCCCTGGTACGATTCTAAATTTCGATGTACTAAAGGAAATTACGATACAAAAATTTTAATTTTATTCAATAGTTTATTTTATATATATATATATTTTATTTACGTATATTTTTTAATTTAATCAAAGTACCGATCTAACGACTTATACGAATTCCATTTGCAAGTATGGTAACGAATACAATAGTCGAAACTGTTTAGGAGAAATTATTCAACTTGGATAATGTTAAAAATGCTCAAAAGCCTCGATCGTAATGTAAACTTGCACGCTTGGCTTAACATTTTGTAGGTTGCACTCTTTGAAAATAGGTTACTTTCGACAGTCCACAATCGGTAGCGACCGAGCCCATTATCTAAATTAATCCCTTTGTTATTAACGAAGGGTCATTCCGAATGATACTGATATAGAAAAACAATTTACATACACCTATATACATTATGTGTATATATATATATATATATATATATATATATATATATATATATATATATATATTTGTAAATGAACTTTTGAACATTTTCCAAATTTCTTTACTATTACTCCTATACGAAACCCTAAATAACATCACGAATTTAACTATTACGGTAATGAAGCCTATAATATATATATATATATATATATATATATATATATATGTATGTATGTATGTATGCATGTGCATATATAGAGGAAATTAGAAAAACCGACTGAAAATTTTGTCTTTAGGTTAGAAGTTAAATCTTTTTATTAGCGAATTATTCCAGTTACTCTTTTAATCATTCGCTAATGGAATTCTAAAAAACCGAAATATTCGTAAAAAACCCGTATGTAATTTTGTATTTTTTCTGACTTAAATTAAGAAAATTATGATAATGACGATGATAGTACTAATCATCATCATTTTAAAACAGCGACGATAATGTAAATTTGAATAGTGATTTTTTAATAAATAAACAACGGAACAATATTTAAAATCGCTAAATTTTTAGTTTTTAGGTTTTTAACCCCATTTTCTACTCTATATAAAATAAAATATATATATATATATAATTAAAAATATATATATATAAATAAAAACTGACGAAATTTTTTTTTTATCGTTTATTTAATAATAATAATATTAACGATAACGATAAAAATCAATAATCGATAATAATGGTAATAATAAACTTAAAATTACCGTATTTCGATTTATACGTAGAGAAAAACTTTTTATTCGATATAGATACATGCATACATAGATACGTATACGCACTAACACATACACACTTATCATGCAATACGTGTACATTCGCTCCTACCTCTCGTGCTGATAATTTATAATTATACAAAAACGTGCGTGCGTTGTGTATTTGCGCTTATAACTGCTCGGTTTCCTCGTTTTTTCTTCATTAAACTCTAAAAGCAACTCCTTTTGCAAAACCGTTAAAGTCGATCACCTCCCAAAAGTGAAATCGAAACCTTTTATATATAACTTATCGACTCTGATATTAAAGCACGCTTGAAGCTCGTCGAACTTATTGTGTATTATACGTAATGTGGCGTGACGTCATAGTTGAAAAGATGCCTATTAAATTAAACTTTTTTTTTTTTTTATAATAACGAAACGTCCGTAATATTAAGGTAATCTCACATCATCCCGCGTAAAATAAAATAATCAACACTTATACGCGTACGTATAAATATTTTATAAGTATGTTGTGTGTTTGGCTGTGTGTGTGTGTGTGTTACTCAAAAGTTTTATAGTTAAAATGAAGAATAACACAAGCCTGAAAGGAGTTAATGTACTCTGTCGCGTGACTGACATTTTTAATCCGATAAATTTTTCTCTTTCGAACGTTAAAATTAAACGTCCCCTTCTGTAATGTTAAGAAATTATTTATTTACGAATTTCAACGATGTATATTTCTTTAAAGACGAATCTATACACACCACGTTTTAACTACTTATATGTTAAAATTGATATAATTAATCTATACCGCTTAAATCGCATATATTTATTGAATTTCATTCATTTTTTAAAAACCACGTTTTCTTCTTACTGTTTTAACTCGTTTCTTTACACGAAAATATGGATATGTATAAGAAAATGTGTTATATGTTTCACTATATATATATATCATTATACATTAAATAGATAAATTAGTAAAGTTAAGCAGGGTTTTTATTTGTATTTTTTCTCTGCAGTTGATTTTATTTTCTTATTCCTATATTAGTATTAATATTAAATCAAATATCGCACAATATGAGCAATTATGTAAGCTTGGTATGTATACATAAATGGGAATTGTAATTTATTAATTAAGCTGAAATATACTTGTTATAATAATAATAATTATATATATATATTTCTTTCTTTATTTATTTAATCCAATATATATATATATATATGTATACCCATAATACGTATATATATATATATATATATATATATATATATATATATATATATATATATATATATATATATATATATATATATATATATATATAATACGGTTCTCTCTGATAAATGTACGAATCTATCATTTTAATATTTTAATTATTTTCGGCAAATGCCGTCGTACGAATTAAATTATTTCACTCTTTTGGAAATTTTACCGTTATAGAAATTATTTTATTTTATATTTAATTTTTTAAACATGTTTTTTCGCACGTTAAATATTACACGTACGTGTATATATATATATATATATATATATATATATATATATATATATATACATATATATATATAGTAGGTTATACGTTGTTTAACGTAAGTGAACTTTGCAGTATCCCAACGAGTTCGTTAAAAAGAAATTAACATAGACCCGGATTAAATGTCAACCTTTACTTTGTCGTTGTTAAAAACGTCATTATCATCATCATTATCATCATTATTATTTTCTTCATCGTTCGTTATTATGGGTTTTATCATTTTAAAAGTTAACCTCTTTTAAATTTTCAACAGATCTTCAAAACGCTACTTGAGGTTTTTTTACGAAGAATAGTCAGCCAGATATTATCTCATACTTTTGTTCGCTCTCTCTCTCTCTCTCTCTCTTCCAGCCGATACGTCAAACCCGACCGAAGGTATATACCCGATTTATTATTTTGCTCGCGATAATTCGCTCTAACTAACCCGACGGTTGACTCTCCTGTACGCGCTAGAGACATTTGCATAAACAGGTTACAACGATTAAAAAAAAAAAAAAAGTAAAAATAAATAAATAAATAATAGCAACCGTAATAATAACGTTAATAATAATAATAAAAAGTAATGTATATGTCGAAGGTAAAACTTCGTTTTTTTTTTCACGTAACCCTTGCCATGAGTTCAAATTCGTCATACAAGAGAACCTAAATTGAAAACGAAGATTACACGCGTTATAATGAGAAATAAATTGACAAAAGCCAACAGAAATTGGATCAGTATGGCTGACACATAATATAGGTGTATAAATATATATATACATTAATCGTTCGTTATATAGAATTTTCGAGAAAAATGTACGGGTTGACATGAAGGATTACCCCTTAAACCTATTTCATCGTTAGAAGTTGCCCCCGATATTTCCGGACGATTAAAATTAAATACGTCTACTACTATACGTGCCTACCTACCCCTATTTGTCGTTTGTAGAATGTCATCCTCCAGTAGATCGTTCGCAATTAATGTTTGAAGTGCGATGACGAACTAAATAAAAAAAATCGACGAGATTTCTGTTGGAATTCTTAGCAAAGAAAATTTTTTAGAAATTCTATTTATTTTCTTTTTTTTGGGGGGGGGGAATTTTGTCCGAATTAACGATATATATAATAATAAAACTACTTAACCTCTGGCGAGAAGCGTATAGACCCCGGCCAAGTTACTGCAGATATTACGCGTTCCCTTAATTCGTTTACTGGTTATTTTCTAATCTGTATTCGGATAAGACTTTTCAAAACAGCTTTTATGGAAACGTAAATCGGTTTTGATTAATAACACCAAGTGTGCAGATAAGATGCAGCAGTTATGGCAGGCTCGAAGAATAGCCTCGAAAAATTACTGAACAAAACTAGCAAGAAAGCTTAATAAGCAAACGTGGTAAATTAAGATTCATGGAAATGGAAATTAAATTAATTTTCCGAGATATATTACTTCTTCAATTAATTTTTTGTTTGAGTTAATGGTCACATCTTGTCATGTGCTCTTAGTTAATAATTCGTTTTTTTTGTGTGTGTGTTTTTTTTTTTTATAAAATCAGTTCTGCTTTCTTTGCACTTTCTTCTATTTCATCAGGTATCATCTGTAATTGTTCAGCAGCATATACGTATATATATATTAAAGAGAGGGTGGGGTGGATATTATAAGAATTATTTAATCGAATTCAATGATCGAACGAGCTTTCATAATATATATTTTTAAAATGAAATTTGTAAAGCCTAGCACGAATTAGAAAAAAAAATATATAAAACTAATATTAATATAAAACAGACACAACATCGAAGCACCGAAGGTGGAATGTTGTAAAAGTAATCGTGGAACGAAAAGTTCGATTGAAATAATCGGATATCGTCTACGGGGAAAGGAAAATACGCTAGAATCATCGATGTGTGTTTAAAAAAAATAGATGTTAACAATTAAAAATTATTTAATTTAATAAATTCAACTTCCGATCATTTTAAACATAAATCGTACTGATCGGGGTGATAATAAGCAAAATGTTGCACAACGCAAAATGAATTGAAATTAAATAAGGAAAACGATGTCCGATAAATATTATTTACGATAAAACGGCGAAAATTTAAAAATCGCCTATTAGCCGGTAGCACTGATTCGATCAACTATCGCATTCTATAACTGGCCTGCTCTTGCTCGAACTGTCGCTACGACCACAGAGGCTCGTTTTCTTCGTGATCGATCTTTATGTGACGACATTAGTCGATTATAATATTTTCCCAGCAGCGCGATCGAGAAATATCGTAATAATTCCGTTAACTTTCATTTTACCACTTCTAAACTATCTATATAATACCGATTGGTTCGGTGAAAGAATATATAGATTCAAAAATTGATGGGTACTCGATTAATAAAAGTATCGAATAAATCCTACCGACGGTGTTGTAAATAAATATATATACACGGATATATTTATTTTACGAAGTTTATAAAAGAAAGCAATCTTAAAACGAGGACAAACTAGCAATTTCGGTCACGATGTCCGCTATATGGGAATTTCGACAACTTTTTATTTTCTGTTCGACGCGAATATATCCCGAATATATTTATATAAATACGTCGAAAACAATCTACGGTCCACCTAAGTATGGCGGTATTATGTATAAAATCTATAACTTTGTGTCGAAATTTTATAATATAGGACGCTTGTTAAGATATAATGTCATTAGCGGATGTCCTTCGATTAAATCTAATAAACCCGAGTAACGATTCAGAGATATGTCCATTTTCGAGTTTGACCCTAAAGTAGAGGTTGCGACTTACTTTAAAAATTTTGACGTAGTTTTCGTGGAAAAAATTTAACTAAAAGGAATTTTTGATACAATATATATGTCTAATCGTATTTCGTTAATTTTTCTAGACTTCGCGGTAGGGATAATGAGTTTTAAAGAATCATTTCAAAATTGTTCCTAAACGAGTAATTTAATGTATTTGTTTTCGGTAAGATTTCTGAAACGAGGAATTTTAGCAATTACAATAGAACATAATTATAATTAGAACGATTATATTCAATAACAGACGCAAACTGATAAAGAGGACGATGTTTAAATGTTTTAAATATTTTTAAGTCGATCTTTTAAAAAGGCAAACAAATAAAACACCATTTTTATCTTATTAGCTTTCTTATTGTGTACGTAGATCAGCCGTTTGTGCGTTGATGACGAACGTACAATATTAAAGATCGATTTAACATGTTCGATAAATAAGGCACAATTGTAACAGTTTTTATATATTATGTAGCCTAGACTTATAGTGTCTTTTTGTAAAAGCCTAATATGGTCTAGAATAATACGATTCATCCCGTAGACGTTTACAATAGACAACGTTGTATAAAAACTTAACGAAAGTTGATCTATATGATGTTATACATATATATATATTCATGTATACATGTATATATATTATTATTATATATATATATATATATATACATATATAATATACTGCTACATAACTGCCGAATTACTACCCCTGCATTACAAACAACCTACCCTAATTTTATTATAGGCATATTTTACTTAGCTTTATCTTCTTTTTTTTTTTTTAGTTCCTTTTCTATCTCTTACCCGAATAAGACGATATGCTTTTCTATTCTGAACGTCTATTAACAATAAACAATGTTAACTGTCATCGGTATTTTTTTATTTATTATCATTATTATTATTACAGTAACGTTCCCCGCTATTAATACGGCACACGGTTATACGATCAGATGCGTACACGACGATGCGCATACCGATACTTACGGGTCTACTATCACTCTCACTAGATCCCTATTACTAAACTACTATCACCACCACGTTCCACGTATAACCAGATTATCATAAAAATTCGAACCGGAGGTTTTGAGAACAAATAAACGAAAATAATACCATTTAATCGCGATCCCTTTCATATTTCTCATCTTCTTCAACGCTCCATCTAGTAGTCTGTCTCCAGTCTACCGGGAGGGACAGAGCCCCCGATTCGTGACCGGTATGTATGTAATCTTTCTCGATGTTACCTACCGACATCCGGTTGAGTGCGCGGATTCAAGCACCTGAATCGACCTAATCAGCCGCGATTCTGACATTAACGGTTTTTTTCTATCTCGGTATCGACTTTTTTATTTTTTCCCCTGCACTATCCTTATTCGCAATTACATCACCCCAAACTCCGAAAGGGCATTTTAACGTTATATACATATAAATATATATATATATTATATAGGAAGATGGCTTATTACGAACGACGCCGGTGTCGATAATTAAATCGAACATAATCGACATAAACGTTATCATCGACAGTTTTGGAAGACGATGATTTACAGCGTGTGAAATTAAATTGTTTTATTATTTTGAAAAAATTGGACCCATTATGATCACATACCTTGTGAGTATATTATATACATACATACATATACATACATACATATATATATATATTTACAGGCTTTGACGATAAGCTGTTACAACAAACTTCGAATCCTACCACAGACGAGAGAATTTTGAATGATAAAAAAAAAGTCATACCACGCTATTCATTTAATTGATGGGTGATGACTATTAGCTTGTTTCCAAAGTAATGTGAAAAACTAATCCGCATTGACCTACGCAGGGTGTGTATCAATCTTCAGGTTGATGAGAATTGCTTAGGTCACAACACCTATCCACTTATGATATGACTACATGATACATACCTTGATGTCTTATATTATTCCGATGCCGAATAAACTATTGGATTTTTCTTATTCAGATACATTCCTCAAACTATGTAATTCTATTCGTCGGTACATCGACGAGAGGATCTAGGCAATGTGGTCAGATTTTAGAGGAATAATTCAACTTATATCTGCGCATACGTATAGAGAGGTATATATAAATGTAGAACGTTAAATAACGCTATTTAAAAGTCACCTTAAACGATACCGACCATCTTCTCAGAGTAGTAATATAGAAACTATTATTAATGTTATTACTATTATTATTATTAACTAGTAAGATAGTGTGGATTCGCGAGATAGAAACTTCGGTATTTAGATGAGAGAGAGTAGCCAAACAGATGTCGACGATAAACGATGAAGTGAATATAAGCTGAAAGGAAATCGTAGAATTAGCGTAGTCGTTTGTCTCCGAAAACGAGTAGATTACGAAAGGTAAAATATCGGTGGGGGTGCGACAGCTAGGCATCTCTCACGTCTTTAAGAGTAAAGTAAAACCGACTTCGCCAGGTGTTCTTCCTGTCATCGAGGGTGGATACCACCTTCTGTACATACCTCGCTTACCCTTGAACTGAGGGATGTTTGCTTATTGTTACTATATCTTAACTCAGGTAAAAATAATGCGTTTCGTCAAAAGGAACTGCCAGAGAAAACAAGGACGCGTCAAGGAATTATATTATGATAATGGGTGAACGTGAAATTTTACCTTCTCTACCAGATAATACTACTATTACGGTTATAACAAACCTACCGATACGTACGATTGTAATACAGAGTGGATGATAGTGAAAAAGTTTCTAAAATATAATGAAATGATGATAGAGTAAGTTGATGGCTTCGTTTATACGGAACAGTTTTCATCCTTATTTATCGTTGCTGCCAATGCTGCTGCTAATATGAAGAATGATACAACACCTGGATTGGGTGGCGGTTCATTTTTAAAATCCTTATTCTTAATTTAACGACACACAAGTTTTAAGCGATGATAATGCCCTTATATCGACGCGAACGTGTTCGATTTAATGGCAGTTTTTATTTTTTACTTGAAACAACTGAAATAATTTTCCAGCAGACAGTTTTTAAAGAACGTATTAAAAACGAAACATATCCATATATATATATATATATATGGTCTTTTGAACGCTGATCGTAGTGTATTTTTCTCATGTTAATATTCACGGTCCGAGAATATATATTAAACGAGCAAATTATGCGAGTGTTATAGAATACCGCGAACTGCATTCCGGGTGTGTCGATTATAGAATGACCTAGGAATACGACCACGAAAATTCGGTAACATGTTTCTGGAAACGTAACAAGAAGAACGGACTCATCCATACACGGATGATGCCATGGAGGAAAATTGTTCAGAATGTTTCGTATTGATTTCGACGTCATCGAACAGTTTGGATAGATCGAGAAGAATAAGAATTATCGTTCGACTATAATAATAAATTTAAAAGTATAAAAATTCGTTCTAGTCCATCGATCCGTGCCCAGTCAAGATAATGAAATAGTAACTATTTCATCAAAACTTGAAGTCAACAAAAAATCTACAACTGATAAATTTAAATCAGGACGAGAAAAATGATAAATAAGAAATAAACTGGAGATGATTTGCACAACCAAGCGTGTGGAATAGATAGGAAAAAGCTACAACAAAAGGCCATAATGCATAAAATAGGCGAGAGCATACGGAAGACAAGTGGCCAATGGTACGAATCGACGTATTTGCCTTTACATAAGAAAGGCGACATAGAAAACTGACATAATTACACAATGTCGAGCAAATTTATTGCTATATACATTAATGTATCATCTCACAAATTTCAGACGAACAAGTAAATTTTGCACCGGGAAGGGAGATCAGTGAACGGAGGTAATTAATATTGGACAAATAATTGAAAAATTCTAGAAATACAATGTACCGATCGTCCTCTTATTTTTAGATTACGCTAAGACGTTTTATCCGGTCACCTAGAATAAGTTATGACAAACGCTAGTACAGGCTGGAGTCCCTAGCCTTCTAGTTATCTTAATCAGGAATCAATATCCTAATCAAGAATACATATGCAAGTGATAACAGCGCATGTAAGAAGAGAATCGGACTTACTCCTATAGGGATGCACACTCTCTCGCATTACTTTTCGACATATGTATCGAATGAACATTTAGAAAAGTGAAACAAACATTACAGGGTGGATAAACAATTTAACAAATGTCAATGACACAGGAAGGAGATATGAAAATATTTATAGATGTAATATGAAAAAAAAATAGTGTAATGGTAGACTTGAAACTAAACAGAGCTAAGCGCTCCTTGAAGATGGTTGATAAAGCCTAAAAAATCCCGGCAGTACTTAGATCAATGGCCGATATGGGACGTAAATATAAAACAATACACCTTGGAGAATATATCGCAAAGACGAATGCAAATGGCAAAAACTGCATGGTGAAATTGGAAAGTACGTGTAAAATCGTAATATAAAAAGTATGTATAATCTTTAATATTCCCGATAGCTACCGACGGGTCAGATTCTTGGACAATGAATACACTTTCCTTTGAAATGTCGATGCGCAAAAAAATGTTATGATTTTCTCTATCATACAAGAAGTTGGGATCAAACAACGGATAAGAACCACAATCGGTTTAAAATTCTTCCGTTATCTCATCAGAAAAATATGCTCGGTGGAAAGTTAATAAGCATCGGTAGGCAACCGAATAGATTAAATAAAAAAAACTTCAAGGCTGAATATAGGCGACCGTAATGCGCAAGTCGAAGAAAAATTAGGAATTGCTTCAAATAAGTCACGGGTCACGAAAACAGAGCGAATAAAAATTTTAATAAATAAACGAGTTAATGAAATATTAGTCGGAAAAAATTATTAAAGCCGATATTCTACGAAAAGAAAATTACTCTTATCAAAATTTAAAGACGTCTAAAAATTTTATCTAATCATATGATTTAAGAACGAATCAATTCAGACACAAACTATAGATCATGATTACCTATGTCGTTAAAAATATACACGCATAATATTATTTATATATATATATTATGTATATATATATATATTATGTATATATATATATATATATATATATATATATATATATATATATATATATATATAATGGCGTAAATATCAGTTGTGCACCGAGGATAGTGCGCTCAAGAAGATACTTTTATACGTTATACACATTTTTCTCGCAGAGGATTTACTTATCCTCGATGTCATTATTAGTACACGACCACCACGTAATTTTGAATACAAAATGGGTAATCCATTCCGTTTATCCCATTTTTTAGACATAATCGACAAGTAATTAATAAAATTCAAATTGAATGACTTATAATATGCGGGGAGGACTTAAATGCTCGGTTTGGAAATTAGTGTAATATTTGAACCAGAACGATCGATGCACAATGAGTAAATAAAATAACAATGGTGAGCAGTTGCTAATTATTATTAACTCATTTTTCCAGGTGAATGATATTTATAAGAGAACTCGGTTGCACGCAAGATCAGTTCATCCGTATTAACTCGATTACGTTATAATGCGGAAAAAATAAAGAGCTAACTGCTAAAACGCACGAGAAATGATACGACTAATGAGATATAGACCACTTATTGCTGAGATCGAAAAATTCAAGTTCCCAGTCGTAAACCATCACCCAAAGGAAGCAGTTAAAATGTAAAAAAAAAGTACTTTTTGAGAGACAAAATGACAGAAATGATAATAAGGGGGAATAAATAAAGCTGAGGTTCAAAAAGAAACAAGCCGACTGAAAAATAAATGGCGGAGCAATTAAACAAATGAAATGCAGAAATGGTTGATAAAAAAAAGGCGTAAGGCCGGTATCAAGACTATTGTGTATATATAATAACAGGCGCGAATAAAGTTAAAGATATATGGAGTCTACTTTGAGACGCTCCGAAAAAATGATGCCCTAGTAGAGAACAGATATTAAAAGATCTACCTGTACAGAAAATCAATCATGATTTGAAAGTTACACACTACAAAAAAAAAGTGGGGGAATTATGCGAACCATAAGATCAAATAACGGGTGTAATAAAGTTGATAGTAACAATCTTATGACATAACTGTTTAAGATTTGGGAAAACGCAACTGTACCCGAACACTTCAAAGATGCGGCTGTTATTCCTATTTATAAAAAGAAACGAGAAAACGCAGATGGTTCAAATTGTCCCGGCATATGACTTCTATGCATAGCCAATAAAATACCGAGTTCAATCTTGCAACATCGTCTACAAATGGTAATGATAATACTTACGTCTCGGACGAATTCTGTAGGTTTAGGCAAGAAAATAGACATCGCGTATGTAATAAGAGAAAATGCGGGAAAGGCAAAATAATGATCTGTTTAGAACATTTATAGATGTTTAAAAGGCCATTCATACGGTTATTAGAACTGCACTATGGCGATGCCTAGAAATATTCTGAATGTCCACTAAAATTTGTATCAATTTCCAAACAACTACACGAAGGCATGGAGAGTAATTTATGACACCAAGCTCTGGCATAATCGTTTTCAGTAACAATCGAGTTAAGACAGAGTGTGTGCTTACGTTATCTTTGTTTGTTTAACCTTTATATAGGAGCGACTTTCTAATGTATAAACCAAAAATTTAACAAACTGGTATAAAGGAAAAACGTCGTTTTGATAGTTGCAAACCTTTCAATATGCAGATGATTGGGTGATATGAGTGATACCAATGAAAATTTGCTAAATTATTGACATTTGATTGATTGATAAAAAGTGTATTTACAAAAAAATAAATATATGTTACAAGTAAATAATACAACGCATTCCGAACACAGTTCTTACTACGTATACTAGTTTAAAAAGTGTGCCCAGTTGCTCATTTAACTAAAGTAAAAATACAGGAAAAACCACTAACAAAACCCGCATACTGATCATAAAGCTACCTATATAAATTTATAGATATGTATTTATTTTAGTAGGATAAACAATAATTTTTATATGTATTATATACAAAAATAAGTTTTGAATAAAAGATAATCCCAGCTGTACATCATACTAGCGTGTGTTTAATTCTCTTGTGTTTGTAGCGTTTATATTTTAATTGCAAACTTGTACGTGTGTAATCCCCCATGTCGTTTATAAATTAGTACTGACTGCAGGCACAGCTATCAAAAAACAATTTTGTTTTTTTTGTTCGACAACCTCGTGTATATATGGTAAGTTCAATGCCTTGTGAATGTGTTCAATCTTTACATAGACTGGAAGATTTAGAATTATTCTGCAGCACATATTTTGTAGACGTTGTAACTTCGCTAAGTTAGAATGGCTAGTATATGACCGCATGGAACAAGCATAAAGCGTAATTGTTCTGATTATAGTTTTGTAGATTATTAATTTATTTTCCGAGCTGACGTAACAACGTTTATTAAATATCGGGTATAGCTTAAACAGAGCCGCATGAGTCTTATTGCAGGCATACTCAACATGTTTAGTAAATGTGAGACCCCGATATTACACCTAAATATTTAATATCGCTTTTCCAAACCAGAGATCTGTTGTTCACTATTACAGGTGGTAAGAAATGTCTTTTCGTGAATAGAATAGATTGAGTTTTATCGGAATTTATTTTGATTCTCCATTTATTAAAATACGAATTTAATTTAATAAAACCCTGAGTTAGTCTTCTTTGTATCGTGTCAATTCGATACGATGTGCAATATATAGCAGTATCATCAGCATATAATGCCATCTGTAAATGTTTAATTTTAGGAATGTCATTAATAAAAAGAAGGAATAAGAAAGGTCCCAGTATACTCCCCTGGGGAACTCCCGCTAATGCATTTTTCATGTAGGAATTAACATTGTTAATTTTAACTATGAAATTTCGGTTACTTAAATAGTTTTTAATAAGCCGAACTAAGTAATTAGGGAATTTAAGTTGAATAATTTAGTATGTTAAACCAAGTTGCCAAGTGGTGTCGAAGGCTTTCTCTATGTCTAATAACAGTAATCCTGTATGCATATTTTTATTATACCCATCAGTTATGGTTGTTTCACTAATTCTTGCTGATTGCATGACGGTAGATAAATTACTCCTAAATCCAAATTGTTGTTCTATAAAAATATCATTATCATCTATGAATTTTTTTAGTCTACTCAAAATAATTTTTTCTGCTATTTTACTAAAATTACTAAGTAAGGACACGGGCCGCAAATTTCTGGGATCAGAAATGTCCTTACCTGATGTAGGTATAGGAATAACTTTCGACACTTTCCAGCAGTCGGGAAAATAAGAAAGTAATAAAATTGAATTTATTACGACTGTTAACTGAACAATCGCTTTTTGTGGCAAGTTTTTGATCAATATTGTAGGTATATTGATCTACTGATTTTTTATTTTTAAGTTTCTTTATGACGCGCGATGTACCTCGCTGACCGTTGTTAAATCAGCGTTCAAAATTCTCACAGGCGAATCTTTTAAGTACTTTTTAATGTAAGATAAAATTTTGTTATTGCAATAGTTCCATGTCAAATGCGAATTTTGTGTATGAATATCATAATACATCATTGCTAACAAGTTACTTTTGTCCTTATCCGAATACGTTGTGCTACCATTATAGCTGATTGGCGGTAAATGTATGTGTGTATTTGTAAGTACTGTTATTTCCTTCCATAAACTTTTATCTTTAACCGTGAGATTACGAAGTTTATACGATGCGTGCCGGGACTATGGACTAACTATTAATACGAATAAAGCATAATAAACGACATGAAAGAAATCTTTCGTCTCTCAAGTAACACATAATTAACGATAAAAATAAAGTGGACATCAAAAATACATAAAAAAAAATTAACAACTTACACGTTAATACTAAAATTAAATATTTACACAGCAGCAATATTGTCGTCAATGCTGCGAGAAATGTCCGATTAGAAACGGTAAAATTTGAAATATGTCAGATAAAATTGCTCCGACAATTTTCGAGGATACAACGGAATGATAAGATGTCGAATGAAAAATAAATACTGCGTAAGAATCAAAATCACGATTTCGGGATGTTCAATCAGACGCTATGAAAAAATCCGGCTAATGAATGGTAAAGAAGTTGCGTAAGTTGATCGCTGATGCTACTAATCTGGCACATGTTTACACCGGTAGAAATCGTACGACAGGAGTTAGGTTAGGTTTGGGTAATATTCGCATTGCAGCTATGTATCCGGTTTCGAAATAAGATTGATATCGCATATTATAAACATCGTGTATAATCTGCCAGTGGAGAGGGGATGTCATTGAGAACAGAGACTATTTGATCGACGAGTGAGATGAAAAAAATTACGTTCATAGATTTTGATTTATATTCGTTCGTCAGATTTGGCGATTTTGTCTACAATTTTTAATTCATTTCGTATTCGAAAACTGTCCTAATTTTTTTTTCCTTATAATAATAAAAGAAAATCTGACCGATTTCTATTACGGCGCTAATGACTTTTGCATTGTTTGTCGACGCTCGAACAAAATAACGATACTAACGAACGGAATTTATATATATATTTATATATATATACATATATATATATACATACATATATATATATATATATATATATATATAAATAATTTATGAAGAATGTGCTTTTATTTGGTTTATTCGTCCATTTATTTACTGTTGTATTTCTCATGAGAGGTGTATGACATTAGTCGATGCTAGATTAAGAGAAAAAATTAAGAACTTTTGAATATAAATGGAAAATTTTCTGATTTTTGTATATACATATATGATATTAGACGCCTCCGAAAGACTGGTGATGGTTCCATCTGGTACGTGTTTTAAATTAATATCGCACCCCACGATGTCTAATGAACAACATAAGGCGTGTTATTAATTCCAGAAAATAACCCGAGTTAGTTAAGAAAAAAATATCTCCTGCCTGTGGACTAAAACGAGTTTTTTTTTTTTTTTTCAAATTGTGATATATTATGCTTATAATATTATATATATGTATATATCATATACGCTTTAATATCGGACTACATTAGCTATACAATAATCGTTATTATAACTACAAGAGGTAGAAGGCGTTTTAATTAGCATAAAATCGAGTAACATAAAACCAATGGAATGTAACGATGGTGTGGGATATCTTCAACCTATTAATTATATAAGTATATATATATATATATATGTACCTTTCCGTATATGCTGGTTTTGGAATATACTGTTTGAACTTACACACCGGATTATTTTTAGTGTGTGCACTTATTTTTCTACAACGCCACTGTTAGGGCACTCCTTTCTTCAACATCTCATAATCTACGAGTTTTTATATATTTCATTTGACTGGACGCAGTTTATTAGTTTATTGGCTCTTTTTGGTCCTTTCTTCATCATATAAGATAACGGAAAAGTGCTGATATATATATATATATATATATATATATATATATATAGGTATGTATATATAGTTATAGGTATATTGAACACATTAAACATCATTAGGCTATTTTTGTTGTTGTCATATGTCTACATCTGCGTCTTATTATCATTAGTAAACGGAATTATATAGACGATTTAAATCGAATAAAATTTCTACGGACGGGTGTGGGACAGGAATTATATCGAAAAAATAAAATTTAATGTACAAATTTTAACGATTTATTTCGTTCTTTTTTTAAAGAAAAAAAAGTGGAAACTCTTTTCGAGATAGTAAGTTCGCGTTTAATTTATTAATTTTAATGGGATCGAGGCTACTATTTTTTTAAAGAAAACGCATGCCCTAGACCCTGCTGTGACTATAACGTTTTGTTTATTATAAATACAAGTATGAGCGCATATTCGCGGTTCTAATTTCGTATGTACTTATCGAGTGTAAAAATATTTCTTAGAAAAGCGAATACTAAAATGACCTAACTCAGCACAACCTTCCCCTTATTTACTTCAACTTTTATCATATCCGCAATGTTCCCTAATTTCTGAATTCACCGAGCATTTAATATCTGATCCAGAAACCGCTCCGTAAGTTCCTGGGTGTTTATTACCCGTTAATATATCCGGCGCCTGCACTACCAAATAATATAGATTAGCCCAGAAAAGACGGACGTTTTTTTTTTAAATAGCTGCTACAACGCAAACCGCATACTCCACGTTTAGTGTACACACGAGCGATTCGTTTTTGTCCGGCTTCAATTATCATTAATAAGAACGAGCGCGCGTTTTTCGTGAATCGATCACAATAGTGGAAAGAGTGTTACGCGGTGTAAACCTGTACCATCTCGCAATTCAATTTTAGAGTGGGTTGAAAACTTTCGGGAGACAGCTACAGATACACCATCTGCAACCGTCTGGACCGCAGTGACGAAGTGTGTAATCTTATTTTTTCACTGGTATTGTGGTTCGCACTGTATCGACATGATAAACTCGTTTTTGCTTCCCTCACTTCGTGGTCGTAATCATCGTCTAGGTTGTACAACACGTCCACGAGATGTGGAAGACCTAAAATCTCGGATTTCCGAACAAATTTCGAAAATTCAGCGACCTATGCTTGAAAAAGTCTTCGAAAATTTTCTAAAAAAACTGAATGAATGTACTGTTGTAAATTGCGGTCATCTGAACGACATTGTGTTCCACAAATGATTCTAAGTCTGGTTTTCCTATTTTTAAGCAAATTTTATTCAAAAATTTTGCTCCAGTAGGTTTTTAGTTATTGAACTAGGTCACCCTATAGTAATATTCATTTTTCAAATCATATTATAAGTGGACCGCGTTAGTATCCATAGAGAATTCATTGGAAACTAAAAAGATCTATACAGCCGTGTTTCACGATGTTCAACAAGCATTTCATAAGGTCTAGCATGTTGGTAAATTGAAACTACTACTTCCCACAGATCTTTATCTAATGTTAGAATCCTATATTAGCAAAAGATAGTTTCATGTACACTATGATCATCCGTTCTCTGAGTTGTATCTCACGTTCGGTGCTTGGACTCACGTTGTACTTAAATTTTCCGATGACTAATAATATTCATGTAGTCACATTTGCCGACGACACGATACTTCTTTCTTCTGATATTGACCCGAATACAGCGATTAGTAATCTTCAGAGAGCACTCACTAGATTTGAAAACTGGTTTAAAAAATGGAACATAAAAGTGAATGAGAACATATCTGTAACGGAAAAGCTGTATCTCCTGTTAGAATCAACAACGCAAAAGTACCAATTAGAACAAGCAATTACACTCGGATAGCCGAGACCGAAATCATATTCAAATGAAGAGTAAAGAACTAGATGCGCGTATTAGAAACTATGCTGGTTAATGGGTAGAATTAACGTGCTGTGTATTGACATCCATCTCCCAAATTCCCATTTCATTGATAAAATTTAGAAGATAAATTTATGAATCTAAAGTAAATTCAATTTCAATTTAATTCAATTTATTAATAATAGTAATAATAATAAGATGAAAAGGGATAAATTTTGCTCGTTTTAAAGAAATTATAGATAACGATAGAAAACGCCCGAGAAATATAGAGAGAAAATTGAGAAGGTATAATATACAATGAGAAAAAGGAAAATGCAAGATAAATAAGCTTGCGTGAACAAACATAAATTACAAATAATATAAAACAATAAAGAGAATATACATATATATATATCATCATTATCATCATCTCTGTCCAGTGTCCATTTTCCTACCTAAGAACGTGGTGACACCATGTAATATTATGCAAGTTCCATTATAGTTTTTCTCCATAAATCTCTATTATTGACAGTTCTAAACGCATCGGACATAGTATATATCCTGTTGATGTCTTTACTTGATCGATCCAGAAACACTGTAGAGAAGAAAAACATAATATAGAAAACATTATAATATAAAAATTTTACACATAGAATATAAATTTTAAAAAACAAAATTATTAGAAAAAATACAAATTATATAAAACATAGAAGTAGTAATAATTTATTAAATAATGCGATCAATTTTTATAAATAATTTTAAAATCGGTTTTATAAGTAAATATTATTGTAAAAATATTTTTTTTTTTTAGTAAATTAAATTACATCCGGCTAGTTAATGTAAATCGATATATATATATATATATATATATATATATATATATATATATATATATATATATATATATGTTTTTGTTATATTAATATCTCTGTTAATTTATATGTAACGTTTTATGTATATGCTTGAGAGACGTGTGATTGTCGAAAAGCTTTTCGTTAATAAAATAATTTTGAAAGTGCTTAACTTTATTTTTATTTATTAATTTAAAAAAAACGATTTTAGGTTGTCCCGCATACCATACGCTAGCTCATCGTTTTTTATGGAAATGTACACCATACACGAGGATGTTTCTTTCATTAAATTATATAGATGAAAAAATATCCTACGTGAGTGTTCTTTTACAACTGTCTAGATATCCAAAATTTGCAATGAGTGTATTTGAACTTTCAATACGACAATGTGTTTGGCAACTGCACAAGCGTAGAACTAGGGTGAAATTTAAGCGGGTTTCTGCCCATTGTGCCGTTTGTGGAAATGAGATACCGGATATGATTATTCGATCGCATCTAACTTAGGCCACTCATTCAGGCCCTATGTGTTAGTCGCAGATTATTCAAGAGAGTTAACAAACAACAAAGGAAATTTCTCCTTAGAATTTCTTCTATTTACAAAACAGCACACCTACATCGGCAGCTTGTGTCATTAGTGGCGTTCTGCCATTGGATTTACAACTCCGGCCATTGAGATACTAAACTACAATGGCGATACCAAAGCTTAAGGAAATTATGTTTTGCCATTCTTTTTGACCGTATTTCGAATTCCGAATCTTGTTAAAAGATAAAAAATATGATGTCACTATTCAAAAGACAATTCCAAAAGAGCCCTGGTTTAAACATGGGGATTTCCTTCATAAAGATTTCGTCTGTGCGTTTGTTAGATTAAGAAGTGGTCATAATTGTACACCGAGTAATCTTATAGGGATCATCATAAGTGGAGTTTGTGAGTTATGCAATATTGAATAAAGCATCGGATTCGGTCCTGCTGCAAATGCAAAAATAGAGATGTCTAAACTTGTAAAAATACACTACCAATACAACAAGAAGAGCTTATTGTGGATCCTAAAAATCGATTTTAGAATAATATATTTTCATCATTGAAACATCGTTGTACGTCAACTAAATATCCTACATTATTATAGTAACAACAATTTTGTTCGCGTTAAAAGTTCACGCGTATAAGCAACATTAATGACTGAATAAACAGATGTACAGTAACGGATGATATAAATATTTTTTTAGGTTATCATCATATCATCTGCTACTTTTCTGTTACTATCTGGTAATTATTAGATTCGACGAAATCGTCATTATCATTGTTTAAAACCGGGTCGTTGTCGTAATAATTCCGCGAAAAATACTAAACGGTCGGTTACTTACATTTTCTCTTTAATTTCGAATTTTTGTTTTTTTTATTTATTTTCTTATTTTATCTATTTCAAATTATTAGGCGAGATGATTGTTGTGTAAAAAATAGTTCCGGGAATAGTAAACGATGCGAATAAAATGCCTAAACCAATTTTCAAGATTAAAAAGTACAACAGTAATTATCTCGGTCTTTATTATAACGTATATATATATATATTATTAATATTATTCTAATCATAATTTATTATGATTATTATTCATGTTCATTGTTATTTATGTTAAAAACTGTATTACGCCATCCTGTATAGAGAGAACTACTTATGCACGTATTAGACGAACGACAACGTAAATGTACGCCTATGTATGTGTGCTTTTAATAGTTCTGCCCGTTACTACGCTGATAACTAGTAGTCGAAATGACAATAACATAATCTTAGCTACAAGCCGAGTTGCGCTTACGAAATAGTTCGGGGTAAAATATAAAAAGAACTTTAATATCCGAATTAAGCGGATATCGAGTTTTAAATAATTGACATATACGCGATAAAGAGTATTTCTTAAATTTAACCGAATGAATTATAAGGAAAATTGACACTATTAATACTACCGCACGGTCGTGAGGAATATGCCTAGATGAAAAAGGTACACGATATAGGTCGATCGGTTTAGATTATCGGGTTTGAGTTTAAGTCTATTTCGTTATCGGCAAAAGAAAATGTAACGAATACGCTGAACGTACGCGGACTAGGCTAGACAGATTTCTACCGAAAATATGTGCCTGGACAAAGCAGAATTTAGTATCCCCGGCCTAGGATGAACGATGCGAATATGCAGACCTTAGAGCGTCTCGAAATTGGATCAGCTATGCACAATGAAGAATGTCATTGACGTGGACGACGGTGCCTTAAAATTGGCGTAGTACTGGTCCGAGAAGTTTAGTTTGAATTTAATCTACTTGTGTTATAACGTCGGTATAATTTTTAAATTTTTTGTTTTCACTCTGTACGTTAGTTATCAACATTTGCTATTGGGTTATAATATTTCTACACTAATCGATATCAATTTATCTTTCCACTATCGAGCATTCTCGAACCTATATAATTATTTTATTCGTGATATCTCCTATATTGTTGTCATCGTTTAAATATATAAGTTTAATGATTCATTATTTGTTAATATTTTTTTCAAATTCGTATATATATATATATATATATATATATATATATATATATATATATATATATATATATATATATATATAGATAGATAGATAGATAGATAGATATGTAGATAGAATGATATAGATGTATATATATATATATATAATATATTAAAAGTATTTATGAAAAAATAAATAAATGATGTAAACGTACGATAGAGACCCGTCGATATTACGCGGCGTTCACGCTGTAATGTATTCAGGACGATATGTGGAATAATTTTTAATGTAAATAAATTCTAACAAGAAAAAATGAAGAAAATTCGAACGAACACTGTTAGAGTAGCTCTACTATAGAATACGAATAAAATTTCTGGGAGGTGGCTACGGAATTTTCTGATAGTTATAATAATAACGATAATGATGATAATAAAACATAATAGTAGTAATAATAATTATAATAATTATAATAGTAGCAATAATAGTAATAATAATAGCAATAACTAGAACAGACACATGGAGAAAATGAAGAAAGAAAGCGTTATAAGTATATTACGAAAGATAAACAAATATTCCGTAAATGTGTGCATCAATGGGCGTGCGTTTACGCGTGTAGAAATAATTGTAACGGCAACTCCGAACGAAAGGGATCAACATCCAAATAAGCTAACGACCTCTTGGATGAAACAACATACTCTATCAACACACGTATAAATCCCTCCTTCGCAACATCTTAAGTTTTTGTTATTGATGTTGTTGTTGTTTAGGTAAAAAAAAAATGAAGAATAGGAGAAAATAGAAGTCGTTGTAGTTGAGGAGTACACACGGTGGTAAAATCCCGTTGAAGAATTTCCATAAGAATGGAAATTCCTATAAAGCTCGTGTATATAGCACACGTTTGCATATATATATAATATATATATATGACCGGATCCGTGAGATTGCGTTCGCTTACATATGGGATATATGCAAACGCGTACGAAATGGAAAAAAATAATAACAATGATAATATCGATAATAATAATAATAATAATAATAAAGGAAAAATAAAATAATAGGAAAATCGAGAAAATTTCGTGAAAAACGAAGATAACGAATATGATAAATAGGGAAGAAATTAAAGTCTTCTTCAAACGCTACGAATGTGTCTATGCAAACTCCATCGTACCACCACCATCCCAATCATACTGACGGAAAGTCCCTTATACGACTGCCGTATCCATCGGAAGGAAAATTCCTTCGACCGACCAGGCAAGAAAAGATACGAAGGAAAAACGGTTTTCTACACGTATACGCCGATAAAGAATGTTAGATTAGGCGAGGAACAGAGATAGAGAGAGAGGGACAACATGCTTCGAAGATTGCCAAGAAGAAAAGAGATAGAAAATCGTTTTAAAGCAATCTGTCTCGTTGGTGCAAATATATATTATACGTATACATATATGTATTTGTATAAACGAATGTTAAATCGTTTTGGAATGTGTCTTGTTCATGTGTACGCTATATATAATGTTTGTCTACATATATTTGCATATACACACATACATACATACATATATATTTGCGCATATTATATATATATATATATATATATATATATATATATATATATATATATATATATAATAAATATATATGTAACTTTTTTCAAGTGCGCGACTACTGACACTTCTTCTCTATAGGGCTTTTCGTTATTTTCCGGTTTTTTCTTTTTTGAACCCGTTAGCCTTAGGGTGAAGACTTTAAACACCCGTTAGAGTAAAAGAAAGAGTACTTGCCGTACCGAGCGGTTAATACGTTGCTTATACGATTGAAAGTGGTTCAAGCGTACACACATACATACATATATGTGAGTGCCGCGCGTTACCGAAATGAAATTGCTGTACGATATGAAGAAGGAAGTATAAACGCGGAACTTGACGATCAAGAGCGGTGTACGTGTATATGTATGTGTGTGTGTGTGTGTGTATGAGTTATTCTCTATATTATGCCAGAGATAAGAATTGTAGAAAAAAATAACCAGATTTTCTAAAATGGCGTCATTGTCCGCATTTTATATGCGAAATAGTCGTTTTAACGAGAATAGAAAAAAAAAAAGCGAATAAATAAAAAGCTGAGAAAAGCGCGTGAGGAAATTGGTATGAAAAGGAAAATGCGTTCTTTTCTTTTTTAACTATTTCCAGCTATCCATCTACCGAGATGACGTCACTATCTTTACTTTTCCACTCCGTGCGGATGTCGGTGGTAACAATTATTGTCGGAGGAAGGGATATAACTAGATACGGGTCGAGACTAAGTGACGTGTATAAGTTTGTCACGTTCTAACGTATATATACGTTTATACACGTATTCATATTTATTCCTATACGTAAGGACTAAATTCTCATCGTTAGGACACATTATATACAACATTTCGTTCCACCTTTAATTTTATCGGTATTTCTACGCTAAATATTTTCAAATTTCTGAACACGGCTTAAACATTTATTTATAAGGGATTTTGTATAAATTTCGATAGGGCTAAGTTGATTACATTTAATTGTATATAATTGACTACGCGTGCGAAATTACTTTAGAGCATTTTGTACGCGAAAATAACGCACAACGCCCTAATGATTCGACAACGAATAATAATAATAATAATAATAATGACGACGAAATTGTGATTATTTAGTTAGTTCGAACTATACGCCACTACTACCCTTGCGCGAGATAAAGGACCAAGAAGAGGATATGTACTCTTTTTAGGGAGGATTCGTATTAACGAACGAAGTACTGTAAATTTAGTACACGAAACAGAAACAGCAGGTCGTGCAAGGTGAAATCCCGCGGAACTCGTAACTGTAGGATATAATTCTCATACAGTTATTTATAGACCATCCAGCGGCAATCAAAGCTTAATTGATTATTTTATGGATCTTATAAAGAGTTTTGTTGAGAAGACCATTTTGTACTGAAGTAGTCTTTTTATTAAAGACGATTAGGACACATTCGGTCAGACAGAATAATCAATAGGTGCTTGTGCGGCGAACACGTTCATTCGTTGATATGCACCCTACTAATATGTCCATGAACCTACAAGAAAATTACCTTGCAGTTGTGCTTCATCGTGATCTGTGAATAAATAATTGGCGTTTGTGAGTTGAGTATGAAATAAAGAGAAGCAATTAAGTCTGCAATTACGAGCGACGCTAAAATATATATACGTGTATAAAATATTTATTTATGTCACAAATGTAAATATGTGAATGTTCATATGTAGATGTATATTTATATATGTATGACATGTATGTATAATCTGGGCGACGGAGATTTTGATCGATTTTTTTTAACAACAGTGTTTTTTTAAAAAATATATTTATATAAGAATCACGTAAAAACCTTTGAATTATATTAATCGTTTAGAATGTCAATAATTTTTAAAATCGAAATTTTCAAATAAAACGAAATTTTCAAATAAAATTACCTCAAAATAATCTTTAAAATGTAAATTTTTAAATAATTAAATATATAAATTTACAAAATTAACTTAAAAATCATATCTTTTTTATTAGATATATAAATTTTAAAACAAATAAAAAAAAACACAGAAATAAACAGTATTAAAAAACTAAAAAGTAAATATTTTAAAAAAAAACAAAAACACAAAAAAAGGAAAAACAAGCTAAAACAAGTTTTTTTTTACAAAATTAAAAAATAACTAAAAAATCAGAAAATTAACCTAAAAATTTGGTTTTTTATAAAAAAAAATAATTTATAACGTCATTTTTTAAAAAAGTCGCCACAAAAATCAAAATCAAAAAATTAATTTATAATATTTTTATAAAAAGCTCAAAAATAATTATTTTTACCCCTTTATTTATTCCTTCAATTAATATTTATTTATATTATATAAAATAAATTAAAATATATAAACATTAATTGGATGAATAAATTAAAGAGGTACAAATAATTATTTTTCAGTTTTTTTAAAAAAATATTAGAAATTAATTTTTTGATTTGATTTTTGTGATGACTTTTTTAAAAAATGACGTTATAAATTATTTTTTTTTTATAAAAAATCAAATTTTTATATTTTTGAATTATATTCAATAATTTCAGTTATGACAAATATCAATAGGAGATCTTTGGAAATGAATTTTGGAACTTTTCCATCGGATTTTTTTACTTAAAATAATTTTTTCATAGATCAAGAAATATTTCAGCAAAATCCGATGCCTTAAATCGAAACTATACTCGAGATTTAGAATATTAATTATATTTACTAAAACGTACCCGGTGAAAAACAAAATCTCCAACGGTTAACGAGATCGAGCTGAAATTTTTAACGTACATTTCTATAAGTATTAAAGAAAATATGACAAGAAAAAATCCAAATTTTAAAAATTTTACGAAGTTTAGCCCAAAAATTTCTAAATGCTTAATTTTCATACGGGTTATTTGATAAATTACAAGTCCGTATAAAATTTCATTTAAATCGTTAAAGCCATTTTCGAGATAGCCGTGTATATATATATATATAATATATATATATATATATATTGTATATACATATAGAAGAACTGCTCCTTTAATACAATAAGATATACATACACAAATTATATATATATATATAATATATGTATATATGTATGTGAGTATTATGTGTGTGCGTGTATATATATGTGCGGGCGTGTGTGTAATTAATTTTAAAAATATACGAACGGCAAATACCTATTTTTATCTTGTTTATTCGTCATAAGCGACTTTCCACGCTGCGTGCGGCAATAATAGCTACGTTTATCTAATTCGATATGTCAATAGAATTATAAGCAACCAGCCTCTCTCGTAGCAAGACGTGATTAGTTGTGACGGAAACTTAGCTATATAACAGTGAAAAGGAAACCTTATCTAACAAAATAAACAAGACGCCTAATGAATCGTAAAAAGGACTGAGAACTAGAACTAAACGATAAGATTAATTTAGCCCGGGCCGGAAGATTGTATTCTTTAAAAATACACCGTGCATTATGTAAACATATGCAAAGGAATATCGTGTCCATATACACGCCTATACATATATTAATTACTGAACTTTTATCGTTACTTTGTATCTCTTACTTTAAGTGTAAAAAAAAACTTTTTTATATACCTGGAATATTATTATTATTATTTTTTTGTCGTTACCCGTTTCCCGAAAAACGAATGCATTTCTAAGATAAGATAACGAATGTTTTGTTTGGAAAGAAGTATTAGGGAAAACAACGGATTTCTCTCTAGGATATTTTTAATGACGCGGAAAATGAATAGGACGCGCGCAGTTTAAACTAAGAGTTGAGAACAAACTTTTTGGAAGGCGGATATTATATAAGGTAGATAGTAGTAACGTTAGAGATAAATACTAGTATTTGAAGCGTAATAAGTCTATATCCAACTTAAAATGTCGTTATTAAGGCCAGTTTATAAAAAATGTAAGCGCTGCTAATTACACGAACTAAGCTATAAGCAACACTATATAATAGTAATGGGAAAATACGCGACAAATTGTCTAGTAAAATATGCGAAGGAAAATAAGATATTGGAAATCGATATATATATATATAGGTTGGAGAAAAATATATCGACACCTCCAGCGTTGGAAATTTCTGTTTGAAATAATAGTCACGTATATTGATTTTACTCGGAACGCGTTCGATACTGCGAATCATCCAATGATAAAACTAGAAAAAATTAGAATACCGGGTAGTTTCAAAGTTTGAATGAAATCACCTCGACAATACGTAATTCGTAGTTGCGATTAAATAAAGACATACCCGAGAGGATATTGATATGCGAAAACAAATTAAATGCGGCAAAGTGTACGAGTTCGCCGACGATATTTCTGTAACGACAGCGAGCAAAAAAATTTATTTTAAAACGGAGAAAATATACAGAAGAAAAATGGGCATACAATAATAATCTGATCATAAGTAGAAGTATGACCCTAAAACATACGATGGACAGAAAAACATAAAAACTACCACCACGCGGTTGAATTCGAATGAGTACATAATCTGGACGAACGCAAAGCGCCCGGATATGATTGGATCACGGGTAAAATGATTAAGTGTATTCCAAGGAGTCCTACTACTCACTGAGGTATTTAATTCGATAATCCGCCTCAGTTTTCATCCCGGTGGAAGATTGCTCAGGTGGTAATGATTCCTAAATAGTACGTTACGTGTTTTGCCTAAAGTCTTCGAAAGATTACTACTGTCCTAGACTGCTTCCGCTAATTAAAAACTGCAACATAATGTCTGATTATCAATTTGCCGTTCACATCACACCACAATAGAATACATCGTGTCCAGAAATATATCATCGACTGTTTTAAAAATCGTCACTTCTGTTCAGCAGCCTTTATAGACATCAGCCGAGATTTTGATCGTGTATGGCACCACGCTGGTTTACTGTTTAAAATTAAACGTTCGTCAGGGCATATATATTTACATTTGTTCCACTCATATCTAGCGGACAGGTATTTTCGAATAAAACATGACAAATAACCAACTCTCACTCAATTTATGCAAGATGTAACCGGGAATTTGTGTATTAGGCCCGCTTCTTTTCACGTCATTGAGATATTTTTCCTATCAAAAAGCGTGTACGCAATTGAAACATCCGACCGGTTGCAGTCTAGTTTAGACTCTTTTCAAGACTGGACGCGCAAATGTAGAATTAAGATCAATATATCGGTATAGGTGGCTTTCACGACTAGATACGACGACACCTGTCCTCTTGTATACGTCGATGAACCTCTACGACAAGACGCAAAAGTCAAGTACCTTAGAATGTAGTTAGACCGCCGCTCGTGCTGCAAAGATTATATTATGAAGAAAAGTAAGGATCTAAAACTCGGGTCTAATGTATTGGCTTTTAGGAAGGAAATATTAATTTTTTCCGCGTATGAAGTTGGTACTTCATAACGCCATGCTCAAGCCGGCGTGGACTTACGAACTACAGTTATTGAGGAACAGCTTGCAGTTCAAGAATTAAAATTATTCGGCGATTCTAAGGTAGTAAAATCCCCAGTTAACGCACCCCGATACATTCGAAATAATCATCTTTACAGGAATCTGAAGGTACCAGAAGATGAAGTACGAACGTATACAGCGCACGGTACCTGAAAAGACTAGATCGACACTCTAATCCGCTGGCTATTAATTTGCTAGATAATAGTGACGAAATCGGGCGAATCAATCGGCCGACTACCTTCGATCGTCTAAACCGTAATCGATAAATGACAGTACGGAATGTCACTAGTGGACGTGGAAAAAAAATCTATATGACGGAGGAAAAAAATTACGATAAAATTCAAGTGGTGAGGAAATATAAATATTTAGTAATAAAATTACGTATGAAAACTAAAGATGAAGTTTTTGTAGAAAAGAAAGTATAGAGACATTTAAAATTATGTATTAGTCGATTCTAGGCTGAGATAAAAGTTCGGCAAGTAAGTCTTATATAACGAGCATAAATAGGCTACAAAAAAAAAAAAACAAAAAAGAAAAAAAACGGTTTAATTTCTATAACATGAAAAAAATGGCACACTGTATTAAGGCCAGGAGAACTTAAAAAAATATTTAAAAAAAAAAAACCTAAGAGGAAAAATGTCGAGAATAGACGAGCTAAAAATGCTGATATAGTTCGCTGAAAATAAATCGAGCAATCGCTATAAATGAGAGAGTACTCGATTAGAATGAATTTATCAGAATGAGCGGGAAAATTTGTAAAAACATATAGAAAGGATATAATTTAATTCCTATAACACCCTCGTCGATAATCGAAAAGCGTGAAGAGATATCGATAAATCGTAATTATTAATTTGTGACTTGCGCCAGTATATAATTGTTTTATTCGTGAGTTTGTGTGAATAACAAATGCCCGTAACGCGTATGTGCGTGTAAACGAGAGTGAACATAGTGTTTAAGTGTACGTATGTAATAATTTTAACTTTTCGGATAGAAATTCTTCTTAAAAACGAAATTGTTAAAGTAGAAACGAAGTGAAATTTTTAAATTAAAATCCGAAGTAATTTTACCGATTTCTAAAAATGTCTTACACGGAATAATTTATTTCTTATATACAGCGTGTTTCCAATCTTAAATTCTGTTTATATATAATATATTTGTCGATTGCGAATAATTTAACTTATATATACGTTTTCTTTAATTTTTATTTCTATTGTGGAACGCAGACACAAATAGTTTCACCGCCAACGGCATTATCAAGTCATAGAAAATATACAGCTGAAAATGAATGATTTAAATAAATAAATAAACGAAAAAGAATTAATACTATTTCAGTTTTGTGTAAGAGAGAAAGAATATATTACTGATTTTAATTAGAAAGTAATTTTAACTCGTTATCCTGTAGTTAATAAATTTCGCTCGTTAAAATAAAATTGAATTAATATAAAGAAACTAACTTGTTTTATTTAGGCGCATTTAAATGATTTCTTAATTGCTACACTCGGTCTGATAATCGTTCAAAGTCCCAATGAGCATATATATATATATATATATATATATATATATATATATATATATATATATATATATATATATGGTTTTTCGAGTGCTCTTCTTTAATAACATTACCCTCTGAACTATACCTTAAATTACTGCGCACGTCTTATAATGGTCCTTTCACCTTGATAATTTACATATGTTTCCGGACATAGCGATACTTCTAGAGAAACTGTCCGAGTTTATAGAAATATGAGTTAGGAATTACAGTGTCACGTTAGGTAGGCTGTAATGGCATCCCCATAAAATATAATTATATATATATATATATATATTAGTTCTGTCATTTCGCACCAGCATATTAGGATGTATTATAAAGTTTAATTATACCTAACACATACACATACATAAATAATATGTGTGTACTTCTTATAAAAATATTACGCACACCGTAATCCACACTAACATAAGAATATTCGTAATATTATAACAAAAAAAATTAATAAAAAATAACATGTTGGTCAAATTATATGTATATATATATGTAATATTTTTAAATATTATTTGTTATGTCTACTTAAAACGTTGTGATCTTTCTAGATAAGAATTTAGTGATTTTAACTTATTAATAATATTTTTTAATTCGTATAAAATGTTAAATTTTGTAAAATGTTTTTTACAATAACCAATAATAATGAAATTATTATTATTATTACTACAATTATTATTGATCGAATATTCCTCCGTCCGAAAAGTTTGGCCAGTACGTAGTAGACTCTTTTTGCATTTAATTATCGATTATAGTCGAACAATAGATGTACGAGTTGAGTGGTTTTTTTCTACACCGTCCGACTCATAATGATGACATAATAATAATAATAATAATAATAATAATAATAATAATAATAATAATAATAATAATAACAATAATAATAATTTATGAAATTCTTTAAGGCTACTTTAAATTCGAATTGATGTACTTCTTTTTTTTTTCTTTTATAGATCGTTTTTCTTACTTTCGGCATTTTTAAAAATATATTTGAGAGAGAAATAAAACTATATCAACTTCCCGGAATGATTTAACTGGCTAGGCGAGAACTTCTCTTGTCCAAAGGTGCTTGGCTATTCGCTTAAACGTATTCTGCGCGACTATTTTACAACGTGTGATATATGACCTTTGGCCATCCAAGTCTTCCTGGCTATTTCTTTCTTTTCATCTGTTAGTCTTAAAGTTATTTCGGACCAGACCATTGTTTCTCAGACGATTGACGTGCACAAGGTGAAATGGTCGAAATCCGAAATGAACGAATAGAATAAATAAAAAAAAGTCCAAACCGAATGAATACTTTTAAGTTTCTGGACGGGATGCTTAAAATTCACCGTAAGAACTAAACCGGTTTTTGTATTGCAAAACTAACGTTGCAAAATCAAACCAACTGATTCAACACATGTACATATATAATATATACATTTTTGTTTCCATTCAAAAACCAATAAACATATATATATATATATATATATATATATATATATATATATATATATATATATAAACTTTTAGTTCAGGAATATATGTACAATATTATATACATATATATTCATTAGTTTCTTCTCAAGAATAATATACAATATTATATATATGTGTATGTTGTGTGTTTATTGTACATATATATATATATATATATATATATTTATATATATATATATATATATATATATATATATATATAAGGTTTGCGTACGTATATTATTTAGAATGGCTTGCATATATTTATATACATGTATATATACATTATACAGATATATGTAACAGAAGTTATCAAATTCAAATTAACTAAGATCCACGTAAATCCACTAACTACAAACGAATATTTTAAATTAGAATCTAATTTGACATAATAAAAATTATCTTTTTATTTTTTTTGATAGTTTAGAATGACAATTTATACCTACGATATCCGAATCGAATCGAATTTTTTACAAATTTTGCTTCGGACGAGATAACGTTGTTATCCCCGAACAATGAAGCATTATGTATATAGTACGATGCGCTTTTATCGATCTACTGTTGGATGTAAGTGTTCCCATTTTCTTCCACCTATGGCGATCACCGGGTGACTTTTTTATATCATCCTGTCATCTTGTGCTCGCCCGATTACGACTTTTGTATTCTCCCATTATATATATATTATATATATATATATATATATATATATATATATATATATATACATATATATATGTATATGTAAAGGGCAATTTCCGTGTGGATAGAAAAGTTACGTTGGTAAATTTTTCACGATTATTTTTTGAAGCCAAAGTTTCTCGTACGGTTAGCCGTCGATTTCACGTGTAATATTTTTTCTGTTTCGGTTTCCTTCTCTAGTAAATTAAACGGGTCGTAAAAGTGCGTGTGTATTCCCGGGCACGTAATATTCTGTTTCCACCTTTCGATCTTTCAAAATTAACCACCTTCAAAACGATTTTTGAATCTTGGACGAATTAGTTTCGTACTCTAGATTCAAATTTCGGCGACTAGTCTCGATGATAATTCGCGTTAAATGTGGAAATCCGTGATTGGTGTACCTACGATAGTATACATATAGTTTTAACTCGTCTACGGCTAATTAATCTATCGCTCTGACATATTAATAAAATCGTCCGAACTGCACGAATCTATCTTTTGTATAAGCAATTGGAAATTCCGTCTACTAAGGTTAATATCGCGCGAATTGGAAATACGCGGACGATAATATGAGAAAATGACAAAATTACAATTATAAATCGATCAAATCGTCTTCAATTAAAGTTTAACGAAATATTTTCAACAATCGCGCGCTATTTTCCGGTTATTAAAATAATAATGATAATAAAAAAAAATTGACGTAAAAAATATAATTATTACTTTTTTTTGTGTGTTTGTTTAGGTACTGCCAAATATACAATTAGTTCATATAAAATTATTTTAGAAAATTATTCAAACGCATCTATTTGCGAACCTAGATGTGCTACAAATGAAATAAGTTAATTATATATAGATTTTTATAATTATTTATTATTATCTGTCTCGACAATTTCATTTATTTGAATAACCTGAAGATGGCGTTAGTCGTTACTGCTGATTTGAAAATAAATCGCGAACATTTGTAATGAAATATACATATATAATATATATATATATGAGTTTGTATGTTTGCGGGCAATGGAGTGATGTAAAAAATTATAACATAACTTTTGAGAACAAGTCTTATCCGGGAAAATGGCTGCACCGATACTTAGGAAACGGAGATTTAATATATTTTAAAATACATTTATATATATATATATATATAATATTTCTTGAATGTAACTAATGCCGCCTGTATTCAACACTCCCTGAATTATGTTTATTTGTTTCACCGTTGCAAATACCAATATATTTTTTTCCTGCAATAAGATTAATTAACATCCTGTTTTTCAGGGGACGAACAAGAATATTTCATCGTTAGCTCCGGTTAATCCCGTGTAATTAGTACTTAATAGGCGGTACACGATCGACCAGAAAGACATTATTTGTTGAACCATATCCAAAAAATAAAATTAAATAAAAAAAAAAAGTGGAAAAAGATTTAAAAAAAAAACTCTGTAAACAACGATCGATATACGTTATAAATTGCGTGCGTATGTGTGCGTATATGTGTGCGTATGTGTATGCATGAATGCGTTTGATCGTCTTAATGTTTGGACGCGCCCCCGATTAATAATGCAAATCGTGTCCGATTAAAATCAGAACGGTTAAAACAATCGTAAATGTCTGACGATTACAACTACAATGATGATAATAATAATAATAATAATAATAATAATAATTCATAATAATAATAATGAAATTATAAAATATTTTTTAATGGATTGCACGTCTGTAATATTACCGTACGTATTTATCGACGATCGCTTCACTAAATTCCACGTCACCCGTCTTATTTTCGTCATTGCAAAATTTTCTGTCTGCCCAATACGTTAGCCTTGTAGCGGCACCACTTTCCTCCGTCCATTTTAATAAATTACTCTCTTATACATTTAAAAATGAAAAAATAGTTATTATAGATAGGTATTCGTTTAGACAAAACTTAAAACGAAATTTATATATATTATATATATATAAATATATATATATATATATATATATATATATATATATATATATATATACACATTACGATGATCGTCGTCTGTTCACGTCCTGATAATTTAATTAATTAATTTTAGAAATGATGACTAATTTTAATATAATCGATATCATGAAAAATATATAATAATTTACGTATTTAGTTAAAATAAAATAATTCCGATACAAATTAGGAATGTATATACGTGTACTTATAATAATTACTATTATAGTAAAAAACCGGATTTGGATGAACCAGCTATTGTCATACAATAGTAGTAGTTAAGCTGAGACGCCCCCTACGATCGCAAGGTAATTAAAAAAGAAAATTATGCATGCTCAAGCTACCCGGGTGGCGTACAACCGGTCGTATGTGTTCTGGGCGCGGTGTGAGACGGGTCAGAAGAAGTTGGAGAGGTTGATAGTTAAAGATTTTCAAAAAGGTCAGAAAAGTTACGGTAGTGAGTGAGTTAGTTAATCGTGAAGAGTCAGTTAGTGAAGAGTCAAGAAATGAGCGATGCCTTTAGTTATGTCGGTATTGGGAGCCAAGCGAAAGGAAGGATGGAGTTACATCGCGAATCTGGTAAGTTTGATTGTATGTATATATATATATATTATTCGAATAAAAAAATAAATAAGCAGTAAAAGTATATAGTTTTATATTGCATGATGACATCAATATTCGTTAACTCAAAAAAAAGTTATTCGCTCATCGGAAACCGTGTAATTTATAATTTGTTTTAAAATTATCTTTCATATAATAAATTATTTCTTCATAAACACCTCGTCATATAGTTCATAAGAAAAAAGTACTAGAAGACGAGGAGAGAAAGAATAGTGTAGTATAAAATATATATATATATATATTAATATACGAAGATCCTACGTGTGGAATAATGAAGTTCGTAGAAGTCCGTTAGACGAGCATTAGAGTCCTCGCAATATATATATGAACCCCAAGTTCGTAAAAACGAAGGGATGAGTATGTTGTTTAAAAAAAACCACAGAACTAGCAGATATAATAGATCGTCTGGAGAACCCGTTCAAATAAATTTATGGAACTCTGAACAAATTCTGTTTTACAATATAAAATTTAATTTCTATACAATATACTTAGGCCTAGATATACATTTATTCCATGATGCTTTATTTCTGCAATGGTGAAAGTATTAAAAATGTTAAACACTTTAGTTAATAATTTTCGGTAAAATCTTTATAGAATGATTACAACCGGAAACAGTGTTATAATATTCATTCGACTGTGATTGAAATTTATTTGTATAACGCTTATCTAATACATGTACGAATTGTTTAAAAGTTTTTGTTCACGAATGATGAAACAAGGTTGTCGACGATTTCGTGATCTGAATTTATATTATGTTTTAATATTAATATCTTTCACTATATCTAAACCTAATGGTTTGATTCCTCCAATGATAATGGTTGCCAAATAGCTAGTAGTTCTGTAGGATTTAATCAATTTTATGGCTATAGTTCTTTAAAAGCTTTTTAATATGCTCTGAAATCTCTTTATCTGTAGCATATCATTATATATGACACTGCCATAAAGCATGTTTTGGGTAACATTACACTTTTATATAATAAATTATATTGTTTTAACCAATTCCAGAGTTCTGCATAAACTTGGAAAATTTTGTTTAAGGCATTTTCACACTTGTTAATTACTATTGCGATGTCGATATATGCACGGGAAATTGCGTCACTTTGATCGTGATAATTTCCTACGAATAACTTATTAAATTAAAATGTATATATAATTTGTGGTATGTATATTTCTGAAACTTTGGTTAACCTTTTGACAGTTCTTCTTCTTTTTTGATTTGTGACCGTACCGTATTCTGCTACTTAGGCCAAGTTAAGAAGTAGATTAGAGGAAGGATGTTTGTGATTTTGTGGAAGAGGAGAAGTTTAGTCTCGGCGGAACTGACGTTGAAAGGTATATGCTGGACAGGAAACTAAGATGTGAGTGATGGTAAGAGGATTATTGCATGCAGAACAAGTAGGCCGATCTTCGTTGGTGAACAGGAACTCGTGCGTAAGACGTGTGTGTCCGGACTGAACGCCAAAGAGGACCGCATCTTTCCGTCTGGATGTTGACATTATCGGGTTTGCGATGCTACAATCGTAATAAGGAAGGCTGGGGAATCGTCCCATTGTTCCAGATATGGATAGTCATGTCTTTACACGTCGTTGGTATGACCGGAACCGGCGTTATATTACATGAATTTTCTGCCGCGGTGTCAGCTTCATTGTTTGCACCAATATTGCGATGTCCGGGTATCCACGCAAGTACAATTTGTCGCTTGTAGGTAAACGATTTTTCTAGTATATTTTTCGCGAACGGATGCTGATGTTCGTGTCTATTCTGTATGTTTCTAATTGAACTGAGAGAATCTGTACAAATTAATATACCATGCTTTAGCTCCGATTCTGCAATAACAATTGCGCATAGATTGCATATAACTCTGACGACAGTACAAAGAATGTGGATGGAAGTGGACATCGGATTGTCCCATGTTTGTATATGACGGCGCAACCAGTGGAGTTTCCTTTTTTGGCTCCATCCGTGTATAGTACCTCGTGGCCACCATACGTTTTTAGTAGATTTTGAACGAGACCTCGATAATGGATTGTGGCAATAAGAGGCAGTTGTGTCAAAGATTATGGGAATGGAAATCGAAGGAGGAATAGATAGATGGTTGGCTTTGCAGAGTGGAGGCAGGTTGATGTCCAGATTATGGAGGATGTTTGTAATTTTATTGTGAACAAGTAAGTTTGACAGTTTTCCGCCTACCAGATACACTTATATATATATATATATCCTTATGGCATAGTGTTAACGCTTTAGCACCCTACTCACACAAAAGTTCGAATCCCATCTTTGACCAGACTATAAATATTTGCTATTTATGCAATTGATCGATCAATAAACTAGAGCTGGGAAAGTGAAGAAGCCGGAGAACGCAATAAAAAACCATTCCGTATGGGCTGTTCGAAATACGATATTTGGTTTGGTCTCTATCAATATTGACCGGGATTACTTAGGCGACATCCTCCTACCAACTATTGATGGACTGTACGTAAACACACACACACATATATATATATATATATATATATTGTACGTATGCGGACTTATAATCATTTAAATATATTATAAATTACTATCATACAATCAATGTTTATAAAACCAAATTGTTATTGAATTAGAGTCATGGTTCTGTAAATAATAATTATAATTTTAAATCACCGTACTAGAACAGGTTAGTGAATATATATGTACATATATTTAGGCCAAGTTGAAAAAGGAACAATGTTTAAGGAAGTAATAAGAGGAACGCATCTCTCGTGGATAGTTTTTAGAAAGTTGAGCAAAGCGTTCAAGAATAAAGGTATGCCCAACGGACTAAATATAAAAGTGTATGAACAATGTGCTTCCTTCCGATTTTTACTATATCTTCCTTCCGATTTTTACTATATATATAAAACTTGCCGTAACTCAAAAGAGTAATGTTGGGAATTAATGTGTTAATCGAGAAAGCCGAAACGCCTTTTTTTTTATTAATGCATTTATTTTTCTTAAGATATTAGTGAAAACACTCTACTATATATGTTATTATTGGATGACCGCATCTCCTGCACTTAGGCTTAATCAGACAGACGCGGCTCCTTACAAAAGCATTCAGATTATAAGTAGTCAAAGTCTAAAGTTATTTATATATATATATACATTCATAATTTCATTCGTGCGGACTGTGTACTTTCCGATGAACCATTTATTCACACACGTATTCAACGAGTTTACTATACAATAATTACAATGTTTATATATCTAGAAAAATATTTATAATGATATATCTTACATAATTCACAATAACAATTTACAAATATTTACACATAATTTTCATATTTTGAATAAGTGATCTAGAATTCACATGTGGTATCATCGAGACGACATTGAATAAACACACAAATACAAACTATCACACACACTTTTACACGCGCGCGCGCACACACACGCACATATACATATAATTTTACACCGACATTGCACCACTGCGCGAAGCTATCAGTTATTTTTGAAATCTGGAATGTAATACTTGGAATGCGAAAATTTCGAAATTATTTGCTATGGACTTGTTTTTTAGATTAAAATTTGTTTCATTGAACTTCAAAATCTTGCTCCCATCTGTTTTGCCACGTTTCTAGAATATATTTTCTTATATTATTTTTGACTTGACGCGCACAAATTTTGGTGTGACTAAGTGGGGTTATACGGCTTGTTGGTATTAAGAGATTAGTTTGATCAAGCCGCGCTCTGTTTATGTACGGGAATGTATGATGGTTTTTTATGGCGAACATAATTCCTCTGCTTAAGATGAGTAGGTCTACTGGAAGGACACCTGCTATTGTAACTATAACACTATGTGAAGCTGTTCTATAGGCTCTGCACGCATTAATTAGGAATTTTCTTTGTACCGAGATAATTTTTTTCCTAACACATTTAACTTTCAGCCGTTAAGTAAATACTGAGCTACAATATGACAATGTGTTCTCAACTAACGATTTATATAAGACTATACTATAATTGAAATCAAATTCCCATTTATTCCGACATGTTTTTAACATCTGATAATACTTAGTGTACATTTTTGAAATGATCGAATCTATATGAAATTTAAACGATAATTTATTGTCGAGTATTACTCCCAGAGATATTTGAAATATTCTACAACATTTAACTGTGTGCCTTTGAATTTTACCTTAATAATGTTCCTTTTCATTTTTAACGGTTTGGTGAAAAATGATACAAAGCATTTCTCTACAGAGAGTTCTAATTTGACGTCATTTAGCAAGCTTTCAAGCATACACAGCTTTGTTATGAATATTAAGTCATCTGCGTAAGCACATAAATCGACTCGTTCATTATTATATGGTATTTTTTTGTCGTCCTCTTTAAGTTTACAATCCGCTGTTTTATGACCGATTTTCAAGCAAGTGAAACACTGCACGACTCATATATTCGACTGCGTGACCATCCAATGTTTAATTTCTCTATTAATTTGCCGAAAGCAGCTGGTGACACCTCGCAGGTTGCTCTTCCTTGACCGCCCTTTTGCTATTTTAGTGTAAAGGGGTTCCTCATTTGTTTCCTGGAGAATCGCTTCTTTTATGTCTTCAATACTGGTTTCTTCAGATATACCAACGATGTTGACCTGAGGATTTCTCCGCTGTTTATTGGTCGCTTGCAACTTTTCATGCTTCTTTATTTCATCCGCTACGTTTTTAATTTCATCTATGCTGGAGCATCCAACCATTACATCTCCTGATTTTATTTTTTCGAAAGATTTGACATTGACCCCTAATTTGGGGGGTTGATAAACTTTTTCAAGTTTTCTTGGACATTGCCATCTGGGTTGTCTTTATTCTTAACAATGATATAGTTTAATGGTGGTTTGTTTTTAATCACCCGTTGATTTTCCACAATGTTTACGAAATGGCTGTCTGTACCTTCATTCATTTATTTGTTTAAAAGTACTCTTTTTCAATTCTTTGTTTTCTTCTTTCAATTTAGCGATTTGAATACACAGTTGTTCAGTAACAAGTTCACTGTGCTCTCCAGGTCTCCCTTGTGGAGTGATCTTCATATAAGAAAACATTCTTTTACTTTCATTTTCTCTACACAGGTTTTGCATGTATAGTTGTCTGGTTCTTTGTTTTTCGACAGACACCTACTGTGTACTCTGGTGCCACATGATTTTTGCTGGCCGTTGAAGGGTGAGTTACAGAGGGTACAGGAGTCTGAACTGACCATGCCACCTGCAGTTTACACCGAAGTGTAGCAACGCGCGTGTGAGAGGACGCGGAATCGACTGTTTACGAATAAGGTTTCACACGTGTGTGCGAGAAAATGCGAAAGAGTAAACAAATACGAAATTGATATAGAGAATAATCTTATTTACAAAATTAACACATAACTAAAAAAATAATAAAGATAAATTAAAATTAAAAAAACAGTCTTACCCACCGCACAAAATAGAATAATATTTCAGAAAGTCCGAAAATAAACTGTTAAGGGGCAACTAAAAAACAAGAATTATTGAGGAGCGATTATGAAATCGAACGTATGAGAACACGAACGAAACAATGATCTGAAAAGCCGAAGCGTGGATAACACAATAGCGCGCAGCGCAGCTAAAATGGAACTGAGCAGGATATGTGGCGAGAAAAATGATGAGTGCAAGCAACGAATACTGCCAAAGGAGATATACAGAAGTAGCGGTCGCGTCCGAGCACAAGATGGCAGGATGATATAAAAATGTCAGTCGTTGTAAAGTAGATGGAAGAGATGGTGCTCGCCACAGATGGAAGAGATGGTGCTCGCCACAGATGGAAGAGATGGTGCTCGCCACAGATGGAAGAAAAGGAAGAAAGCTTACATCCAGCAGTGGTACGAGCGTATGGTAAATGTGATCGCGTGATAATAAATTACGATAATTATGATAATGGTTGAAATAATGAGTAATATTGTAAAACATTGTTTTCGTGTATATGTGTGTGTAATACTATCCTGAAGCTTTGAAATTGATCGAAATTCGTTTAAAAGTTTTCGGACACTTTTTTCTAAAAAAAAAAAAAAAAAAACTAAATAGTTAATGGGTAAAAGTTCTGCATATTGCGATGACACCACCGAAGACTGTTAATCATCGGATACTTTGAAATACCCCATGCGGATTAATCCCGGAAATAGGATTGGAAATGTGAAAAAAATTTTATTTATAAAAGAATAAAGAAATTAATACAAATAGAATAAAAAATAGAACACCTTTGTTGTCTCTTAATTTGCTCAGTCGTAATATAATTGAAAAAAATTACATTCTCGAATCGAATCATACACTTTATAATGATATAAGTATTGTGATATATAAATTTATGCATATATATATATATATCTAAACGTTGTTCCTATAAACATTTCCGCCTAATTTCCCTCGTACCACCCTCCATCGTGAGCATTTTTTTTTATTAACGTTCGTATTACTATTATTATTACTATGCATTTAAAAATATTACGTCGTTACATACCGGTATATATGTAATTATTGATATATTTCGAATGTCAGTTTTAATAACGGTAGGGAATCGTCACCCTCGTCTCTTCTGGGAACTTTTATTAAAATTGGAAGGATTTTTAAAATAAGGGAAGAAAACGATAATACTGAAACGAAATCATTCTTCCGTCCCGTAGATTTTCTGCTTGTTTCCTTTCCTAACAGTTCCTCTCAAGCGTATTCGTTTTCGGTGGAAAAATAATAATTAAAAGCTCCGTAATAACATACGCGATGTAGGACTCCTCACTCTATAAGTTACTTTCGTCCGCCCATGTTTTCAAAATTGTAAGTACACACGATGGTGTTAAATCGATCGTGTTCGTCTCAGATTAGAATAGTCCGAGAACGACATACTACAACTCATTCACGTATACACAATCGTGTACATGTGTGTGTATACTTATATATTGATATATTAGATAATTTGTTTTGTCCTTCGTGTGGACGGAATTGTGTGCAAAAGTATTACGTGTATATAATTACTATTTTCGTGTACACACGAACTGTCGAAGCAGAATTACGTTTCTAATATATATATATATATAATTTGTACAGGGTATCGTAGTGGTACGTTACTATTGAAATTGGTCAGTCGACGGTCGGGTAAGGGACTGGAAATCTAATTAAAAGATAATTAAGGAAGAAAAGTTTTGCGGAAAACTGATAGCGTGGTAGAACACAAGGCCTACACTAATACTGGATGTTCGTTCAAGCCAGCAAAAAGTTATCCTCTTTAACACAAACGTTCGTCTGATACATACCGAAGTATGTTGACGTAGGCTCCCGTTTTCTTCGGTAGAAATTATGGTCACCACGTATATACATATTTATATGCACACGACACGCACGCAGCAGAAAGACACGTGTAAGCCGAATTAAAAGTTGCAATTCGTATGGTATTTGCGCTTTATATTAAAAGCGATTTATATAGTTCCGTCTTTATCGTGGAAAACGTTCTAAATAGTCCTATGTAGAAAATTAGGGTTAGTTTTAAAACTGATAAATTAAACAAAACGACATATTTGCAAAAACATCTGAAATAGAAGTAGAACAGTTTTATTTAAATAGTAGGATACGCTTATGATACACGCGCAGCATATTCTTAATGTTAAATGCCTGATGATGTCGAGTGACTCAGAGCAGATGCACGATTTTGTTGTTGTTTGAATAACTCAGAAACTACTCGACCGAAATTTTTGAATAAAATTTTATTTAAAAATAGAAAAGCAAGAGACTAGCTGAGAATTGTCAGATGACCACCATTTGCAACGATACGTTCATTTAGTTTCTAAAACATTCGAACATTTTTTCGAGCATAGGTCGCGTCGCTGAATTTTTGAATTCAGAAATCTGAGTTTTCAGGTCTTCCATAAGGTATCCACAAAAAAAATCGCGTAACTTTGAATTCTTTTCGAAACTCTCTCGGCACTGTCGTCATTGATTCACGCCGAAAATAACATTCTAAGAAAAACGCGTGCTCCTTCTCTTTATATGATGCTATGATAACTGAAAGTGGGCAAAAACAAATATCTCGTGTATACACTAAACGTGGAGTACGCGGTTTTGCGTTCTAGTAGTCTTACCAACTGCTCTATTTGAAAAAACAAAACCGTCCGTCTTCTCTGGGTCACCCTATATTTTAACATTTATATGAAAACTAGTTGTCGGTGACAAGCCGTCTAAATAGAATCGCGATTCAAGATAGGGGTAACTAAACAGGGCAGAACAAATTACCTACCTGTAGATTACCTGTAGATTTACGTACCATGTACTGCACCTAGGCCAAAGGCACGGGAAAGGAGAGAACGTAGGGTTAGTGAAAATCAGTAGAAAGTTGGAAGAATAAATTGGGAGTACGGATTGTTAAATTAGATTTATATAAATTGGAGGATTTAAGAAAATTTAATAAACTATTGAAAGTATCTTTTGTGTAGGAAAGAATGTTTAGGAGCCTGAACGGTTTGTCGAGGATAGAACGTTGGGAGTTGAATTGGACACATTCAAGGAGAATGTGTTCGACGGTAATGAGGACATTACAGGTTGAACATAGAGGAGGAGGAAGATTTTGTAGGATATAACTGTGTGGAGATTAGGCGCAGAAGAGCAAGTACAACATCATCTCTTCTGTTTGTTGAGTGAGATGAAATCCGGAGGCATGTTGTATCTCGAACTGATCGCAGTTGGTTGGTGAGTGGAAGTGCAGACCACTGGAGGTTCCATGATTTACGCACTGAGGATTTTATGTAAGTCTGAAGATCTTTCATTGGTGTAGGCAGGAGTTGGAATGGTTGAAGAAATGTGCCTTCTCTTGCTGCACTATCCGCTTGATCATTTCCTTGTATATCAACATGCGATGGAATCTATGTGAGAACTACATGTTTACTAGAAGTTATGATCAAATGACCAATTTCTTTAGCCAGGGGGTGTAATTTAGGATCATGAAGATCACTAAGGCATATACCCTATAGGAACTTATATAATCTGTAGTTAACGAATGACGTCTCCAAAATAAACACGTGTCTAAACCGACAAGTGAATAAGAGGTTAGCTATCCGCTAACTTTCCCTTTGAAGCTGTTGTTACACGCTTAAGGACCTATTGTTGATTTATATAAAAGTGTATTTTTTTAATTCGTAATTTTCCTTCCTACAGAGAACCAAAAACTAGAATCTCCCGGCCAAAACAATGTAACCGTTACGTTACGAGGTTCTTTATTTATTTATATATTATATATATATATATATATATATATATATATATATATATATATATATATATATAACTTTTCCCGATAAAAGCCGACGTTGAAAAACTTTTTTTTATTGGAAGTTTACGTATTGAATATAACATCGGTCAGATGTCTACCGCGGTATTTCACGGTAACATGGTCTCCCAGTTTTCAATGACTCTACCGCATAGATCTGGTTGAATTTAATAGCTTTCGTAATTTTAACTCTAATGGGTTATACCCCACATAGATTTTCGACTTCAGGAAACCCCGTAAGAAAAAGTTGATGCGGATCAAATCGCAAATTTATTTAATTTCGGAACCTAGCTCACTAGTCGTTCGTGCAGGATATCCATTGAGGGGTCCGTTGTATTAATGCCATCAAACCTATTCGTAGCAAAATAATAAACAACGGATTAGTAGACACACGTTACTGCAAGCAATCAACACTGACCCACTCCTATTACAAAATCCGACATATAATATACGCGCATTTATGTCAATTTGTACGTTATTAACTTCAAAAATATTAATTATCATCTTCAATTTCAGTATTTATTCGTGAAGAATAAATTTTTATCTAATAGTTAATTAATCAAAAGGTTTCTCACGTTTGTTTGTTTTTTTAGAGAAGTTTTTTGAGGGTGTTGAAATAAAGAGCGACTGGCTAAAGTGTTCTCGATGATTTAATTCCGCCGGGGGAAATTTGAGAACATAATTAACGTTAATAACCGTTTAATTATTTATCAGCGTCGGTAATGGTAACAGTATCGAGGGGAAAAGGACGTCGAGAGGGAAATTCTTCTGTAATAGTCGTGGGAAAATAAACTCCGAAGGGTGTATTTAACCGAAAATACAATAAAGCGGAAAAGCTACTTTTCCGGCCTGGTCTGGTGTTTATGCAAAAAAGAGAACTTTTAAACGAGGGAACTTTGCCCGGCTATTAATTAATCGTCTCTAACGGCTTTTGCGGTGTCTGCTCCGACGATGAATTAAACTTGTAAACAAGGGTGGTTATAGTTCTATTAATTAAAGAGGGTCGTCATCGTCGTCGTAGTCTGATACCAACCACCCGGAAAACTCGCGACGTAACAGGTTGTCTTTTCATTTGATTTTCCCCGGGAAAATTACTAACGAAGCTTATTTTGCTGGTAGTAGTAACGGCAGAACTCCCCCACTAATTAATACGCAAAATTCTCTCCTGTTTTTTTTGGTCTCGTAGGCAGTTCGGGGTTAAATAATAACGGGAAACGTCTAGACGATGAACAAGGCTTTCCGCACCGAGAACTTAATGATAATTAATACGTTAATACCAGTTTCAAACGAGAAGGAAAAACAAGATATCACACCTCGACGGTACTTTCGGGATTCATCCCGGAAAGGCTCGCTCGCGTAAGCCCTTCTGATGGGACTATTTAGTATGTATTAACCTTTTGCGTTTAACCCTTTTGAAATAATTTGAATAGTTAGCGAGGAATAGGGTAGAATGTTGGCTCGTTTTAATCGGTAGCCAAAGAAAAGGGTTGATAAGCTTTTGAATGACTAAAAGCTTTCGAGTCGACAATTAAAAGTACACTTCTACACTTCTTTTATATTCGTTCCTCGAATTCGAGGACACTTAGAATAACTTTTTATATATATATATAAAACATCCGCTTTGTATATATATAAAATCTTTTCAAAAACCGGAACGATTAGCGATAGTTATAACGTCTGTATTTAGTACGCTTAAATAATAAAACCAACGAAAAAGAAAAAACCCAAATGATTCTTATTCTATTAATTCTTAATCAGCCTCGGTGTGAGGTCACTGTTTAACGGCTTAGAGAAGGTAGGTTTCGATTCTTAATTGCTATCCTGTAAATTAATAGCCAGCTGACCTTGAATCACCTCGTCCCTTTCCTTAATTGATCCGCGTTTACCTAGCAAGGAGTGCGGGGTAATTCGAACTGGCTTATTTGCTGTAATACGCGTATAATCGTTCGACACGTAGAATGATTAAAACGATCGACTACGTTCCTATATAACGTTTCCAATTAGTACATTTATTTCAACATATTTTATCGAAGATAATGACAGATGATATCACATAAACTTATTCCGGAATGTCGGTTCGGATTTTTGAACATATACGATTGATACAGGATAGTTTAATATCGTCGAAAATTTCTTGGAAACTAAAAAGATCGCAATAGGTGATTTACCATATAAATTAAAACTATCACTCCCAACCGTATCACTTATTAGAATCTTATATGGACGAAAAATAATTTCGACTACGTTAATGCGCATTTTCTGAACTGTTTCCGGTTAAAATTGTATTTAATATACGCGGATGACCAAAAATATTAAGCCGGCTAACATTCACCGATGGCACGTATTTCTTCTAATACCGGTCCTAGTACACGAGCGATAATCTTCGAAATCAACCATCGTTCGAGGTTTAGTACAACATTCGCTATGTAAAAGTAACAAATTCGCGAGTGTTTTACTAAAATAAATATCTCAACTATGTTGGAATCTTTAAAAATTCGGTATAATTTTAACTGGACTTATTAGACAGTCGCTTAATCCTGTTCGAATATGAGTACTAAAATATATTCAGTTATTACGTAGAAATACGTCTTGTCTATTGTAACCGATAGATCTCGTCCGTCGGTGCTATTCTCACGCTTATATTTAGATATAAGTGATATAATTACCGCCCAAAATTAAATTAACTACTTTAAAAAAACAAAACAGAAAACATTACAAGAGTCAAATCATTTAACAAACATTTCATTGTACGCCAGATCTCGTTAAATAGTTCGTTCGTAGTCACACGGACAGATTGAAAAATCAAACGCCAGCCTGTTGGACGACTGCTGATGTAAGACGTTTCTAGTCTCAGGTCACGGCTGTCGAGTATGAATTCTGCTCACGCCGTGTGGCAAAATTATTCCGGACGGTCAGCTTGCGGTAAAATAAATACGTTTAGTATAGATTTTCGATAGTAAAATTACACCTACGTAGAATTTTCTAATTTATTTCCACATATCCAAATTTAAGTGTCGAGCCTCTTTTTTTTTTATAAAAAAAAAACACACGCACGCATCGTTACGGTCGTACGCTTAAAATAATAAGTTAATTACGTAATGACTTGATAATACGTCCTGGTTTATTTTTTACCTTGCAGATCGAAATTTTCTTCAAAGTCTCATCGTATCAACGACATATCGGATTTTGGAGCCTGGAACGAATAAATTTAAGCAGCTGTTTTAGATCCAGTAAGGAGCGGTGAGTTTTGTAAATGTTATTTCAAGTTTTTATGTCACGCGTAAATATATATATATATATATATATACGCGTGTGTGTGTGTAGATGTTGGTGTAGCATCTATATTGTAAGTAACCAAATTCCTTTTAGTAACGGAATTTGTTCGGTTGAATTTTAACGGTGTGCGCATAGGTGATACAAAACTGACAAACATTAACTACTCGAATTAGAATTGGCGCGTAGGTTGATAAGGTAATCGAATAACCGGAAAACTGTATTGGCTTCGTTTAGAGCATAATTATATACGAATTACATTTTAACAATTAATGTGACATCCGATAAATATAGCGCCAACATTTAGCTATTGTATATAATTATGTATATATATATACATAATCAGTTAGAAACCGGTTTTCCCTTATCAATAAAATAACATTAATTTTTCAACGTGAACCACTGGTTCTTTTTACAGTGGTTCTTGTAATTTGTTAAATACGTGTTCATTTAAGCGGCTTCAAAAATTATGCGTATCTATGTATAATACACTTTAATCCGGTTTCCGTGGTATGTGGAAACTTCTTAAAAATATATTGAAGTTTCGTAGATGAAAGTCGCTAATTAAATTTCGATTTCTGTTTCACAAAGCCTTTTAGCAGTTGCTCAAACTTTAATAGTAACAATAATAATAATAATAATAAAACTACATATAATAAACATAAATTACTCATTTCTTACTGTCAATAGCTTCGCTGTAAAACATCCGTTTTTTCAATTAAAAATTATATTTAAATTGTTCAGAGTTGGAAATTAGCTGATTGCATTTAATAAATGCGTTATTATTATGATTATTAATATTTTTATTAATATCGTTTTGCTTTTATTAAATAACCTGAGCATGACGTAATTCTTGGAAAGCTTCTGTCGTCAAATATAATTATTGTTCCATACTTGAAACTTCATTGCATAAGATTAAGAGTGCGAGAAAGATAACTTCTAACACGATACTCGGATTATTTCGCCATCTGATAATGATGATGATGATGATCCATTTACGTAAACTGCTACGATGCCAGAGGCACGGACACGGAAGCTATAGTTGTTGAAACATGCCGGTTTCACGTAGGAACGTCTGTTGTTGGACCGGTTGCATTTGGCTGAAAAAATCGTTGTAATGCTGATGGACATATCGAATACGTTCAGCCTTGTACTTTTGGCAGTGTAGCAGAAGGTGTTCTATTGTTAATTTAACATTGCTGCAGGAACAAATCGGTGGTGATTCTCTTCTGATCAAGTGACTATGAGTGAGAGTCGTATGTCCTATTTCTTCATGTTCAACGAATGAGGAGATCGCCATAAATTAGTATCAGGTTTGAATGAACGTAATTTGTTTGTGGTGTTGATAACCACAATATATTCCATTTCGCGTGGAGTTGTTCGTTTATTACGCTGCGGATATATTTTGGATCTATTGGAAGATCAGGAGCAGGCCGCATATAAGCCGCCTCTTTAGCTGTTGTGTCTGCTAGATCGTTCCCAGCAATATCAGTGTGACTTGGAACTCATATAAATATCAGTTGACAGGAAAGACCGATAGATAGGATGCCGATTATTTCCTTGACCACTGGATGCTGATTTTTGCGCTTATAATTATCGATGCTAGTCGGTGGCAATGGCAGACTGCTTAGAATTTATACTAACAGAATCTTGTATATAAATTACAGCTAGTTTTATAGCATAAAATTCAGCCGAGAGGATTAAAAATGTGGAGGTAGTGGAAATCTGACTATTACTTCGTTTGAGGATGCTACTGCGCATCCTACACCAGAATTTGATTTCAATTGATGGTCGTTGTATTGATCTATTCTACTAGAAGGATTGTTGCGAAGATCTGTTTGGAGTAACGAAAAATTTACTTTCATAGTCAGTGAGATCCACGGCTGCGATATTAAGACGTCGTGTTAATGAAATAAACACCGTATTCTTTCTCATCGGTTAGAAATAAAAGAATTAAATATCTAGCGTAACTACGTGAGAATTTTATATGAGGGCGTACAATATTCAAAATCGCCTAGACGAATCGCAGTAAAATTAAAATCGAGAAAGCCTGTTCACAGATTAGCCACAAAACTTATAGCAGATGGTTTTGACGCACTTGCATCCTGGAAAGAAAAATATTAAGCCAGACCGACACGGTACGACAGACACACCGAATTGCAAGCCAGCACGTTTTGACCTAGAGCGGAAATGCTGGGTGGTGCGTTTAAATCGTGTTAGAACAGGCCATGGGCGTAGTCGTATGCTCGCAAATTGGAGTTTTATCCTGCGATTGTCAATTAGGAAATCAGATAATGGATCATGTCCTCAACGTATGTCCACGTAGAGCCGTTAAGGACGGTTGGAAGAATGTTCGAGCAGTATCAGAACAAATAAGACATTTTACACAGTATAATAAAATAGGTCGCATTTTGAAGTGGAGCATAAGAATGGATGAGGATGTTTTGCATTAAGTTCGATGAATGATAGAATATGAATATATAAAGTGCGATATCTTAAAAGTTACACGCCGATATTCTTCCATATCGTTATTAGACGACCCGTTAATTTTCTATAAATTCCTCCGGTAAAAATTTTAATTCCGACGACTTTAGTACGAGCTTTCCTCGGAACCGATTAAATTCGTCCGAATTTTAGTCTTGGCGTGGGATTGCCTACTAACTACGTGCGTAAGGAATTGAAATTGTTCGACCGTTTCTCTCGAACGTCGCCTAAGAAAGGCCTCTTCAATTAATTGAACTTAATTTCTGTTTATTAAATTCGGTTGCCGTGATACCGTTTTGAATCGTGTAAACTGCGGGTAGGAGAGCGTCAAACGGAAAGAGGTGGGTGAAATAATAACGTCGCGTTTCTGCTCCGCTCTGTAACTAGTTCTTTTATTTTGATTCATTTTATTTTAAGGCGTGTGTATATCCCGTTCACACTTACTTCGTTATAGCCTTTGACCTTCGACTCTACTCTTCAAAAATTATTCCGTCGTCAACCTTGGTTACGTTCCTAATTTACAATTTTACTCGGTTACTCCTCCCGTTATACTATCGTTAACTGATAATCGTTTTGGTGTTTTTTTTTTCCATAGACGTTCATTTAAATATTTTTATATTATATAATATAGTATTTTTGAAACAGATGAACAAATAGACAACATCCGACATTATTACATAACAGAAAATTATCGAATAGAACTTTTAACGAACCATTTTTGAAAATAATCTAGTGGGGGAAAAAATCTAAGAAAATACTTTCATCGTCCAGACAAGTTTGAAGGGCTTTTCGACGCGCGTAATAGCGGATATAAAATATTCGATCATTTATCAACGATTAATATCCGATAAAATTTTTCATATCCACACAAGAGCAAATATATGTAAAAGAAACCAGATCCTACCTGTCGACAGTGTCACATGTTAACAGCAGAAATTAATGTACAACAACTATCAACCGGATTACGTAGTGAAGCAGACACCTCTCTCGGTTTTATTAATCCTACGTTATGCCAAAACAGTGTTCTAATTTCGTTCTTGTCCCTGAAAATTGACGCGAATTCCTTCTATTAGCCATAAGAAAAACAGATAATCCGATTTATTAACCCATACAGTCGAATTACTCTTTTGTCTAAGGAAAATCGTGGAAACGATACTAAACAATCGTCTGAGCTGGTGGATAGAGTTTAATTACAAATTCCCAAAATATATATATGGTTTTCATTCAGCATGTTCTACAATGGATTTAGCCCATCTTAATTGTGATGTATACGACTCCTTTATTAACAGAGCTTATTTTCCTGTATGCTCTATAGATATTTAGTCAATTTACTGTTTCGACTGTATTTAATCGAATTACTAAGATCGGTATTCACAAATTCTTTATAGTTTTCCCACGTAATCTGTTAATTAATCGTACTCTTGTTTTACCCATAAGCGTGTATATTGTCTCGCTCAATAACTCTCACTAATCTTTATCCAACGAGTAAATCAACTTGCATAGTTTTTTTCTCCTTCAAGCATTTAAATCTAACTCATCTCTCGCATACCACTAAATTGCGAACCACTCACTTTTGTTTTGCAGAAATGTTCATTGGGGATTATACTTGACCACGCCGAAAAAAAACTTCATATCAAGGATTTAAAAACTCTAACATTTCGAAATCGCTAAGTTTTCTTAATATACATTGCACCATTTATATTGCCGTTGTTCACTCCCGTTAGAGTACGACTGTTTTCTCTTCAGTGGAGCCTGTAAATCCCAAAGATGCTGACAATCGTTCAAAATACTCCCTTGAGAATGATAACGGGAGCTTTTGTATCAACTCCTACTTTTGTATTAGAGGCAGAAGAAACCTTCCTCTCTGCCTTGCAATTAAGATGTACTTTGTTGCTGGTGGATCGATTTTTATTTAAACGAGTTCAGAAACATATGTTTTAATTTTTTTCAGTCGCATTAACCGGAATTAGAGATTTATCTGGCAAAAAATTCCCCGCTTAGCCGATAGACCTGGCTACACTATGCTGATCTTATTATATCTAACTTTCCCCCAAAATTCCTATAAGCGCGTTGTTTCGAAGATCGATATTCATCTAAACTGCACCGAACTTGTATAGGTTCCCGAAGTTTTGTAACGCGTTTACATCGTAGGATTTTTAAACCTATTCATTATATCCCATCCAACGGGATCAAGGGCGGGAAATATTAATCGCGAATTAATGGTCCTTAAATACCGGAAAAAAATTACGCTATCCTACTGTTGTGATTATATTTACGTGGTAATCATTGTATCTTTCTGTCTGATTTCTGCCCATAATCCGGGTAAATGAAATATGCTAATCCGGGGAAATTAAATATGCTATCGGGCTGCTAAACTTCGGACATCTGAAGACATTGACATTCCGAGGATTCCATGTGCTTAATTGCATCCGTTCGTATATAAATCTTTTTCGTATGTAAATCTTTTTCGTATCGATGGTAGTTTATGTTGTATAAAAGACGCCTTTTACAAATCTATCAAACCTAATCTTCCTAGCACATCAATTTTAAACACTTACCCCTCCTAAGAATCTTACAGTTTCCCTTCTTAATAATAATCTCTGCAGCTCTGGCCACCTATATGCATACTTTTTTATCTTTTTCTTGTATACTTTTTTCTCATATATACTATATATATATATGATATATTTGTATGAAAATAGTGTTGACAGTGTACTTTGTTATTTATACCTAAACTAAATTAATAAATAAATAATAAATAAATAAATAAAATTATGTCCGTTAAAACCGATTAAGAAATTTCGTTCCATAATAATTCAGTCTAATTACTTTCGTATAGAAATGATTCGTTTTAAAATAATAAAACAACAAACACCGATAATAAGAATAATTATAATAATAATAATCAAATGCAATTAAGCGTAATTACGTATATATGAAAAAAACCCTACAGGAGCAGAAACTGGATTATTATTATTATTATTATAATTTAAAATTACAAGAATATATAAGAAACCCGTAGTTTATACACATAAAAAAAAAATAAAAAAAAAACAGACAAATAAATTTTATATTGAAATTTAACATAAATATCTTTACTAATACGTTTATATCCGGAAACAACCGCAGACGCCTAATTATCGGTAACATCTCCAGAGAACTGAAAAGGATAAATTTCGCCAGATATTAATGAAGGTTAGGTTTCATTGTAATCTTATCAGTTTGTTAATAATATGATTATTATTATGAAGGTTTCGTGATGGAAGTAAATAATTTTAAATTTTAACTAAAACGCGCGGAAAACTAAATTAACCGCGTATAGAAAAGTTATGGCCGCGTTGTCCTTTATTTAAACGTCCTCGTAATAGTAATAATAATAATTAATAATAATAATAGTTATCCAGTATTAGTCGGTAACAGATATAATGATAACAATAGTGGTAGTAGCTTTGGTAGGGCGCTTTTGTTTATAATGAAATTACACCCCTCGGGGCTTTTACGAAAAAGTTTGCTTAAGAACGGAAAAATGAGCCGCTATCGAATATATACGATATTGTACGCTTATTACAAAGGCTGATCGTTGCATAGTGCCGTTAGACGGGTCAGCATAATCGGGGGAGTGGAGCAGCGGTTTTTGACAACGTGTACGAGAGAAGAGCGAAAAAAAAAGAGCTAGATAAAGTATAAAGCGACTTGTTCCGTTCGCGTCTTATTATTTTTGGCCGTTAGTATAGTCTGTCTTTGTTCTTCAACTTCTCTCGAATTGTGAAGCGAATTCAATTCACAACTGAACAGAACCGAACTGAACCGAACTTAATTGAAGACACTATCCACTAGAGAGGCGGGTTGGTTCGCTCGAACTCAATTAAACGCAACAAACCGACGCAACTTTACATTAAGACAGCTTTACACACGCACTCGTGTAAGGCGCCGTGATGACGCGTTAACCATCTACAAAGGCTAGTCGAGTATTTCCTTCTGGTTCTCAACTTTTTTTTTCCACATATACATATATATGTACATATTTTATATGTACATATATATATATATATATTGGGACGTATACGTAATTAAACTTTCTATAAAAGTTGGTATGTGTGCTATTTTTGGAAGCTTCAAAGCGCGCGATAGCCAGTTTTTCTGTTTAGCCTTCTTTTAATTAATGAACGCCTTCGTGGTCATGTTTCCCTTCCTTTTAATTCGTCTAATTGCGCAATCCCTTGTCTACCCCGTACCTTCCGTTTCATCATCATCCTCCTTGTAAGCTGTTTTATACATACATATACATATATATATATGTATGCTCTAGGGGTGAGTCCGTTGGTCGCTAAATTAACTTATTTCTCAATTCTTTTCCTCTTCGGTCATTTTACTAGCAGCAGCTACTTACATCATCTAACTTTTTACATATATATATATATATATATATATATATATATATATATATATATATATATATATATATATATATATATATATAATGTTGTTTCGAGATCTTAATCCTGGAAACTTTAATTTGTTACACATTCCGTATCGCGGCTCTAAATTAAAACTTTCACCAGTACAACCGAGCGAATGCATAGATATACTAAAACTACTAACGCGGACTACGTAAATATCATTTCTATCGCAAAGTTCTGGTTATATGAACGCGCAAACGTAAAATTTCTTTACGTAACGTCAACGGGTTGGTTAGGTCGTCTTAATATTAACGCGCTTATTCACATTCGCCTGAGAGTTTTACATAGTCTCATAGCGTTTTCTACTGTTCTTGTTTTTGTTTTTAACAATAAACTAACATATCGACCGCGAATAGACGTCCATTAAAAATATTCTTTATTAAATACTCCATTTCATTCTGTCAACTCCATAATTTAGTAGAAATATGTTTACCGTACCGGTGTGCGTTTGGATGAGTTGGGTGTATAGAGATTTATGAAGGTTATACACTAGTTTTTGAACATTGCTAAGGTAAGTATTCTATTTAGTTATTTTCACAGATAAGTACTAACACACACATATATATATATATATTGTATATATTTACATAAATACATGTATGCAGATTAACGCATGGAACCAACTGAACCCTGGATCAGTGCCCCACGGGTCATGGAGGGGCCCCATTACCTAAGTGAAAAAAAAAATATATATAAATAATCGAGGCAACCTTCATGACCCTGGGTGTCCTAAACTCCAAGCGAGACAACCGCACGTAACCTAAAGCATCCTAAACCTACATAACCCAGGTCGTCTGCATGACTATGTTTCTCATCCCTTACCATAATATATATTTGTTATTATTATTTTATACTTTGCAGGGAACTGTCACACACATCTAGTTAACTTTTGTAATATAATTGTTTGATTTTCTTTTGTTTCAGCTACACTACACTTTCGCACAGTTATTTATTAAGTACTTTGGTTCCCTGCACCTTTATCACAAATTACTTAATACATTTGCCCTACCGCATAATTGCGGATTGGGGAAGCACAGAAAAAAAAAACAAAAAAAAAACAGGTCGTCTACTTTCGAGAAACAGCCCATTTTATTATGAAGGACATGGTTAAAGAGGAGGGCCTTGGCTCCTGGAATGTTTAATCCGGTCCTGATATATATATATATATATATATATATATATATATATATATATATATAAATATTTAAATACGCATATATCACAGAAATCTTTTAAACTGGTTTTACTTGATGCTTTTGTCATTTTGATGCTAATTTACGTTATAATATTAAAATATTAAAGTAAATATCTAAGGATAAATATTTCATATTAAATACGAGATTCATTCTTAAGAATTTATTTATATATTGTAATAATTTCGATAATCCTTACCTTTGTGCGCTTATCGACTAACTAACTTGCTGTTTTTTTGTAATTTACATATAAATGTTACGTATAAAAGTCAGAATGTTACCTGTAAAAGTTAGAATGTTACGTATAAAAGTCAAGAATATTCTACTTCCACGTTATTAATGCATTTGTTCGAACACTCGTTGATTCGTTCGATTTCCATTGTATTCGCAATAATTTTATTTAAAATCTCGAAATTTTAAAATTTTCTTCCTAATATACTATTAATTGCGGCCGTAAGAGATAGAACAGAACGTGTACAAAAACTAATTAATGCTTTTTAAAACGTTGGAGTTCACGCGATGAAGAAAACTTAAGAGTAGTCGTAAATAATGATAATGAGAGTAAGACACCGGTATAAAGTTACCTGATTTCTGAACTTATCGTAAATTTCAAGATGATAAATATACGCAGAGTTAAGTACATACATACAACATATATATATATAACTATGTATATATATATATATATAAAAGTTGTGTGTATATTATTAGGCTAGATATCCTTGAAATGAATAATTAATGGTAGCAGACAAGAACCCACAGTAATATGTGGTTTAAACACAGAAGAGTGCGAAGAACCCATATCAATTAAAGGATATTCTCGCGTGACAAAGAAACACTCTACTTATAGTTCACTTACTCGGCCCAAATAATTGTAAACGTCGTCTGTGTGCATCAAGTTCGAGATTGTGTACACGTATGCGACAGTTGTTACATGTCGGCCAAGTAAATATCCTCGTTTCGATTTAATCTACCCACGTACGACAGGTATTACACACGCAACGTAGATCGATCTACCGCGCAGACGATAATTGTCTAATTTTCAATTCTATGAATTATACGTACGCGACATATGTATATATATATATATATATATATATCTATGTATATGTATAATATAGATAGATAATAGAGATAAAAAACTTGTGCACTAACCATTATAGAACTGTCTGAGTAGAGGTTTTATTTATTTTTAATTTTTTATAGTATCTACGCCTGCAACCGACGGTGAATATAATTTTGTGAAAGTATCGTACGTGGTAGACATAATTAGTTATTTTGAAACTGCATACCGCGTAATTAACCAGAAATCTGGCAAATATTTAATGAGAAAAGTTGTCTACAATTATTTACGTATACATAATCGCGCGCAGGTGACTGCGCATGTGTAAAAGGGATGCTTATGGCTAGGTGGCGAGATAATATTGTCAAATAGGCAGAAATCAATTGAATCTGAGCCGCACAAGATAAGAGTCGTTGGAAAAGTTTGGGAAATACTTACACCCAGCAGTGGGTTGATATAGGCATATCATGATATATATATATATATATATATAAACGCAGCTAAATCTCGAGTTAAGTTGTACAATAATTAAAAAATACAACTCTGTCGAATGCCCGCCATCTTTTTCCGCCCCGTCTATATTAGCAGAAATGACATTAGTAATAATAAAAAAATTAGTAACGGTAGTATAATGAACCCGATCAGTTTGCTCAATAATGTTTATAAGGCATCAGTATTAATATACACATATGATATATAGAAGTTGCAAAAATTTAAATTTTAATAGAAAAAATACATTACGTCGATTTATCAGTTCCGGATATGGTGCGGTTAAAAATCACAAAAAAAAAAAGGAAGGTGCCTTAATTTTAAAATTAAATATAATAACAACGCCTTTCATATGAAACCCCCTTTGAAGGATATGCAACTTGATAATGATGATATGTATATATATATATATATATATATATATATATATATAATTATTTCCGATACGGTATAAAAGTATTTTTACATTTTTTTCTTAATTTTCAAATTAAAAATATATATCTTCAAGGAACCGTTACGACTAGTGATGCTTTTCATAAGAGTAGCAAAGTCTAGAGTCAATTTCTGCAATAATCTCCGCTACGTAATGAAACCACCCCAGACAGTTATCGTGATTTTTATTATTATTATTATTATTATTTTAAATTTAAAAATAAATCTGGATGCGTTTTAACGGTAAGAATTTCAAACGCGTTTGTTGACGAATGGATATCCAGATAAAGTTAAACTTTTTACAAAAGGCAATGTAAAATAAAAGCTGGTTAGAGTGTATATATATATATATATATATATATATATATGTACTGAACGTAAGCGGTGTGAAAGGACATGTGTTCCGTCGACCAAAATATCCGAAACTACTAGACAATCAAAGAATAGAGTACCGTAACAAGTATTACACACAAACACACACACACACATATATATATATATATATATATATATATATATATATATATATAAAGAGAGAGGACTCGGACGAGATTATTTGTAGTACATTGACTTTCATATGTAATTGGACATATATATATTCTACACGCGGTTTTTATATGTTATGCTATGACTAGAACGACCTTGACCATGTGCAGTAGACGAACATATATAAAGTCGAAGGTAAAGTTACACTCTATTTCCTGTCATTTGCCCTTTCGGTTTACACATACTAACTGCCCAACGATCAGCCCCCGCTTCCTATTTACCAGTCGCGGAATCCCTTTTCGAAACGGACTTTACGTCTAGCGTAATAGACTAAAAAAAGAAACGAGAAAAATAAAAAGAAAAACAAAATCGAAAAAAGGAACGAAACGTACAGTTTTCCTTCTTGTACACCTTCCCCCCCCACCCCGTCAGTTCATCTCCGACTCGATTTTTAATTTTTTTACTTTTTTTACAATTTGGAATTTGACGAATACTACTTACGCGTAGTATAGCTGAACGTATCGTAAAACAAAAAAAAAATATATATATATATATATTACGCTTTAAATTATAAATAGTAGATAATCACTAATAAGTATTAATAAAATAACTAGAAATAAATATAAAATGAATGACAACTATAATAACTATAATAATCATATTTATGATGAGAAATAACGTTTATAATAATACTACTTATAATATTTTTTTTTAACTTTATACCGGTAACTACTGCCTATAAGCCTCGAATACGTAATTACAGAGTTTAATCATTTATTATAATAATTTGAAACGTGTGGAATGCAGTTATTTTTTTAGAAAAATAAAAAACGAGAAAGGAGTTAAATGTTTCATAAAAATTATAAAGCTTTTCGGCTATTAAAATGAAATATGAAAATATATACAATATACGAGCAATATAAAACCTAAAAATATTAATCTAGACGTACAATTTATAGAAATTAACGAAAGCATAAGCGGTATTTACAAAAAATGATACGATAGTGAATGCGGTAAATAACGCAATTTGCAATCGCTGATATAAAAGATTTATACGTAGAAAAGCTCGGAAAATAAAATTAAATAATAACTTTTGTCTAATATAAAAATTATTTTTTATAATAAAATAGTTCTTTTTAATTTTATAAATTGTTTCGTATGTAAATTAATATTTTTACATTTCTTATATATTGTAGGTATATTATTACATTTTATTTGTTATTCGCTGGATAATTTCTTGATGACCGAAAAGCTTTGTGATTTTTATTAACTACTTTCTCCTTGTTTACGTGTAATGATAATAATGATATGGACCACGATCGTTATCGACACATTTCGGGAAAACAAAGTTACAAATTGAACATTTTAAATATATAATGCCGCATCAGACGAAATTAGACGGTTTCTCGAAATAAAATATGTAAGACTGTCAAATTTTAAAATTAGAATATAAACAATAATGATAAGTTTCATAAACGTATACACATTATTATTACAAAAAAAAATAATGACTCACTTTTAACGTATAATATGAACGTAAACGGATTAATAAAATATACAGTTAGAGAACCTGTTTAATATTATTATGAAATTGAAAAATTCATATATATATATATACCTGCCTATATCTGTACTAAATATAAAACTGTAGCGTCTGTAATTTCGGAATATTATCATTATAATCACTACATTGGCCTATTTTTATCACACATAAACAGAAAATGTATTTTTTTTAAATTTCTGTCTGTCTGTCTGTCTGTTACGATTTAACTTAAAAACTATTAAAGCAAGGATTATGAAATTCTCAAAGCTTATAGTCTATATTATCGGATTCGTTTTAATATCAAAATCATGACTGAAATTAGAATAATTTAAAGTTTTAAAAAAGTAGTAAACAAGGATATCTCTGGCAAATATCGTTTAACACGTTTTCCGGTTCAAATGTACCTTCACCATCAACACAGGCAATACAAACCACGTTTTGTCGCATTAGGGGCGTGACCGAAATAACGAACGGAGATATATATATGTATAATACGTATACCATACTAATATATAAACCTGTTAAAAGGAAAACTTATCGATATTGTATTAAAAAAAACAATTACACAAGCGAAGCCGTCGTATATAGTGTTTGTATAGTGCTAAACTTTTTAAGGATTTTTATTGTACAAATTAAACAATTTTTAATTTACGATAGTAAACACTGTAATAAAAAAATAAATTCAAGGAGTAAATATAAAAAATAAATTAATACTAAAAAAACAATTACCTTATTCATAATAGTAATAATAACAATGACAACAATAGTTATAATAATAATTCGAATTATTTTTTATCAATGTAAAGTTTAAATTTGCGTCTTTCAACTAAAATAATTAATTTTATCTCATTCACACGTAGCGCAACAACACACAGTATATACACAATCTATGTGTATGTGTGTGCCATGTAAGAATTTGAATTACGGTTGGAAATAATATAATTTTTCCGGAATAGCTCGTTCGTATTTTTATTAAAATAATTTTGATTTTAAAATTTTCGAAAAACCAAATTCAAATCGGTTATCAATTTAAATAACTGCATTCTCGTTTCAATAACACGTTTTAAGTACTAGAATTTCCTTACGACAATTTTTAATTTTAATTTTATTTTTTTTAGTATAAGCGGCTTTTAGAAACACTACCGCCATCTATCGGATATATACGATAATAGTTTCCGGTATAATAGGTTAAGTTTTTGCGAAATTAGTTCAATCCTACGGCCGACGAAGCGCTCTCGCTCTACGTGAGTTAATTTTTCATCTCAAAGCCCGCTTTTTAAAAATTCCTTTTTGACTCGGATAACGCTAACGATATAATATTATCGACGATGATTTATAATGATATTAAAAAATGAATAATTTCACTTATTTACCAAAATTACTCCGTTAATTGCCAACTGAAGTTAATCCAGAACGATGCAGTCCTAATTAAAATTAATTATTATTAACCGCAATGGCTCGAAATAAACAATTAAATTTAAACTAGTAAACATGAACCCTGACGTAAATAGTAATTAAGGAATTACGCTATATATATATGTGTGTGTGTGTGTGTGTGTAAAATACAGCGTAGTCGTTTATCTGTAATAACACTTTACAAGATTCTAAGAGTTCTAATTGTTTCAATTGTTATTAGCAAAAGGATATTATGCGATTAGGTTTTATTCTATGGCAGCAGTAAAATTTGAAGTATTTCCTACGGTAATATTTTAATATTTTCTCGTTTTTAATGTTGCTTATGAAACCATTCCTCATTTAACCTCAGCATTAATAAAATTACGCTTAGCGCGCCTAATTTAACAGGTATACCCCGTCTTTGGGCGACGGATTTGGCTTCGATTCCGCGTCACTTTATTATTAAGTCTACTATCAATTTTCGAAACATTCCAACATGAATACCATTTAATTTCTTCCTACATTCCTTTTTTTCGTCCAATACAAGCTTCTTAAGTGTACTCGATCGCCTGTTCCTTATTGAATACTCTCTCTCTCTCTCTCTCTCTCTCTCTCTCTCTCTATATATATATATATATATATATATATATATATACATACATATAGTAATCATTGTAAAGTCTGACGGTTTAACTTTTAATAGCTTTTTCTGTTGAAAAAATTTATTTAAGTTATTTTTATGACGTTTACGATGGAATAAATCCATGTAAAAATCCGATACATTTAAAAAAAAATCTCAACTACTGATACTATCGCCGAAGTTTGTTTTCGTGATTTTATCATTATTAATATGGATACTCAATTACTAGTACGACTACTAGTAGCGCTATAATTCAACGAACATATATCACAAAGGTCTGCCATCTACATACGCAAAAACTCGCGCATACATTAAAACGTGCTGGCAAATATTATCCGTGAACAATAATAAATTCTTTTTCCGAAGACGGAGATAGTTGATTATTAAATGTAAAGAATATTAATTACGGGCGTTATAATATTCGCAAAACTTCATCTTCTACTACTACTATTGATCTACTTTACGTCACGGCAATGATAGTGATAGTAAACAACAAAATGATAAAAATGATTTACTAAAAAAAAATTCGAACTCATTAAATATATTAACAAACAAAATAAAAACAAAGTTAATCACTATAAAAATGATCTTCTTAAAGCAAAGCTTTTCGACAATCACGTCATTTTCAAGCATATGCAATACAAGTGTAAAGATAATAGCGCACTATTAATAGAAATGCTCTAAAACACGAATAATTAGCACTCATATTAAATACGTAATAAACGTTATAATTTCATTTAATATAACGAAATAATGTTTAATATTATTATTAAATTTTTTGCGTATATATATATATATATATAATCATTATCATCAATAAATAGAGTGAACTCGTCAATAATTTTATTTAACGTCCAGATCGAATAATAAATATTCGTGATCCTAGTACGTAAAAATCTTTAGTTGTATTTCGTTTAATTTTTTCAAATTTTATTTCCTTTAATTTTATTGTGTGCGTTTCGTCGTGGAATTTTGCAAATATTGTTTTACAATGATCCAGTAGAATTTCTTATATTCATTTTTATCAACGTACACTAATTTTAATATTTATATTTTAATTTAAAATAAAAATAAAAATACTTTTTAATTTAATAGTTCACGTACGGAGTTTTTTATTGTTTCTATTTTTTGTGCTATATTCATCTTCCCAAACATTTGCAACTTCTTTCAGCAGTTTCTCTTTTTTTTCTAAGTAGTTATTTATATTTTACATATATACACAAACACACATATATATATACATGTATAATATATAATGAAAACAGTCTATTAGTTTCACTGGTTACAATATTATCAGGACTGAAACTACTAGTAGGACTGTTCCGGTTAAATACGATAAACTATCACGGGGTATAAAAAAATAAAATATATTTACATTTTTTTTTACTTAATTTAAAATTAAAAATTAACCCAGTAAACAATATCTAAATCTGATAACTTTTATATATTTCTACGTTGGACAGCCCCGTTATTTATTAATTAATTTATTACTATTAGTTTGTATGGTCATTATTTCAGGTTTATATTATTTGATTAACAGCGGTCTCCTCGATGTGTGAAGCGTTTTATAAAACACAATTTTATTAGATATCCGTTGCTCGCAGGTGTAGCTAGATGTTTAGAATTATAAAATAAAAGCTAACAATAATAAATAAATATTTCTTAATACTCGAATTATCGAACATTCTCCGAATTCATCCGCATTTCATTCCACTTTTTGCAACACGTCGATCGTATCAAATTAACTCGTTATATATATATGTGTGTGTGTACGTATGTTTATATATATTTTTAACAACAAAGAGTTTTCAAAAGATATGTGTAAACAATGTTCGTAATGATATCGTTTTTAATGTTCGTTCCTAAGGTAATTTCCATGTTACACATGTACGTATTCATATATAATATATAACACTAAAATGTCATGCTCGGTAGATCGAGAAAATAATTTTTGGAATTATTATATTCGTAATACCTATGAAAAATGCGGAAAAATAACTCCGAAAACATTAAATGTATTAACTTGAAATGAAGGTATTTTAAATTATTTGTAAACATTAAAAAACTAGGCAGAAACTAAAACTACATGAAGATATATATATATATATATATATATATATAACTCCAGTGAAAACTTGTATATATTTATTTTTTGAAATAACACATTCACGTATGTCTGTGTAGACGATTGTACGTGTATTAGATTAATTTTAGCGCTTATTACGATGACTGATGATTTTTCATTCTCTTGTTTTTCGTTAGTAGACACCTTAAGTGTAAGTGCTTAAGTGCTTTTTCATTGTACATCAACAGTATAGAACTATAAAAATTAATTAGTAATAATAAAAACAGAATCGATAACTTTGGAAATAATGTCTATACACCGAAATGTCGGCAAGACGAAATGCCTCCGCATTTTATTATATAGATAAAGAAATATCGAAAGTTGGTCGGTTAGTTATGCGCCGGACGTTCGTATACGGTAGAACTGTACGCGATAAAGACGACGCAAGATTGCAGACGTAGCGGAGGTAAAAAACAGATTCAGCGTTGACGGTAAGTAAATTAAGCGAGTCTATATTATCTAACGAACGTTAGTAACATAGAACCGTCTATTAGGATACTAGTGAACGATGTAAAAAAAAAAAAAAAAGATGGTTAAGGAGATGGCTGATATAGAACAGTAAGGCTAATGTGAAGAACGAATCTCTGAACAAAACTACTTATGAAACTAAGCAAACTGGGTGTTGCTGAGACGTACTTATGGTGTATTCATAAAATTATTAAGATACATTTAAGATTTGTTATCTGATTACATATTATTTAGAAATAAATTATTATGATTTAAAAGTTAGATTACAGTTATTAGGATACATTTAAGATTTGTTATCTATTTATATATTACTTAGAAATAAATGTAATTAGTTTTGGGCTTCGTGTCTCCCCAAAAGTAGAAGTGACAGGGTAACAGATAAGTCGGAAAGAATATATTACAAGTTATTAAGTCAACCGAAAGGAGAAATACATGGGGTAGAATTTCAACAAAAAAGGAATATATATATATATATATATATATATATATATATATATATATATATATATATATAATAAAACAGTCGATAAGAAACCACGGTAAATAAACAAACATATGGAAAACATATAAAAATTGTACACAAAGTACATATATCGAACTACACTTCACGTACGTCGATTAGAAATTTGTAATAGTTCATAATGGTGTAAAGGACACGTTATCTCTGGCAATGTGTCAAAAACATTCTTTAAAAAAAAAGGTAAAGTATTACCAAATTTGAGGTCAACGTTGATCCTTCAGATATTTCCTCTTTACGCGTACACATTACATATATTAATATATTGTGACACACACGCATACACTGTGTTCCCATAAATGTATATGCATCAACTTTTGTATACACATTAATACGCATGAACTGAGTACATGTACACACCCATAAATATATATATATATATATTAAGACATTTTCGAAATAATTCAACGAATACGGTAATATCGTTACTGTTCATAAACCTTATAATTTTTCTGCTTTTTACATTTTAAAATTATACCAAATATTTTCCAATTTTGTATAAAAGGAAAATAATGTTACTGCTAATTTTTAACGCGTCTAATTTTAAAACACTTTTTTTTTTAATTTTGAAGAAATTATTGTAGCATTTTAGTTTCCTTTCGCTGATACTGGAGAATTTTCGCCTTGAACTTATTTCAGGGGGAGATATTACTACTACAATACTTTCTTTTTAACATTTTACTCATAATTTCAAATTTACGTAAGCATTCACACTCACACAGCTGATTCTCACTCGTAGTATAATATATTTGTACATACGCCGTTATTAAAATAACGAATAATTGTTCGGGTTTAACAAAGCTACTCAATTTTAGTAACGTTATAGTATTTCGAAATTTATAAACTACTTTATAATCGTCATCTGTCTTCAAAACTAAACAGGACACGTTAATAATAAAGCTACGATTTTGACCGATGAAAATTCTATCGGTAGTTCGTATTAAACGTTTGGTTAATTTTAAAATTACACTTCATTTTAATACGGAAATTCGCTCGAATAGAAATGTAACCAACTAAATATGAGGAAAATTAATAAAATCGAACAACGATAAAAAATTAAATTCGTTGCAAATAAATTTATTACGGGAAATAAGTACAATTGCATATTCACACACACAAGTATGTATATATACACGTGTGTGTGCGTGTATTTATATTTAAATATATATATGTATGTGTGTGTAAGTAAAAATAAATTACCAAAATTAGATGGAATATGAAGTTAAAATGTTTCCAATTCTAAATGTCAGAAGAATAACTTTATTATTTTCTCAGCTTAGATTTAAAAATTATAAAAAATTAATCCTAATCGCCGCATTATTAGTGTACGTAAGAGTTATTTTGAAAGTGCGGAATGTAGTGATTTTTGAAAAAAAAAATTAAACAATAAACTAAGATCATGAAACTTTTCAATAATGAAAAATCACAAAGCTTTTCGACTCTTAAGCCATTATCGAGTAATCGAAAACGAAATAAAATATATATAGATTTGTACAATTTACGAATAGTATAAAAGTTAAAAAATACTAAACCATCGTACAAAAATTAGCAAAGTGATAAAACAGTTAATTATAAAATAATTCGATAGCGAATGTGATAAACTGATAACACAATCAATAATTGGCAATATAAAATTTATACATTTTTCAGTAAATAGCCGGAGAAATAAAAAATTAGTAAAAATATCTGCCCAATATAAAAATTGATTAAATTTATAATAATTTTTCGTGATCGTTGAATTTAATAAATTATTATAATTTCCGTTTTTTCTGGTAGTTTAGTTTCTCGGATTCCATGGATTGTACAATCTAAGCGAAGGATTCGTATGTGTCCGAGATATGACTGGGAATTATGATAGACGAATGAAAGAAGGTAAAGAAATGAAAATATATTAGGCGATAATGAGAATAGATCACACCACCAACATAACATCCTTTGACGAAATTCAAGAATTTTCAGGAAAAATTAGTCTTCCCCTGATTTCGGGATGACGACAGTGCAGGTGCAGCCGCAAAAAGAAGCGTGTCTAAAATATAAATCAATTCTAATAATGGACTTCCTTCACAGCATTCCTTCAGAGAGAACAAAAGATTCTAGAATTTGCAGCTATACAACATCAACTGGATAAAATCAACAGCTTGAACGTAACATATAAAAATAAATAAAATTATATTTATATTTTATAAAAATATAAATATAAATAAAATTATGCGCGAATCGCCGAGTGAGTATAATATGAAAATATTAAAGTATATACAGGTTCTGCAAAACGTAATATATATTTAATATAATTAAACAATAAATAGAATAGTAAATCGTTATATAACAGCTTAGACTTCTAACAACCAATAAGTAGACGAAGATGAAAAATAAACCAGACGCACTGGACAGAAACTGAAATAACATAATAATATATTACCAACATACGCTAATAATAATAATAATAATTTAAAATTTATTTTCAAAAATTAATTGCAAATTTAAACAATAAACAACATTTTATTCAGAATGTGGGATATACGTAGAGATTTTTATTAAAATAAACAACAAAAAAGAAGTTAAAATCACTAAAAGTTCTTTATTGATGAAAAATCACTAAGCTTTTCGGCTGGTAGGCCATTAAATTAATAAGAAATATGAAGTGGAAAAATATTACTTTAATATTACAATTCACAAAAAATCAGCAAAATGAAGAACAATATTAATAAAATACTGTCTGATTATTTTATTAAAATTAATATTTTCTCATTTTATATTTTTCATCTTTTTAAATATTCATTCGAAAATGGCCCGACAGTCGAAAAGCTTTGCGATTTTTCATAAAGAAAAATTGTAGTGACTTTAACTTCTTATTTTGTTGCTTATTTTTATAAACACACCAGTTAGTGCAATATTCGACTATGTGCATATGTGCACGATTTAATAAACCAAACGAAAATTTATAACCACTTCGTTAAAATAAATATACCTTAATCTAATTCAATTGACTGACTATTTTCGCGGTATCATCTGCTAATTCGGTGTCTTTGGAATATTTCCTATTTTCCACAAAGTGAAGTTTATGTTCACCGATTTTTCGCGCCGTTAACTGTAACGGTATTAAATATACGAATAAGTAATGCGAATATATATATATATATATATATATATATATATATATATATATATATATATATATATATATATATATACATAACTACTTTGTTCTAATATATATGCAATCTTAATGTAACAGAACACACCGTTTTAAAGTATTCGATTAAAAGTGATAACACGCAACGTAAAATGTATATAATAAATGAACAAAATAACTATCGCTCGTTTTAAGTCTGTCCACGATGTGATATAAACAAATAATTTCAATAAGTCCGAACAATTCGCAAACGATGCAAGTTCGTTAATTATTAAATAAATTAATAAATAACTTAGGATAAATAAATTAATAAATAACTTAGGATAAATAAAAAGGAATTTGAGCGTGTTATTCTATACCAGATCGACTACTATCATTATAATGCGCATAGTATTACTTAAGGACACACGCATATACAGAGTTGTACTACTCTCAGGGTCGGATTAATGCCTCTAGAGACCGCTACTTCTGAAAAACCCGAAGACTGTAAATTCAGAGACATTAAAACCGCATAACTCTGCTCGTCATTAATTCAAAAACCGTAAACCCCAAGAGGTTAAGTCCGCATCAGCCAACTCGTTATTTTGGGGTTTATGGTTTTTGGATACGAGTTAGGCCATGTGGATTTAACTTTTTGGGATATATAGCCAATGGATTTTTTCGGTTTTTTTTAGTTTCGCGGCTATGCAAAAAAATCTCAGTTTGCATGAGACGCGGGACTGCATCCCTGTATAGAACCCTGTTAAACCGGGCGTGATTACTCTGAATATATAATTGTACACGGTGTAGGCTTATTATTATTAAATAATACGAGGAATAATTCAAAAATTACAAAAAAAACAAACAGATAAAACTGCACATATTCGCAAGTCACACACTCGTTAAAACGCGTATTATATTCGCATAACCATACTCGATAATAAATGGACGCACATTCCCCCACATATTAATGCTTTTACTTACATACCGGGGTGTACATCGACAAATTCAAACGGTCGGTAAAGTCTCAATTTGTCTTCTTATTGTTGGTTTTTTCCCTCAATGTTGACCAGCTGATGCAAAATAAATTGGTCCATCTTTTAGACTTGTTTGTTACTAAAAGAATTTCATCTTATAATACCGATATTAAATCACTAGCAAACGTAATCCACCATTCTTAATCGATGAATTAAGCTTCTCCGACTTTCGATTTAGTAGTTCTAACCATTTCGGCTTGCATTTTCAAAATACATTTAGACCACCGAGTAAAATTACTTCAAATTGAAATAAAAATAAGCGAATATAATTCCAAAAAATATACTTCCTAACACAAAAGCGTATAAAAACAGATTTTAATTATTTATACATATATATATATATATACTTCCTAACTATGGCATATATATATATATATATATATATATATATATATATATATATACACTTCATAACGATGGCATAGAAATAGCTTCTGTGTAGCGTTCGTTGTTAATCTTGTTCGATGAACGACCAAACAAAAGGGAACAAGAACAATAATGATAAATACTTTTTAGATGCCGAAGTAAGCAGAGTTTTTACGCATTTTAAGTTTTACTGGAAATTTACTTTAAAACCCGTCCCTTTTCTTACGTTCTACTTCTAATACACGCGCAAATATAAAAGAATCTACTTATCATGAGAGTACTTGTGTGTGTGTGTGTGTCCTATTCCAATTTCGCCGATCCTTGGTTTCATATATATATATATATATTCGAATATCGTTTCTTGTGTCACTTCTCCTTTATCCCATTTTGCTAGCGTATATTTGTAAGCGTCCGATGTAGTTGACGACAAACAACGTAGCCGAAATAATGTATATAGTTCGATTGTAAATCCTACGCGAAGGCCTGATATATGCAAAAGTACTACTATACATATATGTATATATATATACACCATCGTGCTTACCGTGGTGTATGGAGCTGGAGTGTTTTTAATAGAAATTCTAAGAGATATTTTCTGCTAAAGTTCCGTGGTCGTTCCTTATCTTATTTTTCTCCTTTTCGTGGGTGTATGTATGCGTGTATGGGTTTTTCATTTTTTTCTGTGTTTTCTCGACCGGAGGGTGCAGACAAGTACCAAAGAAAAATTCGACCTTCGTATCCCTTATCGTTCTTTTTAGAAATTGACGAATGCGGAAAGACTATGGCACGCATTGTGTGTGTGTTACGTAAACGTTGCTATAGTAGTAGTGGAAAAAAACACTTAAATGAGAGAAAAAAACGGTAAAAAATAAGGGATGCAGGAAAGAACAGAGTGTTGTCACCCTTAATTCTAAGGTAGGACTTTGCTCTCTTTAGATTTAGACGAAGCTTATAGCCGCGCGTAAGCTAGGTAAAGCCGGGACATTATATATATATATATATATATATATATATATATATATATATATATATATATATATATATATATATATATATATAAATTATAAAAGGCAGGGTCAGGAAATGAGTATAACTCCAGACTGTATAATATTTATTCCGACTTTCTCGTGTGTGTGTGTGTTTGTATATCGGAGTAATTTCTTTAAAAACAGATAGGATAATTACTTTCCGAGTTTGTTTCTCTCGCTCCATCTTATACTCTGGGGCCTCATCGCATAGTCGTCTATCTTCGTCTAAGAAATGGTCCGATTATAATCGACCATCTTCGTCGTTCTACGAATAAACCGGCTAGCTAAATTGTACACGGGGCTCGTGTTCGCCCATTGCGTTACATTTATATGCAAATATTCTCTCCCTAATACCCAGTACCCGGACCACTACTACTACTACTACTACTACTACTAGTACTTCTTCTACATCTTCAAACGGTAATTGTCACCACCTCGCTTGCAGTAATTCCTATTGGTGGGCATCGACCACGCCTTTTTCGATTCCCCCTACCAATAATCGTCGGTGCTGCTCTCAATACTAACGTATAGAACACCTCGGTCGCTAGTCCAGTTTTCGACCGGTCGGAGCGCTAGTGTAGAACGCGGGTGACTTCGTAGAAAGAGATGCGATATACACCTAAATTACGTGTAAAATAGTTTTTCGCATTACCTGGCCGGTTTTGAACGTGTATCGTTCGCGCGTAATGTATCGTATACGCGCGATATCGCGAAATGATGTTTGCATACATATATATATATCTATACATATACATATGGCTACATGAATATATACATATATATATTTAATTAAATACGATCGAACTCGATATAATTTTTGATTTTTAGTAATTTTTAAAATTTCGTATTATTTAAAAAAGAGATTTCGGTTAAGATCGAGATAGATTTGTTTTAATCGTCGAATTAATAATAATAATAATAATATTTATTATTATTTCGTAATGCTGCGGTTTGTTCGGTTTTGATAATTATTTCATTTTTTAGTGTTTTTATTTTTTTTTAAATCGAAGTTTCTTCTCGCGTCAATATTAGCATGAAGACATGTTCGTAAGTTCCTACTTAAGTTACCATCTAGAACGACTACCACGTTTTTTCATCGTACTATTAATGCTCAGCCATGCTAGCAGGTACTGAATATTTTGTATACATCTATATATATATATATATATATATATATAGTTATAGTTATCGTGTTGTAGTAGAATAATTAAGATTATAGATAATATGGCGACATAATCTTATCTCGTATTGTTCTGGTCTATCGTTTCTAGTAAATGTCGTTTAATTTAGAAAACCTTTTTTCAACGTCTCGTAATCTTTAACGCTATTTTACCACACAAATTGCACTAGCGTATAATAATCATAGTAATAATATCAGACAATATTTATATAGCGCTTAGTTGATGATGCGTAAGGTTTAACAATTTAAATAATACTTTTTATATCGGTATCGCTATTAAAATCATTATTAATAATAATAATAATACTCGCGATTAAACAGTATGCTCGCGAAACATTGAATCTAAAACAGTAATTCGTACGCAGATTTATCGGAATCTATAAATACGATTATACAAAATAATAGCAATAAAAATCAGTAATCATAATGATAATTGAAATTGTAATTCGTACGCAGATTGGTCGGAATTTATTTTCATAAATTTTGTACAAAAAATCTTGCTTATGATATGCGTTGTTTCTATGTCTGCCTATGTATGCGGGTGGTTTTTACGATTGTTATAAAATGTTTCGAGAAAATCGTGCGAAATATCGAAAATGCCCACGATCGAGATTAATCTATATAGAGATTGATTCGTAATTTTGCACTCTGCGACCTATTAATCAAATGTCGTTATTTGTTTTTCTGGTATCAATACAAACATATATATATCCTGATTTACTTGAAAACATGATTTTCCTCCCGACATCCCGCTATATCTTTATATATCTATATCTACATCTAAATATATCTAATTAACAAAACAAAAAAACACAATGTTAATCGCTATAAAATTAATTTTATTTCAGTAAAGGTCTTTTTGTATCACCTGAAAATGACGTGAAAGTCGAAAAGCTTTGCTAAAATGAAATAAATTTTATAGTAATTAACATTGTTTTTATTTTGTTTTGTTAAATCAAAAAATCACTACTCTCCAATACATATATATATATTTGTGTGTGTATCATTATTAAATTTCGGTTAAAAGGCTACACTAATAATTGATAAAACTAATGTTGTATAAAGCTAAGAAACAGAGTTTAAAATAAAAGTTATAAAAGATTTCAGTAGTACGAATTTCGATATTTTATATTTAGACCTTTTTCGCATTAAGTTGATCTGTACTGTCCGATATTATTGTTTAAATATTATTTTTACCACAATTATTATTTCTCCTCTTACCAATAATCGACTCGTGTATAAATACTATAGATATATATATATATATATATATATATAATTATTAATTCTTAAAATTGCGGTTGCCTCTTGCTCACTAACCGTTAAATCTCCTTCACTTCTAAAACTGCCTACCTCGGAATTTTCACATTTTGCAATTCAGTTGGGGTAACTACATCACGATTCGTACTTATTTTAAATAATGTTAATTATTCAAATTTTATTTTCGTTAATTCTACTTAATATATACTATTTTTCGAATTTAATTTCTTAAAGAATAACAAAACGTGCATATAATTACATATTTAAAGCACGAGTAAGTGGCCTTCATTTAAACTATATATATATATATATATTTATATATATATCTGACCATTCGACCATGTTAAAAATTTGCAAAAATTACGTTTAGATAGAAATGTCAGTTAATCTGCTATTCTGCTTCGGATAAAGCTAATTTGTCAGTTACATCGTTCTTTCATATTAACGTTTGAGTATTATTTACTTATTTTCCGCCCAAAAATTTTGACGCAATTTCGTTATTTGCACTTCATTCTAGTCACATCCGTACTCCTCATCAATTTCTTCCTATACAACCTTTAAAAATGGTTTCAGCGGGCTTTTAACTTCATAACTGGTTAAAAATAAATATTTTGGACATTTCTGATGAAATTGCAAAAATCGGGAATGTACGAATATTATATATTACGTAAATTTTTACTCCCTCTCTTTATCTATATATATATATATATATATGTGTCAAATTTATTGGTTTTGACTCGTAGTAAATATATGTTATTTTTAAATAAATAGTTTAATAATAATGATAATAATAAAAATAATTTGATTCGAAATATTGTAATTTTCGTTGCCTACTTTGTATAAACCGTAGGGATTGCCGTTTGTTCTCGTAATGGTTGTAGAAAGATAACTGATATTCCCAACCAAAAGAACATATATATATATATATATATATAATACATATGTACAGATGGATATATAATACACAGGTACCTATATATAATACATAATAGAAATAATCAACAAATTGAACATCTGATTACATTTATCGTCGAGATAAAATTATTTCATATTTGAACTACTTAAAATAACGGTGATATATGTTAAATGTGCGAATATTTTCGTAGGAAATTCAAACCTTTGTCTGTTCCAAGATTTTTGAAGGTTTCTAGGTTCTGGTATAACCGGGAAAATAATTTTCGCGTCATTATCATCATCATCATTCATACGACCAGTGTGTCTTTTTACGTTTGCCTGTCAGTCCTTATTCGTTTTCCCTTTTTTCACTTAAATGAAAACCTGACGATGCCTACACAAATGATTAGTTTGTGTACTAGTGCATGGAACTTACAAAAACTTGCTACTTTTACATGGTCCAAAGCAGAACGCCCGATTCTATATGATCATTCAAAATTCGAATATGTTTCTAATTTCTGTTTGATCCCTTGTAATTTAGTGTGCATACATTAAAACGTCGATGATCAACAATAATAATTACGTAATAATAATGATAACAATAATAATAAAATTTTAATTTCGATTAAACAAATCAAATAACAATTTACAATAACTTATAATAGTAATAGTAATAAAATGCGAATCACGGGAATTATGAACGAACTTAACGAATCATTTATATAACTATATTTCTGCACGCAAGTATACGAACATCATACATATATATGTACATGTGTGTGTGTGTAACATGTGCTTCTAAGTTATTTTATCTGATATTTATTATTGTTGACAGGAATGAATAAACTTCAAACATTAACTAATGGTTGCGAACGTTAAACCTAAAGCATGATTTTGATATATATATATATATATATATATATATATATATATATATATATATATATATATATATATATATATAATAAAAACGTATGTTGTAGCAAAGAGATCTGGCGAAGAATTACAATGGCTAAAGAAGCGTTTAAAAGAAAAAGACACATAATAATGCGGAACACGTTATCTATAGGGTTACGGAAACGCATAGTCGAATCTTATCTATGGGGTAGTATAGCACTGTACGCGAAGCGGCAATATGGACTTTAAACAAACGGGATTTAGAGAAAACCCAGATTTTTTCGAAAAATCGTATTGGCCATGCATGCTGTGAACATTCCAAATGCGGAAAGTTTTAACCGTGTACAAAAAGAAAGTCCACTCTTGTAGACGGATTAGAAAAACAGCGCTGAAATAGCTGGGGCACGTGAGGACCGATTGAAACATGTTATAGCAGGAAAAACAACTTCTGCGCAGACTGAAAGGAAGATGGAGGAACAAGCTAGGATCAGTAGCTACGTTGAACTGCTAACAATAACAAAAAAGGAAAATGGTCAACTGCGACGGTAGGCGTGAACCAGTCCACGTTATACTTTCGATTCGTGTAAATACGTGCTAGAACAAGAGAACCGTGTAAAAATTAGAATAATAATTTTATTATTATTATTATTTTTAATTTTAAGTAAACATTAAAACAGCGAAAGAAAGTAACAAAATCGTTAATTAAATATCTCCGAAATTCTAACCGGTCGCTGCTGCAGTACTAGTTAGCGCGTAATCAGTTCGAACTGTATAAATCGCTTGTTCGCTTCGGGAATTACGAAAAATTAGAATCGAATAATTAGATTCAGATTTTAAAAATGCTTTTTTTTAAAGGTTCAGTTTTTTGGGTTGTTATTATTATATACGAAATGATGAGTATATGTTCACGCGTATATTTTAGTATATAATATAATTTTTTTTCAGCACGTGTTATTATTCCCCCTTTCCATAACATTTTACATTCACTCGTGTATGTTCTTACGTATCTTCTTCATTCTATCATGTTTTAATATGTATATATATATAAGTTCCGTCCGTCTAATTTAAATATTATAATTCAGATGGAATCTGCTTCGGTATGTAAAGAATGGCGCATGACAATAATACACGTTACTTGTTATATAAGCACACACACACACGTATAAGTGTGTTTACGATTATGTTTACCGGTTGTAAATGGTTCTAGCACGCGAATAATTCTTTACCTACCTGAAGCACGTATGTAAATTTAGTGTCACGCGACTCTGTATTTTATTTGTTTATTATTATGAAAATTTCGTAAAAATTTCGGAACACATTTCTTCGTCATCTCTTACACGTGACCAATTTCGCGGTGGTGCATATTTTAAACTACGGAAACGGGACCGTCGCATACAATTGCTAATGTTTAACCGTACCGGATGATAAATCTAAATATAATTTACATAATGTATACACGGGCAAATTGGATTATTGCGGCTAGGTGTAAACTGTTATATATATATATATATATACATATAATGTATTTCGAAGAAAAAATTATCCTGTATCAAAAGTAATTGTAACAAGAAATAAGGATTTCTGAAACGATCTTCGACTATATCGTGTTATAGCCCCGTCTTCGCTTTCGGAAGGATAACGTGTAAAGCTTTCCACATAGTGTTTTGTATAAGGTGTGTGAAGGATTGTTTTTTTCACCCGAAGACCGTTGAGTGCGAATATCGCCGACTCCTCTAGACTGACGATTGTTTCTAAAACCTTGTAGAGAAAATAAATATCTAGCGCGAAATGAAATTTTCGAATTTATTATAGGATTAAAATAAAAAATAACGGAATTTAATTATCGCGGTTTGTTTTTAATTAAACGAAAATAAAAAATTAGAATGTGTCTCGTCAGATAAGAATGTATCCCACTAGATCAGGATGTTTCTCATTAGAAAAAGATAGGCATATAATTTTTTTTTCTTCCTAAACGTAAATAGCTTTATTCCTTTCAGTTATATATCGATTCCGATTGTGTATGAAATTATAAGAAATAGTTTTAAAAATGGCTCGTGGAATTTGCGTACAATAATATAGTGTTTTTTTTTAAAAATATATCTATAAATATTGTTTTTTTATTTTTTTTTTTTTTTGGGCACTTCTGAGGAGCAATCACAACAAACTAACGTGTTGATAAATAGGTATTATATATTGATGTTACAATTGGTTAGGAATTTGTAAAGAAGGAGGAAAACACGGGAGTCATTAGAAAAAATTAAGGAAGTGATAGAGAAAGGAGGACGATAACCGATGGATATTAAGGAATTCAGGAGTGCGAGTTGGTCAGGTGTGTGAAAACTGCAATTGAAAAGGATGTGGTTTTCATCGGCGATAATTTGTGAATCGGCTGGATGGGAACAATATGGGGAACTGGAAATCCCAATACGAAACATGTGAGCCGGAAGACGATTGTGTCCAGAACGTAAACGGGTGATGGTTGTAATAAATTTTTGGAAGTTGAGGTGTATGTTGGACAAATTAAAGTACCAGGGAGTGGCCAGATAATATCTAGGGGTGGAAGAACTAACTAGCCACGATGACCACTCGTTGAGGAAAAATGAATGATTTGGAGATATTATATTGCGGTATATAGAATGCTCCCGTAACGGACCGACCGGGAAATTTGGATCCATCTGAAAATACATGTACATGATTGGGCCAGTAATTTTGTATGAAAGCATTAAGATCAGGATGGGAAGATATGATGAAGGAGAAGGAGGAGGTGTCAATGGAGATCTTAAAAAGATTGACATGATATGAATTAGTAAAGTAAATTGTGGGACGAGATGGAAGGATAAGATACTTGTACGTCCGGTATTTATAAGCTGCAGTAGAGAGTAGTGGAATACGGGAGCGGGTGAAACGCCATTTTCTGAAAATTTTTAAAAAATTGGAAGTGAAGGAATTAACTTGTTTATTGAGAGATTTCGAGATAAATCGGAAGGCTAAATTTTTACGTCGGAGGGAGAGAGGAACAATATGAGACTCGGAGGAAAGAAAGGAAATAGGAGTAGAACAAAGAGAGCCTAAAATTAAGCGCATACAGAGGTTTTGTATTTTATCCAATTTGGTTAAGAGGTGTCGGGAGGCATTACCATACAGGAAGGAGCAGTAGTCAATTTTGGAACGAATTAAGGAAATATATAGAATGCGGAGAGAAACGGGATCTCCACCCCAGACAGTTGAGGAGAGGGATCTTAGGATATTAGAAGATTGTAGGGTGACCGAAATAAGGAAGTCTATATGCGGTTTCCAAGTAAGTTTTTGATCTAAAGTCAGTCCTAAGTAGGTGAATTGCGTTACTATAGCAATGCGGTCATTATAAAACGGAATATATTGAGGAGGATGAGTAGGCTGATTGAGGGAAAACACGATAGCTGCAGATTTGCTGGGATTAATGGAAAGATCGGAAAATTGGAAACGGTTACTTAAAGTTATGATATCATGTGTTAAATATTGCGTAATAAGGTCAAGATTATTGCTATATTGAAAGAGGACCAGATCGTCCGCATAAGAGATGAGATGGGAAGAATGGGAAGCGGAGGTTTTAAATCGTGCATAATATAGATATTAAATAAAATGGGACTAAGAACCTTGTGCGAGACCAGTGTAAGTGGTGCGGTGCAGCGGATGTTGGAGTGTAGGATGGCGGAATTGTAAATGTTTGATTTTAAATAAGTTATAAATATAAGCTGCGAGATTATGTGGAATACTAAGTGATAAGAGGCGTTGGTGCAGTAGGCTGATGTTGACGTTATCGAAAGCTGCGGTGAGATCCAGAAATGTGGCTAACAAGAAACCTTTATCTATATATGTTTTGTATATGTTAGATGTCAGAAATCAGCAGTTGAATATTGGGGCGGAAGCCATAAATAAAAAGGGAGAATATTATTATTTTCCAACCACCATTCTAAACGATAGCGGATGATAGATTCAAGAAGTTTTCGAACACAGGAAGCTAGAGCAATGGGGCGGTACAAAGTAGCCAAATGTTTGGGTTTTGAAGATTTGTGAACAGGGGTAATATTAAAGGTTAGCCAGTCCTGAGGAATAAAGTTTTCTTGTAGAAATTTGGAGAACATTTGGGAAAGGAAATTCAAAGAACGGGTTGACAAAGCTTGAAGCATTTTATATGATATTAAATCAGGGCCTGGGGCAGTATCCCTTTTATTTTCTAATATATGTGTGAGCTCTCTAATCGTGATAGGCATATCCAACATGTTTGGAGGGGAAGCAGATGTGAAATGGAAAGGGTTGCTTTGATTAAGGGAAGGTACGTACGGAGGAGAAACGCGGTTGACAAATTCGTCAAACCAATGTTCGTGATCAGTAGAGGGAGTAGAAGCAGAAAGAGATCGATGTTTAAACGCTTTACATTGTTTCCAGATTTTGGATAACGGTGTGGATCTGTTAAAAGATGAGCAGAATCTAAATATTGTTCGAGCTGAAACATTTGAACTAAATGCTCTTTATTAATTTTTTATTAGTGTGCTAAAAATTGTACATACCGCGTGGGGAACACTTTAATTGAAATGGTTTATATATTACACGTATGTATGATGTATGTATATAAATATATAAAAAAGATTTCTGAAAAAGTTGTAATCCTGAGAAAAATTTAAAACAATCACGCTAAATAAAATGATAAATGTAAAATAGATTGTACTCAATTGTAATGAGTCACGGGAACAGGTTACCTAGGAAGTTTGATAACAGAGGATAATAGAGATGTAACAAATATTAAAAGACCAATAGGACAAAACGAATGTGCATTTAAGAACAGAAAAATTTATATTAACATATAATGAACGTTAGTACAGACGTCCGAAAAGCAAATTTTCAAAAAAAGAAAAACACATTCGTTCAGAGCGTACACAATTACGGTTTTAAAAATTAGTGCTTAACGGAGCAGGAAATAAATAAACCTAATTCAACGGAGATGGTATATTTGCGGCTGGAATGAAATGAAAACAAACGAAGAAATCCTAGAAGGAATAGGTGTGAAAAATAATTAATTTTACAGAACAAAAGGAATATCTTAGGATATATAATACGACGTAATTATAATGGAAAGTGTAGTTACAGAAGCAAAAAGACGGTCAACATCTATAATGAACAGATATAAGTGAATATTAAAAAATTGTATTCTTTACCATATTCATTTATGCGCAAAACTACTACTTTAACAAATTGATCAGTGTGCCATCGTCAGTTAAATATAATTCTAAATAAAATTATGCAGTTTTATATGTTTATAAACATGGCCGACTACGTATATAAATACATATATATTATATGTATATGAATATTATCGTTTACTTGTGTGGGTTAGATTTTTTTTTTAAATTAATGTGATTCTAACTGGAGTAAGAATAAAACTATTTGTATAGTATTACATCATATATACATATTTATAATCACAGTCGACTATTATTATATATATATATATATTCTTTATACATAAATATTAGTCAATACGCGTCGACTAATCAGTATTACGAATATCTCCGAAATATTAATATTTCTTTTTTGATATGATTTCTTCTTCTTTCGTCTCATTTTATAATTAATTTTGCTCGTTTAAAAACCATCTATAATAATAGTTATTATTATCATGAAATAAAACGTTCGTATATTGTAATTTATAAACGGTCTATAATACTAACGTCTTATCGCTCAGTAGCATTACCGATAAATGAAACAGATCGATCGAAGAGCGGAAACTCGCGAGTAAAGATCTCACAACTCGCGATTAATAAAATGAATTTGCGATGTATATAGGACGCGCATTTAATTAACGAATTTAAATCGTTAGAATGTCGGCCGATGAGACGATAGCGGAGTTCTCTGATTGCGAAATGATGAACAGAGTAGTTGAAATGCTCAGTCTGCAATAGATACGGCTGGGCAATACTAGTTTGTTATGTGTATTGTCAGTCATGTGGTGAACAGTTGGACGCTTAAACTTGCCTCGATGGAATATACGAAAGCTTTTGAAATTATTCCTATTTCACCTACGGGGGGGTTACATTTGTCCATGTGGTAAACGAAAATAATGTCCATCAACTTTGATGAAAGACGTAATAAAGAGATTAGTACTATCAGATGATTTTTCCGAATTTCGTCTTACGTTATTAATTTTAAATTATTATTCTCGCCTATATAATAGTCATTATTAATAATGCGTGGTATATGTTTTCTTAAATATTGATTATTTCGATGGAGATTTTTTTCCTTTGAAATTTTTAAATATTTATTTCTATATTCTTACGAACTAGTTTTAATTATTTTTTTGACGATTCCATTCGAAAACAGGCATAATAAGCAGTCTAAATAATCGTTCGTTATTATTAAATATAATATAAAATGTAGGAATTTATTAGATTAATGTTTAAGCAGCAGCGAGAAAATATTACAAATTGAGATGTTTCTTAGAAACATTTTCAATGTTTTCTGTTCCTTTATTTTCTTGATCATCATTGTCATAAAAAAAGTTTTTAATACGAAATTTTTCCAACCTACGATTAAACATGAATAAATAATTTTTCATGTATTTCGTGTATTTTACGTTCGAGACCTGATGCATACATACCATATATATATATGTATGTTTATGCGCGAGTGTGTGTATGTGTGTACACATAAAAAGGCAACATTTACTGTTGTTTATCTCGTTATATTTACTTGTATACAAATGTTACTTACATTATAACGCATACATATATACATATATATGTATGCATATATACCTACACTGATAAAATATGCTTGTCGAACGCTTCCAAATAGGTCGTCTAATTGAACAAAATAAATATCGAATTATTGCCTATTTTATACACGTTTTAGCTTTCTTACACTCTAATATCTACAGCTAACGAACGGTAGATTTATCAAAAAAAATTACAGAATTATTATTTGTGTAATTTAATTAAAAATAATATATTTACGTCGGAAGAGCGCAGATTTTGTTTTCGTTTTTAAATAATTTATATATATATATATATATATATATATATATATATATACGTTTAATATAATTAATTTTGAGGGTGATGTTTAATTCGTCGTTATTAACACGAAGAGAAACAAGCGTTTTTGAAATATTTCCTTTCCTTTATGAATTTAAAATTTATTTATTCTTTTAATAATTAATAAATTTTAAGTCGGAACCACAATTAACCCATCGTACGTCACTTATTTAGCGTGCGAAATGGGCTAACGTGTTTTAGGTAATAAAATCATACGAAACACAGTTCGCCCTATACTCTCATTTGGAGTTAGGTTCCAAGGTTCCGTACCATCTTCTCGGTAGTTAATCCTTGGGGTAATGATTATATTTATATTTGAAATAAAATTAAACTTGATACATTTTTAATTAAAATCTTATTGGTCGTTGTGAAATTATTATTATTAATTATTCGCGTTATTAATAGAAAAATTTGGTAGGTTCTACTCGTATGTTTGTTATTTTTTCTTGAATTTTTACTAGAACGTCAGTCTTTAATCCGGCGATAACTAGATTGATCGTTCCCATTCACAATAATGATAATAATAATAATGAGGACTAATATAAGTTTCTCCGAAATGTATTAGTATTTCTTTCATTTATTTATAATCGTTTTTAATAGTTCGCATTGTTTCATTTTCAAGTAAATAATGTAAACAATCCCTAGGTTAACTTTAAAGATTTTCTTCCACTTTTAAGACTACCACCAGAGAAATTACGTTCTCCTTCATTTTATTATTCATCTTATATTTTATTCCGAACATATCGGAAGTGCATATATATATATATATATATATATATATATATATATATATATATATATATATATATATATATTAGGCATCATTAGTAATTTTTTGGTAATTGATATTATAAACTGTGTTTAGATTTAAAGATATCTATTCCATTTTTAACAATACTTCCAGACGACGGCAACTTGTCGCCATTCGAAACTTTCTCGAAACAGGGGGTTTGTCCTTTATAATTGATCTTTATCCATTAAAAAAACAATTTATTTGTTCTTTTGCAGAGTTATATATATATATATATATATATATATATATATATATATATATATATATATATATATATAATTTTAAAATTTTAATATTTTATGTATCGTGAAATTTTGTGAATTAATCAGGTAATTTATGTAATTTAGGTTAATTAAGACGCATTATTGAAAAATTTAGATAGGATTTAATGATTTATAACATTTTTTCACTGGCTGATACGATATGGAAAATAATTCTCTATATAGATCATTTAATCATCGTTTGCACTATTTTGTTGCCGTTTCTTTTTCTCATTTTGTTCATTTTCGCCCAGTTTCGTTTCTGCGTAAATTCGATTGGTTTGCCGTTAAAAACTTTACTGTAAACGAATTGTTTAAAATTCAAATTCTACTAAAACTGCTTAACGTTTATTACCTTATCACTTGTGAGCAGTGTAATACCGGAACAATTGCATACGATGCCATGCGTATAATAACAATCGAAAAAGGAATTTACAATAGAAATGCCGAATAGATGTTTGATTCGTGCATCATCGTCCGAAAGGTGCTCCTAAATATGACCAGGTTAAGATTTAATGTAATGACGTTTGGCGAAATAGTTGGTATAAACTCAAAACTGTCACCTTTGCACCGATGAAAAACGAGAGAAATAGTAAACGACCATGTAGATAAAAAATATAACGCAATATTCCGCCGAATCCACGTCGTCCGAAATTAAAAATTAAAACTATTTCGATTTGTAATTTTTCTCAATAGTTTTCCACCTTTAAAGTGTCTGCTACGAATTTAAATCCTCCGTACATTTTATCAATTTCTTTTAGAAAAAAATTTAAACCGACGAAGAAATTAGTCAAAAATGCGTACAAAAGCATCCGAATATTTTCGTCAATATTTCATCGTAGATTATTGTCAAAAGAAGAAAACAATAATTAAGACAATAATCGCCTAATTTGGGTTTCGATTGCCAACAGAAAGCTATTAGGTTAGGTTAGATCGAATGTTCTCCTAAGTGCAAAGACAAATCGATTAGCTTCGTAGGTATTTTTTCGCCTATTAAGAAAATTTTGGAAAAATATATAATTATAATCTCCGCATTCGTTATACAGGTTACAAACATCGCCTACTTTAATTTTTATCGTGTTATTCGCGTCATTTTATTAGTTTGAAATTTTCATTTAATTACGTCGTTATCCTCTATGTACCCTTACCTCAATTTATCCACCCCTCGTGAAGATGCGTGCCATATCGTCGACGTTAAAGTAAGGAACGAATAGAAATCTATGTAGGGATGTCCACACCTAACTCGAATAAGTTAAGAAGCATAAAATCGGATACAACCCGCTAGAAAACACCTCCTAAGCAAGAAAAGCAGAAAATAACTTTGAGACGGCTCTGATTCGACCACGTATTAACGGACATCCTGTCAGTTGTTCCTGTGGACACCGGAAAATTACTGTCAAACATCTTCTGCTAGAGTGCACTACTTTCATTTCTCAACATTCTCAAGCAGCATTATCAACAACATTTAGAGGCCTGATAAACTTGAACGGCAATACGTATGTCTAAGTTCTTCTTGCACGATACTAGCCTCGACGTGATCTGAACTCTTCTCATCTGTAGCCTAGCAGCAGTATATAGCGTATTAATGGGAAAATTAGTCAAAAAAATTTTTACCTTGTAGGAAACTGAGGAATATTACGGAAAGACGCAGATACGAAGAGTAACACCATGTTAAAGATGAAAAATTAATAAAAGAATAGATGAAAAGATGCCTTCGGGATGGAAATTTATAAAACACCATGTTAGAGATGAAAAATTAATAAGAGAATAGATGAAAAGATGCCTTCGGGATGGAAATTTATAAAACACCATGTTAGAGATGAAAAATTAATAAGAGAATAGATGAAAAGATGCCTTCGGGATGGAAATTTATAAAATACTACGAACACTGGGCAGTGCTATTAAATAAAATAAAAATATAACAAAATATTATAAAAAATAATATTACTTAGATGGAGAAAAATATTATTCACAGTGAAATGTGAGGAAGCGCCCTAGAGGACATAATGCGATAGACCAATCCCATAAAAAGTCACTAACACCGCATGAATGTTACCTGCACTATATATATATATATATATATTTGCTCGGAATATATATGTACGGCAAAGGAAATGGCAAACCATTCCATATAGATTTTCTCAGAATGTGTTGTTCGATCTTCGGTTGACAAATCGCTTAGGCAACACGCTCTATCGACTTAAGATCCTTACTTTCGGTCTTCTGTCTCAACAAAATATTAATGCCCAACTCGCACACGCTACGTTTTTTTCAATATTTCTCTAAGTGCGTGAACGCGGACGACTACAAACTCCAGACAACGTTGGGTACATATTTTCCAAATGTGATGCTGGGGGTAATTTTTTAGCGTTTTATAGTGATGCATCTTATTTTAGAAGAAATAGACGAATCACGCGGATTGCCAGCGGAGATCCTGATGCCTGTTCTTTTTTCGATTTTTACTTTCGGTCACACATAGTACGCGAGCACAGTGCATTCGGAAAATAAGCTGTGTACGACCAAAGGACAGAATGGCAACTAGGTAAACAGATTTAACACTTGCTGCAGCACAGATGTCCTTTCTAAGATACGTCCATAATGCGGAAAATCGCTATTGATGCATTTTATGAAGCTGTTGTTTTAACCACGATATTACTAAGAGGAACTTTGATCGATAAAAAATATATTAAATATTGTTTTTTTTTGTGCGTGTTTATTTTTTTGGAAACAAGATCTGTTCTAATGAGCAACTCGATTGTCACTTTATATGGACTTAATTTTCGCGCGTGCATTGTACTTCAACTTGGAAAATAAATGTAACGAATTAAATTCATGGACACAAATTAGAACTTCACGAAGCGTAGTAATTTTATTTATTCGAAACACACACACACATATATATATAAAGTTTCATTGACTGGAATATTGAAAACGGACGTCACAGAACGGTCCTATGGAAGCTGAACACTGATAGAATGCAAACTCTGGCATTCATTTATATAGTACAATTGGAGGGCGATCCGAGTGGTTTTTTATTTTTTACCATAAAAAATTCTGGTCCTCCATGGATGAAGTCAGCTCGTGCGAACCGTTAAACATTACGCCACGAAGATTATGTGGATAATTTTAAAACGTAATCCGTTAAAATTTAAACCGAATAATTTTTAGAATTTCATAAAAAAAAGAAATAAAAATATTTAATTAAAATGGAAATTATGTTATTTATCAGCATTGATAATTCGACTTGTGTATTATATACATATTTTACTTTTATCTATCATAATCGTTCGTGTTGACGGTGAGGTGTGTGTTTCAAAATTTATTGTTTTTTCTCGATTTTCATTAATTAAGGTCATCGCGCGCGATTGTTATCAATTTTTCTCCGCCTCTCCTGTTTATTCTTAGAATGAAATAGTTGAAAACGGAACGAAATTTTAACGCGCAAAATTCGATCGTGGGAATATTCAACGTAAATTAAACAAAATTAAAACGTTATCACTTTTTAATTATTACTATTATCGATATTAACTATTAATATATTTCGTTATTAATTATATTTATCGGACGTTAATCTAGCGTCTGTCGTTTTATATCGACTATGTTCGTACATATATATATGTATATATATATATATACATATATATGGATTATAAATTTATTTATTTTCGTGTTTTGTTCGATTTATTTCGATGTTAACGTCGATAATTTTGTATTCTCATTCAATCTTGCGGCGGGAGTTATTTCGTTACTGTATTTCTGATAGTTAATTATCGACGTCGAAATAAAACTTCGATCGGAAAATTTAATTTTTATAAGAAAAAACTTTAGAAATTGAGTTTTTTTTTTTTAACAACTACCCTTAGAGGACTATCTATCTAGCGGGTCTGTAATGAACATAAAAAGAAGGGATTCGAATAAGCAGACAATAATAATCTCGAGTACGAAGCTAACCTTCCGCCACTCAGCACGTGAATTTCATTTCAGATGGAGAAGATTGCGAATTTTATCCTGTTGGTGATATTAGTTTTTTCTCTATCCAGTTAAGTCGAATCATTCGTAGACGTCTAATTGCCGGCCAGCATAGCTAAACGGGCATTTAGCGTGTCGTTCGAGTGTACGGGGGGCGGATAACTTTTAACTCTTAATCCGACATTACTTCTGTTATATCCAGATCTCGGTATGTAGTAGTGTTTTATTCGAAATAAACCACGGTGCGTTCCGACCTAGAAGCGCAAAGTCGGCTATTTAAACAATTTTTTTTGACTTAACGGTAACTATTAAGACGCAGTTCGATCGAACCATTTTTTACTGTATGTAGTACTTTATTTAAAACGCCTGCTAGATTACCATGTTGCTCCTTTTTAGTACGTTCCCGAAGTGAGAGACAACACCGAAAAATAAAAAAATTGTGAATAATGACAAATTATAATAATAATAATTAAAATATTTCATTTCGATATTACAATCTTAACATAATGAAGAAAACAGTTTAAATATAAATAAATAGCTCAGTGCATGTACGTACATAACTACGCTATATCAGTCGTGCAAATATATATATATATATATATGTATGTATATACTTTGTTAAAACGCATCATGTTTCCTCATCCAAATCTCTTGCCATTCCGCGTGTAGATGCTTTAAAATTAGTATCCAATCAATTAAATCACGAGTGGCAGTCTCTCTGGGAACATCGGTAAAATTAGGCATTACTTCTTCTGACTTATCGCGAAGCTGAAATAATTTTACAGACTTGGTCATACAGCTATCACTTACCGTGTCAACTTCCTCCGCATTGCTCCTGCGACAACGATATCATCACAGTCCATCATCTACTAACCGATTGCACTAATCACAGTTCCTTACGCGCTAAATTAGCTCTGCCAACGGCTTTGAACGAATTACTGCATTCAAGACCAGACAGTATGCATCGTGTTCTTCGATTCATCAAATCACCCGGGCCTTTCACTTCTAATAATCTGAGCCTTCTTATCCGTGTCTTTGCAGCAGTATATGGCACGTTAATTCATATAGACCTATTTCTTTATTAAACTCTTTCGGTAAAGTATATGAAAAGGTAATTAACAACCTACTTTTGGACGAAATCACAAATAAACAAATTTTTCATAAAAATCAGTTTGGTTTTAGGACAGGTCTATCCTCTGAGGGAGCCATTTTTACTTTAGTTTCGTATGTCAAGGAGACGCTTAATGTTGGAAATTCTGTAGTTGTTATATCATACGATATAAAAGGAGCGTTTGATAACTGTAAGTGGTCTTCCATTATAGGAATTCTGAAAAATAAACAAGTTAATTCCTTCCTAATAAATATTATAATAAATTATTTCCAAAATAGATGGGTTAAATTAGAAATTAACAATGTTGCATCTAGAAGAATGTTGAAATGTGGTGTTCCACAGGGGTCTGTACTTGGACCTACCTTGTGGAACTTACTTTATTCTAAGATTCACTATGAGGTAGAAGAATTTAGTACAGATATAAACACTAAATGTGAGTTGATATCATATGCGGATGATCTTTGCGTCATGTTTCCAATAAATAAACAATATAATTATAAACAAATAGAAATCATATGTCAGTATCTTGAAAAAATTGTTAGTGAAATGGGTCTGGAGTTCTCTTTGCCCAAGTGTAATTTTATTATTTTCGGTAAGCAAACTATTGTTAAGGAAATTAGCTGTTTGAGGTTGGTGGCTGGTCAGCGAGTCTCTCATAAGAGAATTCTGAAGTACCTTGGTGTATTAATCGATTATAAATTAACTTTCATTCAGCATATTGAACATGTACACAATAAATGTCTAAAAATTTATAATTTATTGAAAAAATTGCAACCTAATGTTAAAGGTTTGAAATTTAAAGAGCGAATTATCCTATATAAAGGTCTTGTACAATCATTGTACAGCTACGGTGCAAGTGTGTATTTAAACAAGGCGGTTTTAAATAGAGTCAATAAGCAACAACGAAAATTCTTACTCAATACATGCTGTCTTTATAGAACTGCTCCAACCTCTGCCGCTAATGTAATAAGTAATATTTTACCAATGGATTTGTTCATAATAAGCAGGTCAATTATTTCTGAATACAGAATTGTTCATAATACCTCCCTTCTCAAAAACTCTATTTATCTTGATATCGGTCTGGCATCGGCTATGGGTGACACACCTCCATCTAAAATATTTAATAAATTTGTTATTGAGACAGTTTACAATATGTGGCAAGAGAGATGGAATAACTGTGCCACTGGTCGAAAGACATTTCAATTTTTCCCAGATGTTGGTTGTAGAAATAATCTTAAGCAAATTAACATTAATTTTTACACTGCTCAAGTGCTTTCTGGTCACGGTAAGTTTGGTGAATACCTATATAGGTTTCACCTTATAGATAACCCTGGATGTGTAGCTTGTAGTGACACCAGTCTTGATGATATAAGGCACTTTATGTTTTATTGTACAAAGTTCAATGATCTACGAATTAAATATGGAATTCAGGAATTTACTTCTCTTGAAATTAATAAGATAAACGCAAATCTTTTATTAGCTTACATGGATGCTGCAATGCGACGTAAGTACATAATTCCCGACAAGTAAACTAATCCAACCGTCATACCGTAGTCCGTATTATTTTATTACATGCGTAATGCTTTTTTTTTTTTTTTTCTCACTCTACGTACCTGTGTGTATCGTGACCATTTTTCCTTTAATTTCACATTATACTATATTATCGTGTTATCATTATGTTTTAATTCTGTCTATGATTAATTATAAGCGCATTGTAATTCTTTGTATAGTGACTGGGACTATGTTTTTTCATCCCGGTTACTTCTTAGTTTAAGACACATACCGCAGTATATTTACATGCACTTTGTAACATAATTTATAAAAAAAAAAAAAAAAAAAAAAAAAAAAAAAAAAAATATGGCACGTTAATGGGAAGAAGAAGATGATTTCAGGTTAATCTTTATTAACATCGGCGATATAATAAAACCGGTCGGCACAAAAATTTTTATATATTCGTATCCTTTTCGAAACATGTTATCGAAGTGAACGTCCCTAGTATGGGGGGGGGGAATAACTAACGCTAAAAAGTAATTAAGGAAATGTATACATATATAAAAAAGATAAGTTTAAACAATTTAAAATTAAAACACAAAAAAAGTTAGAATAAGCATTAGTTAATCTTAAAAATCATAAGTAATAACATTTAAAATGACAGCAGATAAAACTCTAGACCCATGAAAGTTTTCCAGTTTTATTTGAAAACTTTAACTACTTAAAAAAAAAAAAACGAAATATTAACGTGTAGGCATATTATTAATCAACCAAAAATTTATTGAAAATAAAATAGTATCTAATTACGCAGTTTATTTTGCTAATCATTGTTTTTGCAGAAAACACAGAAAATTCTTTAAATTCCGTTTTACTGTATAATATTCTTAAACGATCGCAGATTTCATAAATTTTACCTTCCGGGTTATTTATGCGCCACGGTGTGTCTTGCAATCCACAAAACGGACACGCGGGTCCGTTAAAGATAATTTGGAACGGAAAAGATATTCGTTAAATTTACCACGTGTGTAACTGCGTAATGTAAAAATCAGGAGCAAATCCTGAAAATTAGGCAATATTTCAGGAAGGAATTTACAATTTACCTTTTGCTATTGCTCATTCTTTATATTTATTTCCACGCTTAAAACCTATTCAGTATGGCGTATTGTCTACGTAATGTTATACATAATTACATAATTCTTCGGACTGACTACAAAGTTACCTTCCCTGCTATGATTAAAGCTACATATTTTCATGCGCAGTTCTATAACCTGTAATAAGTTTTAAAATGTAAAAAAAAAAACCGCTTAGTTTTGTTCTAATTTATTTCTAAAAACGTTACATTTTAAACGTCTGTAATAAACAGTGCAGCAATAGCGATATACGATAGATTCTGAATAACTATAATAATGGCTATTAATAAAATACTTATAAAAGTCAATATAACCGCCTACTACGAAATAAGGTGAAACGTAATAGAAACGGAAGTAGTGCATATTTGTGTATGTGATACAGGAGCAGACGCGATTGGATAAAATGAACATGACCGTTATCGACTGAAGTTAGTTGTAAATATCTCTATATAACCCAGCAGCATATTAAAATGATGAAAAATATTTCTAGCCGGGTATCCAGATGAATTTTAAATTTATGACACGTGGAAAATTTTAATAAAATTCGGATAAAATTTTCACCGCGTAATTGAACCATGTCGCGCGTCGTATGAAAGATATCGTAACATAATCGGATTGTTGTATCCATTCAATTCTCCGACATCATCATTTATTCGTATGTACATCGAAGAGAGCCTATCGTCGACTTTACACTCGAGTTCCTCGACTGTTTTAATTTCAGTGTTAATCTGTTTATAAAGTCGATAAATCGATTTGATGGTTGACCTTTTCGACGCGATCCCTATAATTTATTCTGGTTAATCATCTTTTCAATGATCGCGTGTCCAAAAATTGTATCATATATACATATATATCCCGTTTAATTCTAAATTATATTAAAAATATATAAGACGAAAACGAATATTTTTAGTCCGAAATATTACGTATAATGTTTTACGATAATAACTTATTTTTCGTAATATTTTATAATTAACGAATTAATTAATTATTTTTCCACTATTAGCTCGTTTCAATGATAATTTCTTTTCCTACATTCGTCCGTAACTGGTAAAATTGATCATTTCTTCTTAACTTATCTTCCAGTTTTGACGGCTTTTTCTATACTTTTTTAATTTATACGTATAATTTGAAAAATATCTATAGGAGTTGCGCATTTATATTTTATTCTTATTCTTATATAAATATGTTACGTGTTATATTTATATCTCAAAAATATACGACTGGATGTAGATGTATGTTATATATAATATATAGTGTGAAATTGGAAGAATAAATGTGACTCTGGTCCTCGGATCGTTTCGTTTAAATTGAATTTACCAACGATCCTGTTTGCACTTTATCGACACACTACTACTAATGTCACCGGTATGTTGTTACATACTTCATCGTCGATGAATGTGTAAGCGACTTGGTTGGCGATAATTACCAGACGCAAGTTATAGCTGTAATTAGCTGGCACACCTTTTTTTTGGTTTTGTATAATGAAGTTAGATAGCAACAACGCCTGTGTGCATGTATCTGAACGTGTATTTACATCAGACTAGCAGACCTTATAGATTAAAACCAGTTCACTCAAAGAGGAATTCTTCCTATTATGTCCTCTATATTATATACATAATATACATATATATATATGTTATCCGGAACGTGATTTAAATGTCTCTTTCTTCTTTGGGAGAGTCCTCTCTTATTAATGACTACATTTTCTATCGTTGTTAGTTCCATCCAACATTTTATTACCGAGAGTTATACTATAGTTAATTCCGACAACCGAATTATAAGTCGACCGGGCGACGGGGAATAATATATGTAATTATTCAGTTTTTATTTGTGGTGTTTGTTTGTCAATCACAGTTGTAAATTAATATATAATAGATTTATATATGCGTGTATGTGTGTGTGTGTGTACCAGTCTGTATGGTGTTCTAGTAGTTGTTTTTATAGTTATTATTTCAAGTGACACGTCATGTAGGAAAAAACACACCAAAACTTTTATTGCGCATTCATCTTACACGAAATACATACGTATAAAATATATATATATATATATAATAAAAATGTGCGTTATTTATATATGTATACACAGTAGTAAGTTAAGCTGTAGTTGTCGTAGTCTATCAGGTTATAATTGTAAGATGATTTTTCTTAATAGAATTTGGAATCAACCGACCAATTACTATTTAAGGTTTTAATTTTCAGGAAATAATAAATTAAAAGATAAGTGAAAAATGTGTTAATTTGTCCAATTATTATCGGACCTTCGACGGAATGTTCAAACAACCGAATATGTATATATATATGTATACACATGTATATGCATATATATATATATATATATATATGTGCGCGTTAGCATATACTTTTAACTGGTTTATTAATATTATATTGGGAGATGTAAAGTTGGCAGCAGTTGAACTTATGTTACGTCGTTATATGAGCTAATTACTAAAATGCAATTAATAAGGCTGTAGTTTTAGTAATATTGGGCGGTTGGTGATAAAGAGAGATTTTCAAAAGCCTCAAAAATATAAACTTATCATTATAAAATGTCACGCGTACATTATGTAAATATAAGACAGTATTGTATATAAAATACTGTAAAAACAAAAATTATAAAATTACTCAATTCAACAACAATTCAACAACCATTATACTTAATAATAATGATAATACTCGTCTTAGGGAAAAATGTTGTAAGAATATATTTAATATTGAATATTTTATTAATATTACGACGGTTGATTAATTTCCTACCGAAAATTTTATATTTATATAGATATATACATATCTTAAACTATACCTATATATATATATATATACCTACAAATGAATTTTTTTAACCACATGTTAAACCGCACATGAAAAAAAAATGAAATCATTGACCGTTTCAACAACAGCGATATATTTGCATAAAGTTATACAGATAAAAGAAAGTATAAGACGGGTTACATTGTGTACCGGGGATTACCGCAAAATCCGAGTAAGAATATAAAAAATAAAAGTAAACAAAATGTCAAACAGTTTAGGAAAAAAATCAAATGAAAAGCTGCTAAAAAAAATTAACAAGATTTTTAAATAACAATACTCGTTAATATTGAAACTGCTAGAATATATTGTTCCAGCCTTGAGTTCGTAAATTAATATCGTGTTAAAAATATGGGGGTAACATGGGTGTCGACTTAGTAAAATGCGTTTAAATAAATTATAATTTATTACTACAATCGCTACTACCGGAAGACGTTATTTTCACGTTTTGGTAGACCGCGATCGTTTCACTTTTTAGCTTTTTATCGAATATTACTTAAAAATTAAAAATTTCGTTTTTAAGATAATTACTTATTCTAACATTTATTATGTAATGCGATACTTTTTATTTATACATAATATATTCGCTATCTCTTCATTGGTAAACGAGTACGAAACAATAAAGAGATCAATTTAAGTTCGGTTTCGGTTAATTTTTGACGATAACGTACAACTTAAATATATTGCAGAAATTTAACCGCGCGAATGTTAAAATATCAAAGAAAAAAAAATGTCATATTAAAAAGAAAATAGTTTCGAGCGTCAATAAAACTCGCGTAAATTATCCAGCAAGAAAAAATTCATATTACATGTACATATATATATATATATATATATATATATATATATATATATATATATATATATATATATATATATATGTAATGATTCAATTCAATTCAATTTATTTGTTTATTTTTTTACATTTACCATAAACAAGAAAAATGAGTAAATTAATTACGGAAAATAAATTATCGATACCTTTTACGAAATTAGAAAGTAAAAATAAAAACGAACGACTGTATACAGCAGGTAAATGTTATATAAGGTAATATATATATATACATATATATATATAAATTTTTAATAATATATACACCTACACACAATTACACCTGTACACATATTTACACACCAATAAACACAAATAAGTATAACACACGCAACTACATGTACATACATGCACATGCATCAATTACGAGTACACACAATTCGCATACACCGCATCATGCTCAGACTTACCAACGCACGTGTAAATCGTACTCCATTTAGAGATATAATGTTCACAGTTATCTCTTACTAATAATGTAACATATTAAGTTTGCAACGTCGTTTATAATATTTTAGATCAATTTTAAATTGGGGTGGCAAAACATTAAACAATACTACTGTTTTTAAATTTTGGCACTGTCGCGAATTGAATTGAACACGTCCTAGTTTTGCCTGTTTTGATATTAATGGAGAACCTAGAACGAAACTGGAAAACAAAATCCAACAACTGCACTTCATACAGCTCTCGAATATTTAACAATTGTTAAATTGCGAAGGAATTTATTATAACCCCGAGATATTAATTTAACTATATAGAATTTTGTATCACAATAATAGTAGTAATAATAATAACAATATGGGCACTCATGACCGATACAGTTGTCTGAATGAAGAAGAAACAGGAAAATAGGAAAGAAAATCAATTCTGAGCACGAATGGTGAAGGAAGTAATCTTTATTATATATATATATATATATATATATATATACATATATATATATATATATGTATAATGTGTGTGTGTTTACACACTCGTGTTTAATCATCGAAATTGCTATCACGAGAGTATTTGCTATATATTTGTTCATTAAAATGAAACTAATGAAATATACACTATAAAAGTCTATTATATAATTTACTTCCTATCTATTTGGAGACTCACTAATCAAGTGTAGAATGATTTCAAACTTAGGCGGTTTTAGCAATGTATCTCTCTGAAGGTATAGCTATTAACCGAAGTTACCTATAATAGCTTTTAAATTAGACGTTTACGTTTCTAGTCCGAGGGTTCTTTTTACTTTAAATAAGAGATAATCATCTATGTTAACTGCAGGTTGTTTGATCATATTTGATGTATTTGACAATAGAAAATTGTCAGACCTCGCCGCTATTCCAGGTATTCCGGATGAACTAGAAACTTTCTACGGGGTCCAGTTATACAATTCCCTATTTTGTCTCTATTTCCATTAACGCTATTTCTTTCTTCTTTTTCTTTTATTTTATTTGTATTATGTATTCTTTTTTCTTTAATTTTTTGTTTGTTTTTTGTTCTCTTATACTTACAGTCGGACGCCACATCAACTGTGTATATTGGTCCTATTAAGAATTTATTTCCCATAGAGTTAATTTTTTTTTTTTATTTAACCTGCAGATTTTCGAAAATTAGCCATTTTTTTCGATTATTTTTAGTCTATTCTCACAGTTGTCTACATACCCCAAGCTGAGAACTTAAATGACCGGTCCATCGCGCGTAATTTAGTAGGCGACGAACGTTACTTAGGCCAGACGAACTATGGAAACTGTCGAAAATCTCTGTTGTTATGTCGTCGAAAGTATTGAAAAAATCCCTTGACAGAAACGCGGGTAAGTAAAGATCCCTCTTTTAAAGTTTTTATTTCGTTTTATTTTATATATATATATATATATATATATATATAAAATTAGACTGACCTATTTTTTTTTGTTATTTGATGGTTCTCTATATATAATAAATTATCGTCTAATTTTAAACGGTACCTGGTGATATAAACATCTAAAGTCATATATTACTTTTTTTGGGGTTTGTTAGAAGGTTTTTGATATTTTTTTTAAATAGCTCAAAATTGAAGTATTACATTTTACATGCAGAGCTAAACAAAATTTAGTAGGGAAAAAAACATTCTTAGAAACATACGAACGAACGCTGACGGAATTTTCGATGATTTTAATCAGGATACTCTTATTTATTCTTTTCTACCCCAACAGTCTACTTCGTGTGTTTCGTTTTTTTCGCATATGTTTTTATATAATTAAGATTTTGTAATTTTTTTTTTCATTTCGACAATTTGCAAACATTTTTTAAAAATCTGACGGATTATATTTTTTACGTTAGTCATCATCCGCGTCATTATTTTGTAACGAACATTGTCCTTTTCATACGTTTACCAAAATTATCAATTAATTTCATTCGAACGATCGTCACGTTTCAATCGCATTTACTTTTTTTTTTAAAAAAAAATATATTCGGTTTGAATGAAATTGATTTGTTTTTTAAGAACTACTAAATCTGTACAACGATTATAACTAATTTTGGGAGAATTTTTTTACATGAATTTAGTAAATCGATTCGATTATATTTAATTAGTTACGAAATCGATCTAAATCTAACGGATATAAATAAATATTTAACGTACTCGAAAAGTACACGTCGACTCCTCATAATATACCTTCTTTTTCAACACATTTCAACTTGAATACGAAACACCATCTATTTTACACAACACATATATATATATAAATAATATATATATGTATATATACTTAAATAAATAATTATAAGCGAATCAAATAATAACGACAAACTCGCTGTATTATGAATTATGAATTATGCATCAATAGATTATCGAAATTTTCTTTGTTCTTGCCTGATATATCGACGACTGAATTATTACAACAGATTACGTTAATCGTGCACTACTAATATATATATATATATATATATATATATATATATATATATATATATATATATATATATTTATATATATATATATACATACATATATATATATATATATATATATATATATAAATATATAAATAATTTATATCAAAATGGCCGCTGACGATCGTATAATGGGGTGTTGTTTTTAAGGCAGGCTCGATTTACTAGAAACGTGTATTCTATAGTTTATTTTATACATTTGTTTCTACCTGTGTAAACAAACGTTTTTAATAACTGAAAACTTAATGATACGTTTTACCTGTCCGAAGTCGCATACGAGTTGGCTCTTGTTGTGACATGGGTCCTCAGCGTTGATCGTGACATTGTTTTGACATAATGCACGTTATATATGTGTGTGTGTATATACATATATGTGTGTGTTTGTATATTGTAACATAATTAAGCGTAACTCGGCGCTATATCTAAAATCTAATAGCGAATTTATGCATTGAGGGAGTGTATATATATATATATATAATAATAATAATATATATGTAGTATTAACAGAATTATTAGATAGTTTGATGACGTCGCGTGGAAACTCTTATTAACAATGCCGGTTGTCATTACAATTACCAACAACGGCAAATATAATTTTAATACTACGTCCGATATTTAAATCTAATTGCTTTAATTAGTGTTTTATTACGTGCGCTCCGGGCTGTTTTATGTTTTTACCTGCGTTACATTTGCAATTATTCCGTGAACAGCAATTACTTCCGACCATTAATATCTGGGTATATGTCGTTATAGCAGTGTTACAAGTACATAAACACATGCAAACATGCATGTGTATATGTATATATGTGTAAACAACATACATATATATATATATATATATATATATATATATATATATACGAACATATACACGCAGGAACATGTTATATTATTGAATTCGCAATTATCTAGTCAAAGCGGTAGATATTGGGAAATGAGAAAGCGTATGAATTTAATTGTTATCTATATATCTATATATCTATATATCTGTGTATCTATCTATTTCTCAGTGTATATATATATATATATATATATATATATATGTGCATGCAGTTGACGATTAGGCAATTAGTTGGAAGATAAGTAAAAGTTGAATTGGTGCCACAATTAACCACGTAACTATCATTATAATTTACTATTACTGTTAATTTGAATTATTATTATTATTGGTGTTATTATTATTTTCATTATTATCGTTTGATTAGTATAATTTTCATTATAATTTATTATTTTTTATCGTTACTAGTATATTGTGTTTATATACTTTAATAAATAAATATTTAAATTTCTATTTTAAATGTTGTGTTAAAATTTTAGTTATATTAAATTCCAAACAATTATTCCGTATTTTCTAATAAAGCTTTAATATCCGAACGATCTGTTCATAAAAATAATAATAATAATTATTAGATAAAATAATAACATTAATAATATAACGATGATTCGATACTTAATAATAGATAAGATGAAACGGCGATGATGATATATAAGAGTACCAATTTGGTTTCAGATGGAGAAAAAGCACGAGAGAGGCACAACAGCGATTAACGTGTAACTTCAGAAATGAAAAGATGTATTTATCTGTTTCCTCGATTATCAGTAGACCTGTAACACCGAGTTGAACATAATAAACTTATTGATATACTAAAGCAGAAATGGATCAATTTGACGACGTCCGGTTAATATAAAATCTGGACCGGAAACAAGATGCTAATATTTAGTATAGATAACAAACAGTAAAATAAAATTTCAATTCAAATGGGTGTAAGTCAGGGATGCGTTTTGTCGCCCGCATTTATTAATTTATATTCGAATTATATCTTCGGCGAAGCGTTGGAAAACGATACAAGTGGAATTAAAGCTAATGGGAAATTAATCAGCGATATTCGCTATACGGATTACGCAGTTCTATTAGTACAGTTTTGTGCAAACCTGCGATCTGTAATAGAAAAAAGTAAAAGTAATGGACTGGAAAAACATAAAACATTAAAACGCAAATGTTCGAAAAAGTAAAATCTATGATAGTCCGTATAAAAGATCATAATAACGCCATATTTTAAGAGCCACTTAACAGAAAAACTCCAATCCAGAAATTGACGCTGGAATAAAAGTTGTGTTACACAAAGACAGCCTTCCATAAAATGAGAATTTATTAAACGCACCGAGTTTAAACGTTAGAATAAGGTTTTGTATAATGCTCTTATTCATTCTATTTTAATCTATGGGCCCGTCCGATGCGGCTACATACACAGTAAAATCAATAAAATGTCTAGAAGCGTGTGAAATGTGGCTAATTCGTAGAATACTGAAAAATATCTTGGACCCAAAAAATGAAAAACGAACAAGTACTCAAAAAAAGGTCAAGCAGGAAGAAATACAATTAAGCAGCGGGAAATAAACTATGTCGGTCACCTAATGCGTGGAAAAAATTATAAATTTCTGCGGCTTATATTATTAGAAAAGTTTTAAGGATAAAACGTAACGATGTAGAAGATCATGCATGAAAAACATACGGCTACAGGCTTGGAAACAATCGCAGAAATAATACAGGTAGCCAGAGAACGTGATTTGTTTTGCCATTAGTAGTCTCCGCACAGAATTCTGTATAGCACGAATCAGAAATTAATAACAGCGGCAAATAATTTAATAAAAACAACAATTTAAAATATTTTCATCGATATGTAACAACAACAACGTAATGTTTTTGCAGGGCACCTAAAAAAAATTGGATGTACACCTTCAATAAATAAATAAATAAATAAATAAATAACCTTAGTGTATTTTTGGACCTCTTTGTATGCTCATTAGGAATAATTAACTTCATATAAGTATTCAATTTATATATATATATATAATATATCCACACAATCTTTACACTGGGTGTAATTAAATAAATATTTAAATTAGAATATTTCTTAATATAAAATTAAATTTTCCTGTTAGTTATGAAGTCTACACAAACCGTGACTAGCCCCCCATGGTACAATATTTATAAACATATGTGGCCGGACTTTTTTTTAAAATTAGTAGTAGAACTACAGATATTGAGCTAATAAACAAACGAATTATAATCGTTTTGTAGAACGTACAAACCTGTGTGTAATTTTTTCTAATTATCATAGGTTAAATTTGTCCTTGACACAGAGACCTGATTAAACTACTTCCTGGTTGACGCTATTAAATATATGTATATTTATGTACGTGGATATTTATATACGCGGCAGCTGTGCACCCAAATTGTAGGTTGAGGCGAAAATAAACATATGTGTACAAAATACAAGATTCGTGCGAAGTATTTAATGTAAAGTCCGATATGACGATAGCGCGGCCAACCTGTTTTTGAAGCATTATTATTATTATTATTATAATGACACATACGCCGGTTAATACGTATGAATTATAAGATGCATGGAGATTCCAAGAATTCAACACATCTATCTTATTGCTATGCGCGTACAGTTAGGACCGCACAATGTTTTATGTTGCATTCGGTAAGCAATATAGTTAAAGCAGCAGGTAAATTGTTCGCATCGCATTGTGTCATTCCTGTATAAACATTATATATATATATGTGTGTGTGTGTGTATATATATTCTTCGTCATTTATATCTCGTAGGGTGTAGGGATATATATATATGACATATGTACCTCATACGAAAGTTAAAATACTAGTGTATCCTTACAGGCATTACACAAGTTGTATGAGATGAAAGAAAATCCAAAAAGAATCACACCTGGTATTCTAGTGGGAGATTCTTTTTCAGGTACTATTGATACGCAGTATATATTTGACCTACCCCAATGAGGAACAACATCAGTCAGATCTGTCTGCTGTTAGTGGGTACCTTAGAATGTTCATATATCGACAGCATCCGTGTTAATGCATCTTTTATAACGTTACGACGCCAAGATTTTATTATTTGTATATACACACATATATATATATATACACGTATGTATATACATGCACACATTATTGAACACTCAAATAAGTCATTCATTTGAGAACGTTGTGTCGTTTTCTTATTTCTATTGGTCCAGCGAAGAAATTAGTCATTTGCGTGACAGGGGGATGATGGAGGTTCTTTTTACAAGGGTCGTCAGTTAATTCGATTTTGTCGGTTAACCCTGTCAGTTCTTTTCATAATGTAGAAGATGTGAAGAAAAATTATAAACCATCTCCGTTAAGTTGGATGTCTGTATGTTTTCGGAATTAAATGATATAGGATGATGAAAAATTTATAAATGAGAATCATAAAATAGTTTTTGTTTCCAAAGTTGTTTTAATGAAAAAATATAAATTTGAGTGGACAACAAAAAAAATCATTAATATTTATCAGCTGAATTTCCCAAGACAATCCGTTTATCGATTATAGATGTAATATTGACGATAAATGGTTTACTATCTATCTCGTACTGAATGAGATTTGAATACAATTTCGCTGTTTCTGTTAGCGACACCGTTTCCTATAGAAGAGAACATTCACGACCTCACCCCCTCCCACTCCGAAATAGTTTCTATATATTTCCGTATACTTCCTAAAATTTCATTTTACCTGACTTGTTATTTTCACAATTTTTTTTTTAAATTGATAATTGTAACTTTAGATTTATAAATGAAAGTCTTTTCTCCGTTTTTATCTTGAATATATTTATATATATAATACTATTAATAATAAAATATTGAAACAATCTCATATCGAATATTTTCGTTTTATTCTAATTGTTTATGTATGGATTTGATTCCTTGTGTAAAAATTGGCTTGTTCTAAAATTTTTTTTTCTTCGTCCCTGTGAATTGTCTACGACACTCCTTGTTTTTTTTCGTTAATTTTTTAAAAATATTTATATACATATTAATCTCTTTATTTCTATTATTCCTTATAAATTTATAGACATCACGGTAGCGCGATCTCTCGGAATATGAATGAATTATATTCCGTATTTTTGTTCAAACCAAAAGAATCCCCACCGAGCTCTAAAAAACATACAAAATAGATTGTACGTACGTTGTCCTAATAATATCTAAAAATTATTTTAATATTTTTTGGTATAAAAAAACAATTTTCTCGCTCGTTGTTCAATAATAATAATAATAGTAATAATAATAATGTAATGGCAGTTAATGATAGAATCATAATTAATAATAATATTAATAATTCACGATGTTACGCAATAATGAAATAATGAATAAACAAAAAAATGTAGTTAAAATCACTAAACCTTCATGATAAAACGTTTCAGCTGTTAAGCCATTATCGAGTGAATATTATTATAAATTTAATCAATTTTCATATTAGCCCGAAGTTATTTTTTCGGCCATTTGTGTTATTGTTTATGTATAAATTATATATTTTGATTTGTAAATTGTTTTGCTTACTCCGATCAATATCAGATTTTGTATAAATACGGGTTTTTTCACTTTTTGTATTTTTCATAAATTGTGTTTCTAAATTGTATATATATATATATATATATATATATATATATATATATATATATATATATATATATATATAAATACTTTAATTTGCTTTTTCTTTTATGTTTTTTATATATCGTCTATATTTTTGTATTTTATATTTTTATGTTCGCTTAACAACCGTAATAATAATCAAAAAGATGATAATAGTAATAACATAACACTAACGACTATATTTAGTTTCGTCTTGCCAATCATATATATAAAAAAATTTAAATCGACCGTTTTATAAACATACGGTCTTTTAAAAAAGTAATTATATATATATATACAGATATATAATACATATAATATATATGGTGTGTAAAAATATAATTCGGAATAAAACGATTTCATTCTATATCTCAACATAAAATTAATCGATTAAAATAGTAAAATCAATGATAACCTTCGTTAATTCTCTCGTAAATTTCTATGAAGTATCGGGTCTTTTTATAGAATTTTTGGTCCTTTTATAGAATTTTTCCTAGTTCTGCAGTTTGTATTATCTGCGGTGTCCTTCAGCTTGATTTACAACTGGTTGGCAGGGCTATCACGGATGAGTACAGAGTGCTTGCAGACTATTCTATTTATTATTTGCATCTTCCTTCTATTCCTTTAATTCCTGTTCAATTTAGAAAATATCTGTTTTTTCAACTAGCCGATCTTTGACAGATACCTCAATAACTGGAAAAAAGACTCATCAATTTTTCCTTAGTATCTTAAAATTGAAGAATTTAAATGTTAATTTCTATAATGCTCAAGTGCACTGGACATGGTAAGTTTGGTTCCTATTTATTTCGGTTTAAGCTTGCTGAGTCTTTGGTTAATTGTGTTGTCCCTTAATGCTGAGGATGATATCAAACACCTTTTGTTTGATTTGTTCTGCTTTTTCTGCCAACGTATCCACCTTTAATTTGCAACATGATAATATTTTTCCTATGTCTTCCAAACACGGTTCTCTAATTTACGGAGAAAGCTACGCATCGTAAGTTTAAATACAGTTTGTGTTACTTTTATCTTAGCCTAAATTAAATGCATCCTTTATTAATATATTGCATAATTTTATATTGTTACATATTTAATCTACATGCAATATTTATACTGTACATTAAGTATAAATTACATTTTGAATCGTCAGCTATACTTTATTTTTAAAAAATTGGCTTATTTATTATATGTTTTGTTTGTCGTTACTATATCATTATTATTATTATTATTAAGACAAAATTCTCATTACATACATATTTGATGGTGTAAGGGACTATGATTCTCATCTCTAACTTTACTATATTTTTTTCTTTTGATTTAGCTACACAACATTTACACATAGTGATTTATTAAGTACACTAGTTCCCCTGCACCTTTACCGAAAATTATTTAATAAATTTGCCCCTTTGCATAAGTGCTAATCGGGGAACCATTTAAAATACCCCGCTCGTCTGATCCCTGTCAGAATAATAGAATATTAGTCGTTGCGAATAAATGGTTATTAAAAATAATCTACGGTAAACGATAAAATGGCACCCTGCCCACACCTTGTAACCTCACCCGCGTATTTTTAATTCGGAATATGAGTGTACTCTATAATTTTGTAATTTGTATCGAGAAACTATTATGAATTATACACTTGTTATTACGATGCAACCGTTACACTTATAGCTCTTATAATGCTCGTATATATTACAATACATCTAAAAGGGTTACCGTGGTACTCATTACAATATACAGGACCTTTCTAGGGTGGGAGCTAAATTCTATATATATATCAATATATATATATATGTGTGTGTGTTTGCGTGTCAATTCGTTTTATACATTAATCAAAATTGTGGTACAGAGAGACATTTGTTAAGTCTTATTGGTTGCCGAATTTGTTTTAGAATCAACCGAACATTATTTTGTTACATTTTCTTTTACGTGTTTTGTTTTCTCCCCTATATTATCCTCCCATTGGTATTTATGTCTCTCCCCTTCTACTACCATCGCCTCTTGATTGGTTCTTTTTCTTTATTATTATTATGTGTTTTTATATATATATATATATATATATATATATATATATAGATATAGATATATAGATATATAGATATATAGATATATAGATATAATAGATATATAGATATATATATACCCATATTGATGATGACTTAAACGGGAATGAGTACAGCCACACCGTCATAATTTCCTATTGCAGTTATTACGTTAATATTTTATTCCCCATCGTTCGATTATTATTATCGAAGTTCTTGCTCTTTGGATTCTTTTTTATTATAATAATAATGCTGCTTGTCTTTTTATGTTTCTTATTTAGTTCATTACTAAATCAGTTCCGTTAGAAAAGTTACAATGGGCTCTAGTTATGATTACGGTCCAATGAAAATTAACTATCCGCAATGGCTCATTCGTCTTCTGACGTCATGCGGGTTTATATTTTATAGATTGCATTTCGTATATATATATATATATATATATATATATATATATATATATATATATATATGTAATAAAACAAATCTTGATCTAGTAAAAATTTTGGAGGGTTATTTTAAATTAATTATTATTATATACTAAAATAAATGGGAATAGATCCCGTATTGCGAGCAATAGTCCTGCATCGATATTATAACATTATCAGATTTTCTTCTGACAATTGAGAATCTACCATTCTAATTGTTCGATCAATAATAATTCTGTTACCGCACAAAATATAACGCATATTCTAAACGATTTAGTAATAATAATAATAAATATTGGTGTATTGGAGAGTAGTGATTTTATGAATTAAAAGTTAATCACTATAAAAGTTATTTTATTAATGCAAAGATTTTCGACTATAACTGGGTAATGCTTGAAAATTATAGTCGAAAAGCTTTGCTAAAATAAAATAAATTTTGTAGTGATTAACTTTGATTTTGTTTTGTTAATAATAATAGTAGTTTAAATAATAATATTAAATACGTTACAAAAGTAATAACGATAAGCGAGAGCGATTTATCTATAATTCGTTTTACAAGATCGAAATTGAAATTTTTAAATTCGTTAAGCACGTTCGTAGATTTTAATCGGACAATCTGTACGTTTACGAATAATTATGTATATCATTTTTTTTTTATTTAAAATAATTGAACTAATATAATATTCGATTGCGCCCACGTCCGCGCCAGTGTCGATATAAACGAGGAAACGAACAACAATTCCATACATAACTACTTCGTCAAAATAAATTTTAACCTTAAATGAAATATACGTATCGTCTTAAATTAAAAAACATTCTAAACGTTAAGTAATGTAAAAAAAAAAATTAAATATATAATTAAATAAAGCGACGAACTAACTGGATCCGTGTACATACATAAATACACTTTATACCAGTTGCGAGATATATAACTAAAAATATGCAATACGTATAACTACTTCGTTAAAATATGCGCGTAATCATGATTTAAATCGATAACTCGCGATATGAAATATAAAAAATAAAAATAAAATCGCTAAAAAACTTCTAAAAAACTGATTTAAAATGATGCGCGAAACCAAACGGCAGGATATATTTTTTATATATTGTATATATAGCTTAATAGCCGAAAAGTTTTATATGGTTCTTATATAAAAATTTAGCGACTTCAACTACTTTTTCGGTGTTCATTTAATAATTAAATTAATTTTAATACATTAGACCAGTACATTTTAAAATAGAAGAAATATAAAATAAAAATTAATTAACAATGAGAAACAAATAAAATGAAAAAAAAAAAGATACATAAACATTGAAAAAATAATTAAAGTACTACTACTAATAATAATAATCTCTGATATATCGCATACATTTGATTGTATATATATATATAATTAAAATAAAGGGAATAAAACCGCCTATACGCAACTGGATTATAATTTTAACTTATAACGCTTGAAATATTCATCCGAACTTACTCAATTATTAGAAATCTACATGGTCTTTATAAAAAGAAACAGATACATGACTTTCCTAAATGAATAGTTCGTTACCTTTCGTACGTTTATCGTATTAACGATTTTTAAACCAACCTAAGTGTGTTTTTTTTATTACAATCTGTTCCATATTTCAATATTCAGTAATACTTTAAGGTAATTATATTAATATTATATATATATATATATATATATATCAGGCTTTCCCAATAGAATATTCCTATATTCTTCTATACAATTCACTTGGTTCTTTACAATCGTCTTAATTCGTTCTGCTTGATTGAAAGCTACTTTGCCTCTGAATTTGTATGATTCTGCAGTCTTAATTCATGCTTTCTTGCTAGATCACCAATGAGACTTGTGGTACATGGAAGTTTCGATGGATACCATTATTTCTTTCGTATTGTCCGGCATTAATAATAATTCGAAGAACTTTGTTTCGGAACGTCTGAACTTTTGTTTTAGGTTAATTAATTTAGCACAACCCTATAGCTGACAACCATAACTCCATGTTGGTTTCAGTATTTGATTATATACTAATAGTTTATTTATATATATATATATATAAATTGCAATCTAGCTGATGTAGCCAATAAGCAAATGGATTATAAGCACTGACAGGGTGGGAGATGTCATTCAACAATGGAAACTCCGAACTACCTCTCCAATCATTTAAACCGGCGCGGAAGATCTAGAGGTGTACGATAGTTCAATCTGCGAGGCCCATTGGCATGATTTAATAAATCTACCGCCAGCTGGTTACAGGTGACCCTCTAACCTGTGCAACTAATCTCTACTGCAATCCCGAACTACTTCGTGCACTTTTGGTATATTTAGGTCTTTATGCAAATTTTCGTTTCGTATATACCAGGGTGCACCGGCTATTAACCTTAGTACTTTTGATTGAGATCGCTGCACCATTTTGATATTCGATATTGATGCTGTCCACCGGAGTGATATGTCATATGTCCACACCGGCTTAATAACTGCTCTGTAAAGCAATAATTTCGATTTTAGAGGTAATTCGGAAGTTTTGCCCAGGAGTCAGTACATGTTCCGCAGTTTATTATCTTAGCTTACGGCTCAGCGAAAGAATACTCCGTCTTCCGAGGAGCCAATTCATCTGCGCAGGAGTTTCAACTTTATAATAAGGATATTTTTTTTCGTTTTCGAGCCAATTATAACACGGGTAGATTAAATTAAAACAAAATAACTAGATTAAATTACTTTATATTAAATCCTCTGGGACTATAGTACTCTTTGCGCATCTTTTCAAATAGATGCACCATCACGCCGCACTCGCATCGTTCAAATTAATTCTGCTTTTATCTCGATAGAATTTCGTTTAAGGTTCCCAAGCTATAGTATTTAATGTTTTCCCCGGATTTCAAACTGCCCGCACCTTATCCGCGCATAGGTTGTCGAGAGTTCTCATATTTAGAGATGCTAATACCACCTAGCAAAGATAAGTGGTCCCTTTTTGTTGAGCCGAGGCAGATGAGATAATAATAAATATTAAAATGATCCTAATGCCTTGTAGGTGACGTTATTGCGTTCTGCTCGAACGACTTTACTTAAAATCCAATCAGGGACAAGGATTTCTCTGATGGTTAAACGACCTCTAGACAATTCGTCTGTCTATGCAATTAGTCGGTAAATTTCTACTAGCTTGCCGATGATTAAAGAAAAACTATGAAAGGCAAACGGCAAAACGCTATCAGCGGTAACTTGCTCGGGTTTTCTATTCACCTTCTTTCGGATCGAAGAAAACTATTTCGATGACTTTCCGTACTAACTAAAATTTTCTTTATTCTCTACAAGTAATAAATGGCGGTAATTAATAACAATAATAATAATAATAATAATAATAGGTAGCGATGCCACTCATTACTGATAATAAAATAATAGTGTAATAATAATAGCAATACTAACAATATCGATAAAATAAAAAGATAATTCTATTTATTTGTTATACATACCTAACAATAAATATATATATATATATATATATATATATATATATATATATATATATATATATATATATATATATATATTATCGACGTCAACGCAATGTGTTGATAAACACCGTGACAATGTTTAAAACGGTAAAAATATCAGTTAATTACGTTATTTATTCTTAACATTTTCCTAATTTTAATTACCTTAAAATACGATTTCGTTTTATTGAATTAGTCGTATTTTCTGGCGGAGTAGCTTACTCTTAATTCGTTTATTATAAAAATTCTTTAATTCTTTCGGCATTATTATTCGCGACGATATTTCTAAGCAGGTTCGATTAATTTGGAATAATTAAAAACCGTTCCTGATCACCGCCGTGCGTTGTCATTACGTTTAAGAAAAAGCGATTTTTCTGCGTCGGAGGGTTTAGAGGGGGGATAAAAGGGTTGGCCACGTTCAATTGCGCCTACAGTAGGGTATGCTTTACGCGAATACCTTTAAAAAGAAAAGGAAAAATGGATGGGGTCGGTAGGGTACGTGAAAGTTTACAATCGTGTAATTGGTAAGATGGCGTCGAACGAAATTACCCAATCAGCGGCGGCGGCCAATCGGTCGGTTAGTCCGCGCTTAGGCTACTAAGACGGATGTCAGGAAGTTGGTGGCCTAGTTGGCCGTGTTAATTATCGCGCGGTCTTCGTTAGGATAATTACACAATCGATAATAACCAAACAACTGAAAAGAACCAGCCGACCGACCGACCAATTGTTACGGTTGTTTGCCGTTCTAGTTAACTACGACCGAAGAAAACGATGCTAACCTACCCCCTCCACATGCCGCGCAATTACAACGCACCGCGGTAATGTAATTATACGGTAAAGCTGTCAGACTTGGTGTAAATATGCTTAACCATTATTATTATTATTATTATTATTATTATTATTATCATTGTTATCGGCATGATTTATTATCGTCGAAAAGTTCGTTTAAGAAATAAATAGTTCTTTTCGGTTAATATTTCGTAAATATAATTAATGGCTAAAACAAATTTTAAGACGATGTCCTCGTTTGAAATCTACGGTAAGTGTTCGGAATTTATCAACCTATCGTTAAAAATATCTCTTTAAAATGCCTGCAATTATTATAAATTAATTTTAATTTGGAATAGCGAAAAAAAAACACCTTAAAAATTAACGATTACTCGCGAATGTAGTTTTTTTCTCTTGTTTTTCAAAATAATACCCTGATACGTGTTCATTTTTTTTTAATCTTTTTAATGATTTGAACGTATAAAATAATGAAATTACAGTCTGTCCACTATACGGTAAAACCAAAATGCAATAAAGTACGTACAGGAGGGCATTTTTGCCATATCTTTGCAAAAATAGTGAAATTTTTACTCGTCTCGAACCCCAAATATTAAACTCCTTTCAGTATAATTGTACATACATACTGTCGTTTGTAACATTTTTAAAATATCAATATGTACATATATATATATATATATATATATATATATATATATATATCTTAAATTCAGTAAAATTTTCATTTTAAATGTTTAATACTTCCCAATTGCATGCTTCATAATAAATAAGAAAGAGTAGGTTAAAACCCCCATAGGAGCTTCCCACTTACGAAGACGATATAAAGCGAAAGTCCTTCATGAGTAGCAGGCTTAGGTAGAACCATTCGGTCTAAATATACTTATATAATCTAAACGTTATATTTTCACATTTTCGGGTTCATTTCTTTAATTATTAAAATTTATAATAATAATATGTTCGACTGAAACGGTTTCAATTATATTTTAAACGTCTAGTAATTTTAACATTTTTTAACGAAAATAGTACGTTACCATATTTTTTCGAATTGGTTATTCCGTAATTTAATTCAGTTATTGATTTGGACAATTGTCGTAATTGATCGATTTATTTATATTGTACGATGACCAATTTTTAAGTACCTATTCGGAAATAATTACGACGCGAGTTTTACGGTTTAATTCTGTTCTGTATGCAATTAAAAAATATTACGAAAGGCAAAATTGCTGGCAAGTCTGGGCCGTCTTCAAGACTCATGGATGGCAGACTTACGGACGACGCTGTGGTTTAGATTCCATTGAACTACCACTTACTATGCAACGTCTAAAGATACTTTAGCCGAGTTGATCGTCGACCTTCGTATAATAAAGCTCAAATTAAAATATACTTCAAGTTTCCGTTTGATCCCAAGTAATTCAGATATAATAATCAATAATAATCATAAACCGGAATATAGTACCGAAATTACCTCTAGTTACAGAGAGCTTGGAGCATCGTCTAAATACTCTGCCACAACAAATGTGGAAGTCCGTTCTTATACGGGATACTTGTCACATTGCAGGCGAGTTTTTAGACCAGCTACAACGAAAAACATCGCCTACTTGTATACTCGAACCGTAACGATGTTTGAATAGCTTTAAATAGAATAGGACAAGAAAATATTAATTATAATAATTATTTTATCATCTACGGCGGATAAAATGAAAAACTTGATAGATATAATATGGGGGGGTATATAGACGATTTTGACGGTAAACAAAGTTTCTTCATAGCGATTTTTTATTTCATAATTAATAATGATAATAATTGTATCGTCTACGTTAGAGAAATCAAATCAAATCAAATTTATTTTAATTTCAATACAATACACCAATACATTTCAAATAGAAGAAATATAAAATAAAACTTAATATTACAAATCGAATACGAATAAACAAATAAAATAACATAAAAAACGGATAAATAAACATTGAGAAATTAATTAAAGTATTTAATAATAATAATAATAATGGCATTACACAATTCATTTGATTGTTTATATGAAACCAAAAAATAAAGGAAGTAAAACCGCCTATGCGCATATGCGACGGCTGGATTATTATTATTATAATATGAAACACTTCTTAATAATTCTTACGATTTAAACGTTATAAAATGAAAAATAAAGTACCTTATTATTAAGAACATTTAATACGGGAAAAATAGTAAATTTAATATGACTCGTCTATTTTTTTTTAATAATAAACAGAGCGCACGTACGTCTATACTTATTATCGTGCGAACTGTCGCATAAATAAATTAATTAAGGAATAAATAAATTTGCACATAAATCTATTTTTGTTCGTCGAAATACAACCGTTTAAAATTGCAACCATTACGACTGTTTTTAATACGTAATAATATAATAAAACAAATATTTATTGTTTAATCACTTTTTGTTTTTATCAAATCTCGTAATAAGTCGAATAACTGGGATAAATTATTATTTGATCAATATATACGTATATAAATATATATACAAACTTACAAAAGGTTAAGGAAGGTTGAAAAATTGGTAAAAAAATTATTTTCTTTTTAACAATGGGAACTGAATTAAATACCACCCTTGACATTAATATATATATATATTCTTTGTATGTGTTATTACAATTTACTCCAAAGTTTAATTCGACTTTTTCATATAACAGTTCTTTATAACCTACACGTTGTAATAATATTGATGATAAATAAGTATAATGATTATAATCAGTCCGAAGGTAGATATAAAAAAAAAGTTATAAATAAAAATCGGAGTAATTATCCATTTTGACATGACGGTGCTTCGTTGTCTGAAGTCATTGCAGAATTTAGGCGCCTTTAATTAACCGCCAGCGGGATGTGTTCGCTAGAGGCGGCGGCACTAGCGTTTTCCCTAAGAATGAACTACAACATGTATATATATATATATATATGTGTGTCTGTGTGTGTGTAGTTGTTAGAAATTATAGTGCATTATATTCTGGATAATCACGCAAAATAATTACAGATTTTCAGTATGTAATCACGAAGCCGCCCATAATGGACTTTTTTTCTTTTTACACATACCTGACGTTATTAGTGCATTATTCCTTCTCTGCAATACCTGTATACTTAGCAACAATATATATATATATAAAAATATACAAAGTTTTACCTATCTTAAGGTACTACCATCGAACGAAGTTATCTATGATATTTACACACACATATGTACATATATATATATATATATATATAATCTATGGTCCTCGTGGGTTTTAGCGATAAAACTTTCGCAAACGTCCATCCAGTTGACAAAAATTTTGTACGGTAAAAAGATCTTTAGCCATCTATTCGTTCGATGAGCAGATAAATGAGCAAAGTAGTTTATTGGAAAGTAAAGGAAATGTGGAGAAAATAGTAACATAGAAATTAATGAAATCTTACGCAATTTCGTCGACAGCTGACCGGATACTATTGAAGAAAATACCGATCGTAAGAATTCGTTTATTAACTGTTCGTTAGTCGCGCGCTGACCAGTCGACTCACATACCGCTTTAATTTGTCCATATTTTAAAAAAATCATTGGGGTACTAGTTTGTCCGTTTGTGCTATGTAAGATTGACCTATAATAAAACATCTTCGAAATTTACACAGGCCGAAGTTGAGAAAAATTGAATTTTACAACGATGTTAAACGTGGTGTAGATATTTACGCTACACATAACGCAAGAAGGTTGACAATGGTAATTTTTTATCATATTCTAGATGTAGCGGGAATTAATTCAAGAGTGACGATATATCTAGGAGATGGTGTAAAATTCACTCGCAGACGAGATAACTTTTACAAATTAGAGTTCCGAGTTTAGTGACCCCACAATTACAAAAAAATACATAAAAAATGAAGGGTTTACAGGTTTTTCTACAATAATATTAACCGGAAACACAAAAAGAGGATAAGGAAGAACAAATAAAATGCAATAATATCGAGATAGGGGTAAAAGGAAATATTTCAATCCGGACTATAGCGAAACCGAAACACATAGTAAAGTGCAGTGTATTCGTGTGAAAAATGAGTTTTTTTTTACATATAAAACTGGTTGAGTCAGAAATATTTTGACGAAATTTCGAATAATGCAGATGCTGAGGTATTGCTGTAAGTTGATTTATTTCGCCGCTCTAATTTTAATTAATAAATCGATATAATTATATTTTACCGGTGTGCTATAATTTCGTAAAATTGATAACAAAAATAAGTTTCATTTTGATTTTTAAAAAAAAAATTAGCTTTAAACACCTTAAATGTAGCGTGAGTCCACTGAACCTAGCGTGACTAAGACGTCACTAACGGAAAATTAAAAGTTCGCTGTAAAGGAGGTGAATTTTCACTTATTGAAAGGCTATCCATCTTCCCGGAACCTCTCTCAACTTGAGCCGATGTCTCTTAGACTTGGACACTTTTTCAACCAGTAAATTGACGGCGTAGTTAAGTATTTGCGAACCTGTCGATTGTCCTAATTAATCATCTACCGATACTTCGGATCCGAAACCGAGCTGGTAATCGATGAGGATTATTCAGCGAAACCCCATGCACACGTAGCAAGAAGCGATGATTACAAGAGACATCGTCTTGGATTTTGTCTCCAATTTTTAAGAGTAATCCTATCAAGAAAGCCAAAGGCAGAGTATTATTGGTCGGCGTGTCACGAACATTGTATTGAAAACGAACGAATTGTAATTATTTACAAAGGAAACTACTCGCCTCATCGAGAAGTAATTAGCGATGCACCACCCTTTATGAAATTATTACGATACTTCGAAAATTACATTACGTTATTATTATGGTAGAGTAGCCATTATTGGTTATTACTATCATTATGGTTATTAATTGATCATTATTACTATAATACATGTTCGTTGGTAGTACGGCCTATTCGCGTGATATTTAAGTAAATAATGTACAACCGATACCGCAAATAGAATAAAAAATTAAGATAAGAAAATGACTGTCCATCTTCTATATGTGTATGTGGGTGTGTGTGTGTGTACGCTTAAACGTAATATATATACGGTGGGCCAACAAATTTATTTTTGAACCTTCCTCGTGTCCAATAATTTTTAGTTATAAAGGCCACTTGGATATTCTTTTATACATACACACATGTATGTATATGTGTTGTGTGTATATGATGCATACCTATCTAAAGCACGAAAAATTATACGGACGCAGTCCTAAACGTTTCCTTAAATAATAATAATAATAATAATAATAATAATAAAAAGGTATTGCCATTACTGACAACTGCAACTGTTTTTCTGTACCGGAAATTAATATCTATTAGTCAAACATCCGGCCTGATTACTATGGTTAAAGTAGGAAATTTTATGTAACTAACGCACGTCGTACCCTAAGTCGTCATCTAGTAATTATTACATTATATCCATAGTGAATTTGGACGATCTAAAATACTCTTGTCGGCCTATACTCGCATATTATATACGTATTTATATGTGTATATATATATGTGTGTGTGATATATATATATATATACATACCCTCTTCTTTAAGTTTTCTTCCAGGCCGGCCCATTTGTGTATATTTAGCTTGGATAATTTCACGTTACTAGGTAATCAACGAACCGTAAATAAGTTTATCGTCCACTTCTCTCGTCAACACATACAAACACACACGTGTATATATATATATATATATATATATATAAAAACTAGAATCGGTTTGATCGTACTTTCCAACTGTCTCATGTGTCTATTTACCGTTTCAGTTCTCGTCGTGTTCCCCGTCTCACCCCTGGGATCACCTTTCAACCCGGTCACCGACGTTATTCTTTTTTCTCCATCCTGCTGACGACGTTATCATTGACGGACGTCAAAACGTTTTTAGACGGATTATAAAGGAAACGATTACGGGAGATAAATTCCGGGCATAACTCTTATCGTCTCGTTGTAAGATGTCCGAATTTCGTCTTTTCGACGCCTTTTATATTTTTTAGAATGCTTTTTATTTATCGAAAATCGCCAAAAAATAATCGATTAGGTCACCCGATTACGACTACTGCCATAATAATAATAATAATAATAATATTAGAATTATTAAAATAAGGATTTTCGGAGTTTGATTTTAAATTAATGAAATATTCGATTTTTAGAATTATATAAATATATATTTTTTTAAAATTATTCACGTGGTAAATTTAAACGCGTGAAAATACGTTTTGAAGTTTTTCAAATTTATATATATATAATCATCATCATTATGTAGTCATCAATCCTAAGATTGGTTTGATAATATCCTGGATAATTGACGATTTGCTGTTTTCCTCTTCATATCCGCATATCCGGTAGAGTCTTCTATTAGCTGTTGCATATATTATTTTCTAGGTCTTCCCTCCCCTCGTTTTCTATCCATTATTCCTTCCATAATTATCTTTTGTAGACTATCATGCCTTAGAATATGTCCAATCATATTTATCCTTCGTTTTATTATTGTTTTCCATAAAGTTCTTTCTTCACCTATTTCTTCTTCGTTAGTTAATTTATCTGTTCACCGTATTTTCAGCATTCTGCTGTAACACCACATTTCGAATGCTTCTAGTTACTGTTCTTCCTTTTTACTATTTCACCTTGTACTTTTAGACCATTTTCTCCTTTCTTTGTTCTTTATATATATATATATATATATATATATATATATGTGTGTGTGTGTGTAAAATACAATAATTATTTTCACGGCGATATGTATTAAAATATTAGATTATGATCTAACATCGAATATACGAAAAACGCCTATCTACCTCGGCTGAGGACAGATGATTAGATATGCCTTAATTGGAAATATGCCAAAATATGTTTAGATTCGTGAATCTGAATGGAGATTGTGATTATATATATATATATATATATATATATATATATATATATATATATACGTGTGTATGTATGTACGTATATGTATAAAATTTATTTACACACTACATCCAGCCATTCAAGTGGCTATCAACATGTTTATCTATGGTATATGAGGTTTACAGAGAAGGTACTCAGTAGTTTCACTCTTTTTTATCCAACAAATAGAGGATCATATATGTATATATATATATATATATAATATATATATATATATATATATATATATATATATATATATATGTATGTATTTATATATATATATATATAATTATTATTGTAAACTTTTAAATTATTCGTGTGTCGTTGCTATTTTAGCGAAATGATTATTATTGGATAGATTAAAATCAAATGTGAAATATTTCGCATTAAACATGTTTCATTGATGCTGGGAATTTCGATAATTTTATTTATTTTTTATGTCGTATAACGTATCTCGCTGAATTACAGGCACGTTTGTATATATTACATCATTCTGGTTTTATTTTTCATTTGGTTAGCCCGTTGTACCTTATTTTTACGTTCCAAATCAGCTAACTAGTATTCAAAGCATTACCGTTCTGGCACTCGCCCGTATCATGTTGTACCGAGTGGGTGCACTGCCCTTTTTGATATATATATATATTACGAGGCCCCTAATAGGCTCTGTGTTGCAGCATACAGATTTCGTTGCTACTTGTTTTTAAGAACCTCGCATAAATTATTAGTTATGATACGCAAATATACATATACGTACAATAATATAAACAAACGTATTAATAATAATAATATTGTTTAATTATTTTTACACATACATATACATAAGATGATGAAAAATATATCTATAAAATGTTTTTAATGATTAATGAATTTTGCCACATTAATTAAAAATAGTGCAATTGCGAACTAACCTGGTTTGTGATTCCGTCTTTTTTATTTCTTCCGTTTTTAAACGAACTAACTCCATCGTCACCTGGAATTTTCTCGCTAAGCAACAACTTCTATGGCAACTCAACTACTTTCTACTTAACTCTCCCTGCTAACAACTTCAACTAAATTCTTTGAAAATTCATTGCTCCAAACTAAAACTCTTCTTTCCTACCATCTATTCAAAACTCACACCCTCTTCCATTTTCGCTATATTAACCGGTTACATGCTACCTCGTGACCATAGAGGCGCGCGTTGTCACTTAATTATTGTTATCTCAAACCAGTTTTTTTTTTACAATAATAATAATAATACATCTTTTTTTCCGTTACCTTTATGGACATTAATAGTAAATATTTATATAATTCATTTATTTAACGTTTACATCGTATACGCTTAATTAAATATATACAATCATTTAATTCTTTACTTGGGCGTGACATACGACGACCGTCGTAATATATATCAGCAGTTATTTTTTTCGAAGCTGAAACTCGTGGTAGAGTAAATTGTCTGATGAAGGGAACGTTCTAAGTAAAAATCGCAAAAGTGGCATGTAATACGAAGTAGCTGATTGAGTAATTAGTACGTGTCGTATTAGGAAATAATTAGCAGAAATTAAGACGGGACGGTGGAATAAAGTTTTCGAAATTCCATTTTGTTTTTCAGTTATGATTGGAGTTAGTGCAGCCTATGCGTTGCAAAAAAAAATTATTACGAAATACATTTTATTGTTAAAAAAAAAAACGATAAATAAATCGTTTTTAAACTAACAAAATAAAAACAAAGTTAACGACTATAAAAATGATTTTATTAACGCGAAGCTTTAATGACGTCATTTTCAAGCGTATACAAAAAAAATGTTACATATAAATTAAACGCTTGAAAATAACGTTAATGTCGAAAAAGCTTCGCGTTAATAAAATAAATTTTTATAGCGATTAACTTTGATTTTGTTTTGTTAATTCATAAAATCAGTACTGTTCGATACAGATCAACGTTTTAAAATTAATTGCATCGATGTTGTAACTATAAACGACCCTAAATTTTATGTTACTGTTGAAATACTAATAATAACAATAACGATGTCTAGAAATTATACCGCGCGTATTATAAAAGTTACAAAGTTGATATTTTCCAGCATTTCAAATTAGTCTTCGTACTATTCCCGTTATTTATTCGTGTATTTTTTTTCTCTGTGCTTTCAGATTGCCAAGATCATTTTGTGTTATGCCATTCTGTGATGATTGACATTGGGAATCAGCGATGCCGTCCTCCATCGTCGGGGAAACGTCGCTAGACGATGAAATATTGCGAGTCGCCATCAGTAACAGTAACAACAACAATAATAATAATAATATAAATAACAACGCTTCTAAACGTAAAAATTGTAATCGAGCGACTATCGAAATAGCCGGTCGGAAGAAACGTAAACGTAAACGGACAACAGACGTTGACGTTTCATCAGCGGTAGACAGCGGAGGTATGAGTCCGGAGGAACAACCGTCAGTTTCGCCGGTACCGGCTTTAATCGCCGGTCGAGACGAAAGCGGTCAACAACGTTTAAGTTCGCCACCGTCCGGAAGTAAATTCGTGGCAGCCACCACCGCTAGCGAAGGACGATACGATACTACGCTAGATACAACGGGCGGTGGTGGTGTTGGTGGTAGTGGTAGTTGCGTCGTTACGACGACGACGACGATAATCGATGGAAGATCAATCGATGACGACGACGACGATGATGATGACGATAAAGATACTTTCGACGAAGTGACCGCCGTCGCCGGACACGACGACGTTAGTAGTAAAATTATCGGTCGTAATTCGTCGTGTTCGGAAGACGAAGAACCGGAAGACGATACTACATCGGAACGTCTTACAAATGCTCCGGTAAATTTAAAAAGACCTCCAACTCCGATGGACTGGACCACCGAACGTCATAACAACGACGATGTGGAAACTTTCGACGGTAAAATCGTTTATAATCCGGACGGATCGGCTTATATAATCGAACATAGCGCCGAATTAAGCGACGAAGATTCGACCGAATTACCGCGTCTAATAGGTAACGGTAGCATAGTAGACGGTAGAGGAGTTAATCTGAGTCGTACAGAAGGTTTCCCGCAGATCGCCAACGCTATTTACGTATCGTCTTATCGTAATAATAATAATCAATTCATAGAGAATTCTTACAATCGTCATCCGGATGTTCATCGTCATCACCGTCGTCATCATCATTATTACAATCGCGGAAAATTATCGTCCGGAGGAGATTTAGAGTCGGACGATAGACCGCCGGTTATGCACAGTTATCGCGTATACTCGGTACGCGATATTAAGAATCGAATAACGGACGATGTTAATAGTAAAGATAAGACGTTAACGGATACCGATAGCGTACCGGTTAAACCGATTTTAATGTGTTTCATCTGTAAACTTTCATTCGGTTACGCTAAATCGTTCGTCGGTCACGCGATCAACGATCATCGAGTGTCGTTGCAGGAAGACGAGAAGGATATTCTAAGCCAAAAAAATTCGTCCGCCATAATACAATGCGTCGGTAAGGATAAAGAACCGTTAGTCTCTTTTTTAGAGCCGTTATCGACGCCCGCCACTACGACGACGTCGACCATTTCGACCAACGACGCGACGTCTCTTCCTTTTCAACGTCCACCTACTCCTAATAATAATAATAATAATAGTAATAATAATAATAATATTAGTAATATTAGTAATAGTAGTAATAGTAGTAATAATATTAACGTACTAACTGACGATACGTATCGTAATCATAGACGATCATTAACAGATTCACCGTACCCTAATTCGGTAGTCGTAGAATCGAATTCGGTTTCTCAGAAAGTTCCTACTAACGCAGATACGGCCAAAAAGCACGTTTCTTGCTCGTCCACATTATCATCAGACAGCGGTAGCGGTTCCTCTTCGTCTTTATTATATTCGTGTTCTTCGATGTGCACATCGGATAACGCGGAAAGTTTAGTGATACATCGCAGAGAGAAATCTCAAAATCATCATGTTCCTGAGACTTCGGTCTCCTTAACTACTACCTACGGTAATACTAGTAGTAATAGTAGAATTAGTTTTAGTAATAGTAATAATCATAGCAGTAATAATAACATTAGCGGCAACAATTTATTCAACGTCATCAACAGATATCAACAAGAACAAATTCTAACCGGTAATAATAACAATCACAGCGTTATGGATTTAACGCGAAGGACTAATTCTACTACGATTACTACTACGATTACTACTACTACAACTACACCGTGTAGTAACAACGGAAATAATAATAATAACAACAACGGCATTTCCTCGCCCGGAGCTAGTCCGTCGCCCGGATTGACGTTAAGTCCGATGCTATCGTCCGGGTCTGTATCTTCGTTTCCTCAACATCCGCCGAATTTTCTAACCGGCACCACAATCGGAGTCTGTCCCGATCATATGGGCGGTCGTCCGAGCGGCGTCGATTGTTCGAAATGCGAATTAATTTTAAGTTCCTCCAGACTGGGCGGTGTCGGCGGCGGTCCTTTAGCCGGTATGCATTCTAGAAATTCTTGCAAAACGTTGAAATGTCCGAAATGTAATTGGCACTATAAATATCAGGAAACGTTAGAAATACACATGAAAGAAAAACATCCGGAAACGGAAACTTCCTGCATATATTGCATAGCCGGTCAACCGCATCCTAGGTTAGCTCGCGGCGAAACTTACACCTGCGGTTATAAACCGTACCGATGCGAAGTGTGCAACTATTCGACCACGACTAAAGGCAATCTCAGTATACACATGCAATCGGATAAACATTTGAACAATATGCAAGAATTACAAAACGGTAGCGTAGCTAATAGCGATTTAACCGTACATCATCAAAACGTTGCCGTTCAATCGACCGCTTCCGGCTCGAAACAACCGACCGGATTATCTAGTCCGAGCGCGGCGAATGCCGCCGCCGCTTTATACTCGCCCGGTCCGAGTCAGAAACCGAAACCGACGTTTCGCTGCGACGTATGCAACTACGAAACGAACGTCGCCCGTAATCTACGTATACATATGACTAGCGAAAAACATACGCACAACATGATGGTACTGCAACAGAACATGAAACAGATACAAGCGTTAAACGCGATACAACAATCGCAACATCATCAGCAACAATTAAGTTTCGAACAATTACTACACTTTCATCCGGCCGCCGGTTTAACTTTATCCGGCGAGAAACCGCCTCCGCATTCGGAAGCCGCTCTCGCCGATATGGCTTACAATCAAGCTCTGATCATTCAACTGATGACCGGCGGTCAATTGCCGCCGCATATGACCGCTTCGCCGACCTCTTCGACGGTCGATTTAACGACGCCTACTTTAGATATGGGTCTGAATCCGGAAACGATGGAACCGCCGCCTGAACCAGCCGATATGAATCCGGATCATTTGTATCAGTGTTGCGTTTGTAACGTATTCGCGACCGATTCGTTAGACGCTCTATCTCATCATTTGGCGGCCGATCGGACGAAAATTCGCGAACAGGAAATATTAGCTATAGTGGCCGGTCATTACGTATGCAAGTTGTGCACGTATAAAACTACTTTAAAAGCGAATTTCCAATTACACTGCAAAACCGACAAACATCTGCAACGATTGCAACACGTGAATCACGTGAAAGAAGGCGGTCCGAGAAACGAATGGAAATTGAAATACGTCTCGTCGCCGGGCGGCGTTCAAGTGCGTTGCAATTGTTGCGATTATTACACGAACAGTACGCATAAATTACAATTGCACAGTACCGCTGCCAGACACGAAATCGCCGCCATCCTATTTAGACGATTACGAGATCCGTACGACGATAATCATAGTAGCGTAACCGCTAAAATATATCAATGCGTATTGTGCGAATTTTCCACCGGCGACAAATTGCCGCTGTTTCAACATATGCGTTCGATGAAACACGTACAAATGGAGCAGATACAGCAGATACAACGTCGATCAATCGGCAAAGACGCAGACATCAACGACATTTTTAAAGTTATTCCTCAACCGGTCGACTCTAATACCGAAGGTAAGTCATAACTACGATATAATCAAATTTAATTTTATATTTTTTCTTCTTATTTTTCGACGAACGGGTATTATAATTTTCTCCATGGAGCAGACAACTCTCCATTACCAAATCGATTCGCGAATTGTCTGAAATCGAAACTTAACCTAACATTTTTTTCAAACGTCCCATCGTAGTGCGTGTTTCTTTCGAGTCCTATGTTAAATTTTAGTGAAGATTAGACGTTATATTGACATTTTAAACGAAAATGGAGTGGTAATTAGAAACGAAGAAGAAATAGTCGATAGATGGATAAAATATACAGAGGACTTATATCAAGAAGAAGATATACTAAACGAGAACCAAAGAGAAAATAGATGATATATCAGTAAATGAAGGAGCGCCGATAAAATGCGAACATACTTCAAGAAAGCGTTAATAAAAATTCCAAACTGGAAAAATATGTAATAATATCTGTAGCGAACTACTGAAATATAAGATTTAATGAAAATGAACTACCAGCAGACTTTAGTTCGAGTAAGACAATAATAATAATACCTTGAATGGAACATTTAGATGTGAAGAACACAGAATGATAAGGATGCTTCGAAAATATTAATAAAAATTCTCTGCTCAGTAGAATAGATCGAGCAAAAGTGAAAATCAGTACGATTTCAGAAAAAATTAAAGATTACAAGGGAAATAATTGTTGTTTTAAGATTAATAATAGAAAAAAAGATATCAACCTATATCTCTCTTTATTTACTTGGAAAAGTCTTTTGACAGATGCAAATGGAATATACTAAAAAAATACATTGAAAAAAAAACAAATATTGATAAAAGACATATATATCAAAGCCGAATAACGAAAATAAAGATTATCTGTCAGCTGTTCTATTTAATACATTTACATATAGAATAAGTGATGATAGAATGTTATAATATCTTCATGTACATACGATATTAAAAGACAATGAACAGAACCTAGAACGGGCACTTATGAAAAACAAAGGATTATTAACTACTACCACCTATTAGCCTGCACAGATCGCGGTTTGGTGGCTATATAATATATATATATATGTGTATGTATTTTATGAGCTGAAACTGATAGGAAAAGAAAATTTAAAATTTCCAAAACGGACTCTTTAGATGTATATTAAACGTTAGACGAAAGGATAGGCTTAAAAACGCATTTATTATGGAAAAAAAATTAGTTAATGAATGTAAAATTACGGGGTGTTGGAAAAGTAGTGAGATTAACGGACGACTGATAAACTTATAAAAAGTTGGTATATTGCAGATAATAGTCTCTTACCAATGCAAAGAGTACTTAAGATGAGAAAATAGGTATGGTTGAAGGAGGTCATTGTCTCAAGATACGGATTTTTACGTTTTATAATTTCAGTTAATGTAATCAGTCATCGAAACTTGCTTTAAATGTTCTAAAGGCTTAGCCTTGTCGGTGCGAATTTTAACTTCCATTTTTCTCTATCCATTGCCATCTTCTTCATATCTGAATATTTGTCGCAACCCGCCATTTCGATCATTTGTCCCACCTTCCTCGGTCGACCTTTGCCTTTTCTGCCATTTTCCTTCAATTATGTTCGTTATGAAAGAATTATTTCTTATTAGATGACCAAACATATTCCCACTTCTTCTTCTTATTGTTTTTAGAAGTGTCTTCTTCATTCCTATTTGGTCGAGCACTTCCGAATTTTTCTTTTTTTCCGTCCAGCTAATACGTAATATTCTTCTCCAAATCCACATTTCCATTGCTTCTAGTTTTTTTTTATCTTGCTCTCACCACCCATGTTTCGCAGCCGTATAACTCCAAACATAAGCGTGGGCAAATTTTACTCTTATGTTCAATTTGAGGTTTCTAAACAAGTTTCTTTTTTGGTTAAATGCTAGTTTAATATATATATATATATATATATAGCAGACAAATAAGGTATGGACATAAATATTGAAAAAACAAACGTATTGTACATCGGCAAAACGCCAGAAGAAATAAATATATCAGAAGGAGGTGTTTAAAAGAAAAAAAAACAGGTGATAATGCTGTCCATAGGATTACGAAAACGTATTGTTAAGCGTCTTATATACGGGCAGTAACACTGTATACAGACTTTAAACAAAAGAGATTTACAGAAAATTTAGTGTTGGCGGCGACGCAAGCTCTAAAAATTTTGTGGGTTGATAAAATTCCGAATAAAGGTGTTTTTATTCCACTGCAAGGGGAAAGGTCGCTCTTAAAAACGATTAGAAAAACAAGAATGAAATGGATAGAGCAGGCGTTAAAAAATATGATAACCTATTGAAAGATATTATAGAAAATACCTGTAGGCAGGCCGAAAGAAAGACCAAGACAAACTATGATGGGCACAATCAAGAAAGAAGCGAACATCAAAAGTTACATTGAAGTGCAAAAACTAAAGTACGAGAAAAAATGGAGGACTCGAATGATAGAGGTTTGATACACTATACATATATATAATAATTGTCTTATTAAGAAATATGTAAAGTTTTATTTATGACTTTATCATTTAACGCGATCAAGTAGATTTTACCACGATATAAAAATGGCATTAGTCGTCACTTTAAAATAAGATTTTAAATTGTACCACCAGTTGAAAATTTGATCGAATGAGCTATTTCGTTATTTTCATATGCGTCGTTTCTATCATTTAGTCACAATAGACATATCGGATTGCAGTCAATTAATCTAAAGTAAAGAACTTGGATTCGTCTGAACTGTGTACGAACAGGCTATCGACGTAGTGGTGGTCATATGAGTTTCAAAAATGATTCATCCGTCAAGGAGATTAGATGATGGATGATATTCTTATAGAATCCTTGGAGACGATGATGTGTATATTAAAATTACTACTCGCAGTCGTAGTCATATAACCTGCTCTTTCGGCTGCACCTGAATGATGAGCAATACAAATTGATCCACACGCTATAGTTTCTATATCACCGATTTATTCTTGTGCCAATTTTTTTAATAATTTTTTTTAAATATTATGTAAATCTCCATATGTCGTTTGTAATTACCAGGGTTATTACAGCATAAGGAGACGTGTGTCTAGTTTATATGTATGCTACTAGTCCGCTTTCTCTTACAAAAGCCAGGATAATACCTATTGACCCAGAGTTGTTTGAGAATATTTTGTGTATCGGGGCCTGTATTTTGTGTTTTAACCTGTGTGGTGTGAGTGTTTTGGCAGTTGTATATTAAGTGTGTGACTGTTGGTTTTGTTAATTGTTCGCATAGGAGCCAGTTTGTTGGTGGAGGTCTTTTGGTATAAAGATAATTGTACGATGTGGATGTATGACCCACACGTGGACGGTTTAGGGTACCATATTCTTTTCTGCTTGTACCATCTGGAGGCCACCAAGGTTTTATGGTTGATTTTATGCTCATAAGGAAGGTTGTTTGTGAGGTCCAATCGGTAGTTCATTCCTGTTTACTGTTGTTCATGAGTACGTGGCTAATGTTGATGGAGGTGGTGAGTATTCTGGTACTGGTGAAAGTACTATAGACCGAGCTTCAAGGTCTACTTTATCACTACGGGATCCACAGAAAGCGGATTTCCCATCCTTCCTTATGTAGTGTGTGTAGATTGTGTTGTCTTGACGGCATATTAGTTGTAGAGAGGAGAGGGAGTCTGTTATAACCAAGGCTTTTCGATGTAGGGCTGATCTGATGTACTGAATAGAGTATATAATTCCATACAACTCTGCATCCAGAGAAGTGCAGCCGTCGCTTAGACGGATTGAGTGTAGTATATTATCAATTTGGTAAGAGCGAGCTGCTGATGAATTGTCACTGCCTGCTTTAGATTTTGCTCCGTCTGTGTATGCGTGTGTGTAGTCATTGTATTTTTGAAGAGTGCTTAATATAATTTCTTTTATATTTGTGAGGTGTGTAGATTTGTTGTGCTGTGTGAGAGATAAATCTATTTTTGTTTCGGAAGGGTCCCAAAGAGGTATCATTATATTGTAATTCAATGTTGATTTTGGAATGCAGCTTATTATGTTGATCTAAGTAGCTTTGCTATAGGGTCATTTTGAAAATGGGGGTTAGGGGATGTACGTTCTTTGGTGTATGCAAATGTTTTATTGTAGCTAAGCAGACGGCTTAAATAGAAGTAAGTATGGTATTTTCTGTAGTATATAAGTTTAAAAGATCCTGCTAATGCACGGAGCTCTTTGATGGTGATGAGCGAACAATAAACCTAGAAATTTTACTCTTGTTTTGGTTGTTAAGGGAGAGTTATTTATACTTAAACAAAAACTGGAAGATGATAGCCTCTCTTATGGAAAATAATGTATGATGATTTGGGTTTTGAAAAATATAAACCTTCCGTATCAGACCATTACTGCAAACGATCTATGGTTTTTTTGTAGGATTTTTTGTGCATTAGTAGGAATACTGGATGACAAAGATTTATTAAAATCGTCAATGTAAAGCCGAGCGGTAACAGGCTGCGAGATATAATTTGCTATGTCATAAAAAAGTCTTAAACCAATTTTTTATATATATATATAAATAAATTTTAGTTTGTAGATAATTGTTTTATATGTATGTAAATTTAAAGAAATTATTATTTTTTTTTTCATACGTCACGCAGAGCGCAAAGAAACGGAAACTACTAGACGCAACAGCGGCGGTATCGACTCGACGTTGGAATCGAAAACGGATCCACTTACCCCGGTGACAAATCAATCTGGTTCGTTCGTCGGTCAGCAACATTTTAATACGTCCATATCGTCCGCTATGGATTTAAGCGAATCGTCGCCTACGAATCTATCGTCGGACATTACTGGCGACCGTCCGCATTCCTGTCCTTATTGTAATTACTCCAGCAATTCCGAGATGAGAATTCAAGCTCACGTCTTAACGCAACATTCTGGCAATAATAATAACAACAACAGTAATGCTTCTATCTCGTCGTGCGAAGAGACGAAGGCTATAATGGCTTCGTCGTCCGATTCTGCTGCGCCGACTGTCAAAGAAGAAAATTTCAGTTGCCCTTTATGTCAAGATAAATTTACGAATAAACCTGCGTTGGAAAAACACGTCATGCAAATACACAGCGTAAATTCGGAAGGTTTGCAAAGATTATTGATGCTAGTCGATCAGTCGCATTGGCTTAATTCTACTAGTACTACTATTACTAATAATAATAGTAATAATAATAGTAATAATAATAGTAGCAATAACAACACGAAAAGTCTTACACCATCAGCCACTTCGACAACATCACCGTCGACGACTAGTCACCAACATAACAGTCCGTCCGAAGACGCCGACGATGACACCGATCCAATCAGAACTGTTTCGTCCTGTTGCTGTCCGATTTGCGCTAAAGTCCATCGTAACGAAGAAGAATTGACGACACATCAAAACGAAACCGGTCATTTCGAAATAAAGCAAATAGAAGGTATATCGGTATTGATGTGTCCGAAAGCGGAATGTCCGGTATATTTCGCGAGCGCTTTAAACGTGCAAAGACATTATTTAGAAGCGCATTTAACTACTCAACAGCATTATCATCACAATCAGCAACAACACCGTAAAGTAGTGTCGGTATCGGAAAAGCACGTTTACAAATATCGTTGCAATCAATGTAGTTTAGCTTTTAAAACGATCGAAAAACTTCAAATTCATTCGCAGTATCATTTCATCCGCGACGCTACTAAATGCGCATTATGCGGTCGTAGCTTTAGATCGGTTATCGCTTTGCAGAAACACGTCGAATCGTCGCACGCAGATTTATCGGAAGAGGAAATGTTGATATTTCGTCAAAGTTTACTAACGAATCCGTTACTATTAGCCGGACTAAGCGGTCAAGTTTTGGATCCGTCGATAACCGAATTATTGAAAAAGGAAAGTTCGCGAGTTGTAGACGACGACGAATCTATATCGATGGACGACGATTGCACCGCCGCCAAAGAAACAATCGCCGACGATAACGTTAGTTTGATCGATAACAATAGCGATAACGACGACGAAGATAACCGTAATAATAGTAACAACAGTATTCATAATAATCATAATAATAATCGCGAACGATTCATCGAAGATTATTTAAATAGTCCGATATTAGCCGAAGAGAATTACAACGATCCGAATAGAAAGTATAAATGTCACAAATGTAAATTAGGCTTCACTAAACAAACCTATCTGACTAATCACAATAAAAAAGCCGGCCATCATCATATCAATAATAATAATAATAATAATAATAGCGGCAAAAAAAGCGAAAAAGTTATCTATCCGATGGAGAAATATTTAGATCCGAATCGACCGTATAAATGCGACGTGTGTAAGGAATCGTTTACGCAAAAAAATATTCTACTGGTACATTATAATTCGGTTAGTCATCTGCATAAATTGAAAAGAGCTTCGCAGGAATTACAACAGAATCCGTCGATAAATAATAATTCATCTTCAGTCGCCGCTAATCTGATGATATCGCCTCAGAATTTATGCGTCGTCAATAACGCCGTTGCTACGAAAAGTAGTAGCGTCAGTAGCAACGGTAGTAATAATTCTGCAACAATCGAAGACGAGGATAAGAAACCGTACAAGTGTAACGTATGCAAGGTAGCCTACAGTCAAGTGACGACTTTAGACATACACATGAGATCGGTTTTCCATCAAACGCGAGCGTCTAAACTTCACGATTTATCCGTTTTAGGTCAGCTCGATATGAGCAAACCGTCGATCGAGGAAGTTTATAAATGTCAGAAGAAACAAGACGATTCGAAATTTTTAAGCGCCACCAACGATTCGTCTACTCAGATAAATCGTATTTCCTCTCCGTTAGATTTCCAGACGACTACTACTACTACTACTACTACTACTACTTCGATAACAACAACTCCGACAACGATAATAACATCTTCGACGCAAAATCTATCCATACCGATTTCTTCGTCCGTCTCTCAGATCTGCTGTCACAGATGTAACGCTATATTGTCCAGTCAGGAACAATTACAAACTCATCGACAATTATATTGCGTTTTCGGCGGCGGATCGATGAATATGTTACCGCCGTTAAATAACGATATAATAACTACGTCCAATTCTAACAACGAAAACACTTCCTTACTACTACACACGACGACAGCCGGAACAACATCGGCGAGTGACGATGTTTTTCTGAAATTTTCCACCTCGTTACAGGGTAAAAAATCGTCTCAAATATATAAACATCTATTGGAAAGTTTCGGTTTCGATCTAGTGATGCAATATAACGAAAATAATCAACGAATTCGACGCAAAGATTGGGTTATGAACGAAAGATTATTGGCCGAATTAAAATCGGCTCACGATCGTCGTATGGCCATCGAAGAAGAAGACGACGCTCGAATTCTAGACGAAGAATCGGATAAAGAAACGTCGACCGAAGCGACCTTGGTCACCGCGCCTGCTGCGGAAGTTAAAAAAACGACAAACGAAGAAGTTGAGGAGTCGCTACTACCGCCGGAAATCAATAAATCCACCTGCGTACATTGTAATAAAGATTTCTCCAGCGTGTGGGTGTTAAAAGCTCATTGCGAAGAAGTGCACAGAGATTTAGTACCGTTGGATTTCTTGGAAAAGTACGCTCAACGAATTAAGTGCGAAATCGAGAAAAAGTCTACAAGTTCATCCTCGTCGAATCCTTCTACAACTACTGTCACGATGACGTCTAACGACGAACACTCGTCGAAGGCTATCGAATTGAAAAATGTAGTATCCACTATGTCGCCGATAACGACGACGGCCGACGTCGGTACCGAAACCGTTTACGGTCAAATGATGATGATGACCGATTCGAATAACGCGACGACCGAAGTGAAGATGGAACCGATTTACGACGATTGTTCTTCGCAACCGGATAAAGAAACGACCGAAACAACGACCACCGTCATTCCGACTCCGAATCCTCCGACCGCTTGTTCGACACCGACTTCCAGCGTCGACTCGGTACCGCAACAAAATTCTACAATAGGAAACGGCGCCGCAGTCGCTAATAACGAAAATCCGAACAACGGCAACAACAATAACATATCGATGTCTATAGCGCAACAAATGAACGAGATGCAAGCCGCTTTGAACGTTATGGCCGCTTCTCAATTGCAGCAACAACTTCAACAGTTCAATCCGATGATGATGGGCATGGCCGGTCTCGGTATGGGTTTACCGTTAGGATTAAATATGCCGGCTATCGCGGCTATGAATTTACAACCGCCTTTAGTACCGATGATAATGCCGCCGCCGTCTTTCGATCCGATAGTCGGTTTAAGTCAAAGTCAAAATCCGTTATTCTCGCAACAATCCGCAAGCGGCAATCTAGATACGGCGACCGCTTTATTAGCTAAACAACAGCAACAACTTATACAACAGCAACAGCAAGCCGTAAGTTTGAATTAATTTTTGTTTAAATTTTATTATTTAGTAAGTTTTTTTGATATAACAATCGTTTTTCTCGATCACGCGCTATTAACGATAATCATTTTTCTATAATACTTCTCGTTACAGATACAACTATATTTATTCCCGATTATATACATCGACTGGCATTTCTTCCCTATTAATATAACTGTTCTTTTATTTTCAAAATGTTTTTTTTTTCGATACTTTCTCTGAATTAGTTTCGTTGTTATTAATTTTGGCTAATGCTTTATCGATTATTATACTAACGGTTTTGAAAATACTTATTTTGTAAGTTTTACAATTGTGTAATTTAAGGATTTTAAAAACCGATCCAAATAATAATAATAATAATAATAATTGACGAAGAAATTTAAAATGGAAATATTGCAAAATCGCGAGAAAATGAGTTAACGTGTATTGGAACAGAGAAGCGATTAAGAATAAAAAGCAATCCGTAACAGTATGTAATAATGCGTCAATAATACTATTCACTGTCAGATTATTTCAAAATGCTGTTTTATCGCAATAAATTTTTTAAATTCTGTATCTACATAATTTTTTTACATTTATAAATATTTTTATATATAGATTTTTTGTTTAATTCGCTCGATAATAGCCTAACAGCCGACAAGCTTTATGATTTTCCATAGAGAAACATTTTTCAGCGATTCTAACTCTTTTTTTTATGGTTTATTTTTTTTTTCAAATAATATTGAAATACAACAAGCATAACCTAACCTTAACGGATTCTATTAAGAAGCTGCAGTTAAAAGCCGATATCTATAATTTAGATATGTCATAACACAACAGCATTAGTGAGATAGAAACTAAAAACGAACTCGACGTCTCGGTGAATATCCACTTAGGAGTGTCGAGGATAACATACCGCCGATTAAGGGAGAATTTGAAAATAATAATCATAAAAATTTCTTATTTATACCTTGAACGTTTACCAGTGTTAATTTCTAAGAAGTAAGTCGCGAGCGTTTTTTAAATAAATAGAAATTTCGATTTTTCAACGCGAACTTTTTGTCTGAAATTGTTTAAACAACAATTTAATTTTGCTTCGCAAATATTCTCGACTGTTAAGCCATTATCGAGTGAATATAAAAAAATATATATAAAAATTTTAAATTAAAAAATATTAATTTGGATTATAAAAAAATCATCAAAATGAAAAAACCGGTATTAATAAAATAATCTACTGTTTGTTTCACTTAATCGTAATGTAATATTTTTTCATATTATTTATATTCGCTTGATTGATTAACAGTCGAAAAGTTTCGTAAATTGTCATAAAGAAAAAACTTTTTAGCGATTTTATTATTTAAAAATTCGCTACATTCGACAATTTTTCAAATAACGAAATTATTTCTATTTGATCGTTTTAGTTCATTTTATTATTCGAGATTAATTTTTCGAAGGCTTCGTAAGAATTTTTTGCCAGTATTCCGTCTTGGTTATTATAGATGGTTAATGAGCGGACGAGTCGGTCATGTAACTGATATCGCGTCCTATAAAAATTACGATTTAATTCTTGCGAGAAAGTTTAGCGAGTTTTTTGGAATATTTTTTGCGCAGGCGAACGCTTCTCAACAGAAAAGAGCCAGAACTCGCATTACCGACGATCAATTGAAGATACTGAGAGCCCATTTCGATATCAACAATTCGCCTTCCGAAGAACAAATTAATAAAATGGCGGCCGAAAGTGGATTACCGCCGAAAGTGATAAAACATTGGTTCAGGAATACGTTGTTTAAAGAACGGCAACGAAATAAAGATTCGCCGTACAATTTTAATAATCCGCCGTCGACTACTTTAAATTTGGAAGAATACGAGAAAACCGGCGAAGCCAAAGTCGTTTCGCTGACGTCTAGTTCCGCGCTAGCAACATCATCGAACGAAGGCACAGTCGAAGACAGCCATTCGAATAATAATAATAATACTAATAATGATAATCAAGTAAATTTAATCGTCGAAAAAACTACAAACAATAGAAAATATCCTTCGAGCAGCCAAATTCAATATCAAAATAACAATAATAACAATATTAGCTGTTCGCAACCTGCAAACTCTTCACCGCCCATAACTATCAAGTCGGAACCTAAAGAACTATCTCAAAGTCCGACTGCAGAACTACAGAAATTCGGAGGGAACACGATGATCGATGTAGTGGAATCTCGAATTAAACGCGAAGATTACGACGATACGAAAAATTCATACACGCAAGATTCGATCATGATTCGTTCACCGTGCAGTCCGAATAATTCCGAACGCGTGAGTACAGTTCCGACACCTAGTTCGTCGCCTGAAAATCTGACTATGAATTCCATATATAATATATCGTCCGATCTATCGACCACCACTATTAATATGCTACCGCCGAAATTAGGTCAAAGTTTTACTCCGCCGAATATAAATCAAATACTGGCCGGCGGTAATTCGAATCAACAACGTTGCGTAAGTCCGGCAAGATCGACCGGTTCGATGGATTGTTTCCCTCATAGCGTTTATACCGGTGCCGGTAGTTCGGGCGGCGGCGGTTCATCGTCCGGCAAACGAGCTAATCGTACCCGTTTTACCGATTATCAGATAAAAGTATTGCAAGAATTTTTCGAAAATAACGCCTATCCGAAAGACGACGATCTGGAATATTTATCGAAATTGTTAAGTCTCAGTCCGCGCGTTATCGTGGTCTGGTTTCAAAATGCCCGTCAAAAAGCTCGAAAAGTATACGAAAATCAACCGCCGATCGAACCGGTCCCCGGTATAGACGAGAATAGCGCCGGTCGATTTCAAAGAACGCCCGGTTTGAATTATCAATGTAAAAAATGTTTGCTAGTCTTTCAACGGTACTACGAATTGATCAGACATCAGAAGACGCACTGTTTCAAAGAGGAAGATGCTAAACGTTCGGCTCAAGCTCAAGCGGCCGCCGCTCAAATGGCGGCCGTATTATCGTCGGAAGATTCTAATTCCAGTACGACGGTCGAACAAAATCCGGCCTGTAGTAACATGTCCGGATCTAGTAATCCGGCGACTCCGTTAACGCCTGCACCGTCCGTCACTTATCCTACTTCTCCGACACCGTCGGCTAATCCGTCTACTCCGGAAAATAAAGACGTTAATTTACAATGCGACAATTGTAATCTAGTTTTCCCTAGATTCGAATTATGGAGAGAACATCAGCTAATTCACATTATGAATCCGAATTTGTTTTCGAATAATTATCCGCCGGAAAGTCCGTTCGGCATTCTTCAACAACACGCGCAGCAGCAACAACAACAAACACCTTCGACAAATTCTTTACTATCGCAATCGTCTCAGCAGCAGCAACAACAATCGACATCGCGAACGTCTCAGCAGGAATTTTACAACAATCCGTCTACTCCGACCGCCGCTGATTTAACTTCCGCCTCGAATCCGTCTTCGCCGCATCCGTTATTGGCTATGCTAGGCGGTGGTAGCGCGCATAAACGAAAATACGAAGAATACGTTTACTTATCGGATAAAGACGCCGACCAGCCTAAGGATAAACGATTGAGAACTACCATACTGCCGGAACAGTTAGACTATCTTTATCAAAAGTATCAAGTGGAAAGTAATCCGTCTAGGAAAATGTTGGAAAATATCGCTAACGAGGTAGGATTGAAAAAGCGGGTAGTTCAAGTTTGGTTTCAAAATACGCGAGCTCGCGAACGCAAAGGTCAATTCAGAGCGCATTCTCAAGTCATTAATAAACGTTGCCCGTTCTGTCCGGCTTTGTTCAAAGTTAAATCGGCTTTAGAATCTCATCTAAGCAGTAAACACGCCGAACAATGCGCCAGAGGCGAAATTAATATCGACGCTTTACCGGACGAAGAATTATCCGTTCCGGATTCGTTCAGTTTCAGTAGTTCGACTTCGGACGCCGGCGGTAGTTCTAAATTCGCTAATACGACTACGACGGCCGCTATGATGATGCAATATCCTTTATTCGGAAATAACACGTCCTGTTCGCAAACGACCGAAGCTGGCGCGGATAATCAGTTTAAAAAATATTACGAAGATTCGATGAGACGTTATCTGAACGAAATGCAATCTCAACACGGCCTTCAAAACGGCATTAAAACTTCTAGCGACGATTTCCGCGGAAAGCTCGTCAAGTCGGAAGTGGAATACGATACCGACGACGAACTAGCCGACGACGACGAAGACGACGAATTAGTAGTAAACGAACTCGGCCGCCGTACAACCGCTACGAATTCTTCGGACGTTAATATTAATATGAACATCAATACGAATAGTAACAGTAGTACTGGCAGCAGTCAACGCGAAGTAGCACCGACTGGCGGTGAGTGTCCGTTAGATCTCAGTAAACCGGTTGATCTCAGTAAGTCGCCGGTAGTAAATTATAGACGAGTTAAAAACGGACCGTCGCCATCTTCGCGGACCGATTTCAGCAGCGATTCGTCCGGTAATGAGGAAGACGACGAAGACGACGACGATACTAATAATAATAATAATAATAATAATAACGATAACAACAATAATAATAATGATCATAGCGAAGATGAAAGTAATCCGGTTTCGCCGGCGTCCGCTATTAGTAAAAATTACCTTTTAATAAATAACGACAATTTTAACGATTACGGCTCGTCCAACGTTAATTTACAAACCGGCAGACCACAACGACGCCAGACGCCGATAATAATGAGTAAATTGCAAGCTTATCTGTTACGTTATCTGTACAACGATTATAAACGTCCGACGTTGAAACAGTGCGAATTGCTCAGTCGTGAAATCGGTCTGTCTAAGAAAATCATTCATACTTGGTTTCAAGATGCTCAGATACGCGAGAGGAAATTCCAATTATTCGGACAACAACCGGAAGAGGACAAGTTGCCGGACGAATGTAAAATTTGTCCGGCCACTTATTCGAACAAGTACACGTTTCAAGATCATCTGTTTAGTAAAAAACATATCGAAACTATACGCAACAATTTAGAAGCTCGTCTAGGTAAATCGGAACTGTACTCGAACGCTAACGACGAAGATATGCTGATCTCGTGCTACGGTCAACAATCTACACCGAATTTAGCCAATACCGATTCTAATAACGGCAATAACAATAATACTAATAATAATAATAATAATAACGATAATAACGAATCGATGCAACAACATCATCAGCAGCAACAACAACAACTGATGGCTCAATTACAAATGCTTCAAATGGCTGGATTGACTGTGCCTTCGGCTCAACAGATGATGGCATTCGCGACTGCGAAACTAGACAATAATAAATGTTCGTTAAACATCGACGATATGGGACTTTTGCAACAACTTTACGGCATGGGTATGGCGGCTGCAGCCGGATATCCTCAAAATTTTCTACATAATTCCGGAATGGTATCCTCAGCCGGTGAGTTAATTATTATTGTTGTCTTTTTTTTTATCGCTTACGCTTTAGCTTTTTTGTTTGCATGCCGCCGGGTATCGGTAAATCTCGACATTATTGAAAATATATTTAGGCGTTCCTTTTTTTTCGGTAGAACGCTATGTGAGGCAGAACAAAGTTTAAGTAAGTTGCGCGATGACCAACATTTTAATTAATTTCTATTATTATTTAGCTCTTACTACTGAGTAGAGGTCAATTTAACAGACCGTGAGAACTATAGAAATATTGATCGGCCTTCGAGTTAAAGGCTGGTAACGGTATAGTCTCCAGAATTTTTTCGCGTTAAAATTGCTAATACACCTTATTATCATTCGTGAAATTGGAAAAATATTCGTATTCCCTGAAAAATTTTGAATAATTTATAATTTTTTTTTTTTATCTAACTACAGCTGGGAGTAACTTATTGGGCTTATTTATATTCGAAATATACTTAGGATCACTTAATTATTAAATGTTCTACCTCTGCAATACTGGAATATATATATATATATATATTTTTTTTTAAATAACAGTTTAATTCTTCGTTTGAGACATTAATCATTTTTGAAAGATGTTTTTTTTTTTTTAATTTTATCTGGAGACTGTAGGCGGTTTCAACATCCAGCTGCGCTCCCTGATGAATTTTACCATAAGTTCCGGGGTGTTGTGACTTTCTTATTTCTCGACAATTATCTGGAAGGTAGAACGAACCTTTCAGGTTGTGATATAATATTTGTCGGCAGTGTTTCTTATGAATAATTCCTTTTTTTTTCGTTAAATTAAAATATTGTTAAGTTGATTAACTGTAGAATATTTTTAAAAACGATATTAAAAATTATATCTATATTCTATCTGAGAGATGCAAAACAAAAAGTGTATCTTCTTGAAGTAGCATCTCCTATTGCATCTATTCTTCTTTCTTTCGTCGCATTAATTACACGCTTTGTCGATTCTTAAACTGATCTTAATATATTCCAAACTCTTTCTTCCTTCTCTCAATCATCTTGCCTTTCACTATCTATCGGAATTTATGACCGACATGTTTATTCGTTCAATATTTTTGACGATAGATAGATAGTTCGTTTATATTATCGATACTTTTCCGTAAACGAAAAATCTGTCAATAAGATTCTGCGATTAATCTTCTGTATGACCGCATTTCAAATGCATCCAGCTGATTTAACATCCACGATTCCGATGCGCATATTTTAATACAGACCAAAAACATCGTATAATTCGTTTGCTTAATTCTGAAGGTATTTTACGGGTTTTCAAAACTTACTTCGGAGATTATTAAAAGAAGACTGGTCGTTGTCCATATTTCGACTTCGACTTTTATTGTAAATATTTAAATTGTACGTTTTCTATTTTTGTTTATTTAAAATATTCTAAGCGACGAGATACAATATTTTATTTCGTACGGATGGTGTATTTTCGATAAATACGTAAATATCGTAAAGTCGAAAATTATTAAATTATATTTACTTGCACTAGTGCATACATATATATATATATGTGTGTGATTAGTATCTAATAACGGAAAAGCACTGGAGAATTTGAAAATATAATAATATTTCCGACTAAGATAATTATGTGATAAATATTTTTTAAATTGAAACACATTAGACATGCGCCGAAGTCCCTTAGTAAGAACAATAGACAATTTTATTCATTAAAAGCGCTCGTACCGTTTAAGGAACATTGCGATTGAGAAGATTAACTTGCTTCCCGGTTTTTTTTCTTTTAACGTACGGATTCGACCAGACGGATTTTAAATTTTTATACGAGACTGAGCTACCGAGAATGAAATTTATGGAAAAAAATATGTACGTTTAATTAATGTAGATTTTTTTGTTTGGAAATATTTTAATCGGTTGCGGGTTGGGTTTTTTAAATTTAATTTCTACTTAACCGGTTGTGGATTCTTCCTTATCTGCTATACGAATTTTTTAATCCGGACAATTTAAATCTGCATATCCGTTTTTTCTTCTCTATTTCTGTTATCAGGTTCCAGCAGCTACGACGAATAGAATTAGAGAAAACGCGCTGTCCGATGCTAAAAAAATTACGAGTCAAAAAAATTCCCGTTACAAGGTCGTTTATAGGAGCCATTTTTAGAATTTTCGTATTTTTATTTTTTAAATTATTTTTTTATTTAATTTAGACCGTCCGAAAACGTGTATTCTCAACTATTATTTTTAATATGTATTTCTTTTTTATATATATATATATATATATATATATATATATATATATATATATATACGTATCGCTATTTATTATTTTATTAAGTTACGATAATGTTTTAATTTAAAATAATTCTTTTTACTTTAAATTTATAGAGTATTATTAATACTCCGCATTTTTGTTATTCGTTTTATCTTTTATATAATTTTCTGATTTTCTGATATTTAAAAAAAATAGATAAATAAATAAAAAATATATACGATTATTATATCGAATAATGAAGTATTAAAATTTAATTCGAACGAGTCGACATTTTTTCCAAGAACTAGCGTGGAAAATCGTTTAAGCCTTAAAAATAATTCGAAATTTGACGAGAAATTTCTGAATTTCGTTTTGGAACGGAGAACGTTAATTAAAAAAAAACCCACGATAATTATTAAATGGACATTTTAAAAATAAACGAAAACCCAGAGCCGAATATAAATAGTTACTAATATATTTGACACGCGGAGTACACAGGATAAATAGGAATAAAATTATTGCTAACGAAAATCACTTAAATTTGAAAATAATCAAAAACGAAGATTTTCACCAGTTCACTACTTAGTGCATATATAGAAATTATAATCTAAATGTTAGTACTAATTTTACGTAATTAAGATCCTTCGGGATTTCCGGAGGAAATTTTGTCTACCGATGTGCAACAACACGTCCAGCACACATACACGCAATAACATTAGAAAATTGTTATTCGGTTCGCTGTATCTGCAAGTTTTTTATCTGTTTGTTGCGTTCCTATCTGATATATAAATTTCATGTATGCGATAGCTAAAACGTAACTAAATTTTTAATCTTTTAATCCTTTACAGCAGTATATGAAATCTTTCTAAATTGCGATTTAAGATATTTTTCGTAATATATATATATATATATATATATATATATATATATATATATATATATATATACATATATGTATACATTTTACGTGTGTGATATGAAGAGAATAATTGCAATAATGTACTTAATTCAGCGGGATGTTGAAAAGTAACGTCTATTCTTAAACGTCGAATTGAATTCAATCTGAACGTTTATACAGTGTTTAAAAATCGTTCGTTTTAACTGTTTATTCATATGTACTCGTTTTAAAAGTTTCTCGAGCTACTTTCTCATTTGGTAGTGAAAAATAATGACAAAGAAAGAAAATTTATTAAACGAATAATAAATATCCACCAGCACTACTACTATACTACCAGGTCTACAATCGGCTGGTAAATTAGGAAAAAGATCTATATAGATGGTTGGTTTTAGTTGAGAATTTCCTAAAACGACCGAGATGGAACAATGTCAGTTGCAATAATAGGCCCGTGATAATAATAATAATAATAATTTTGTCTAAAATCGGATCTAGTTTTGTAAAATGGCGAATCGATCATAAATGTTATACATATACATGTATATATGATCGACACTGGGATAGCGAATAGCAATTTTCAGAGCGGGTAGCAATTAACGATTGCACATCTTGTCGGTAACGATTGTGCGTGCGGGATATTGAATGTGCAACTAGGAGGGTAAGACTTTTCTAGTTCTATGGATAGTGCGATGAAGCGTGAATCCCTAATCAACGAAAAGTAAGATCGGTCGAATTTACTCGATAAAGCTTGACACGATCTGATGTAGCCGCCAGGTGTGTTGTTAAAACCAGTATCTGCGGATATATTTTATATATATATATATATAATATTTTAAGATCGTAATTCTGTGCTAGCGAGGACAACGGTTTTAATCATAAGCCGTGATACTGATGACGAAAATACGAAGAATAATACTAAAAATAGAAATAATAATAATAATGTTGATGACGATTATCGGTGTTAGGATATATAATAAAAGTAATAATAACCGTTAGTATAGGTAGTAATAAAGCGATGGTAATCGGAGATGATAAACCATATATATATATACTGAGAGAGAAAGAGATTGAGTGAGAGGCGTATAAAAGGATCTTTGGTAGTTTTGTGATCAGTGTTTCATTTTTTCCGTAGTTCAAATTTGGAACAAAAAGGCCCCTATTAACGTATCGAAAAATGTCTAACGTGTATATCTTTGTATATTCTCTCTATATTTAGCTGTTGTACTTTTAACCAAGTCGAAACTAACACGCAAATATATCAAACGTAGAATATCTGCTATGTGCGTTCATTCTATGAGAAATATAAAAGGTTATACATATTATTCGATACGGTAAAGGACACGCGAAGAAATATATATATATATATGTATGTATATATATATATATATGTATACATTCTAAAATATAAATCGCGGTTAATTTAGGGAGATTCGTTTCCTTTAGTAGAAATTGAAACACGTGAAAATAGAATAAATAAATATCGACGATTTATTTATCGATTTTCGAACGTAGACTTTAATATCGATACTACATCACCCGAGTTTAATTAACTGAATTATGCGGATATTTAGTTAATTTTTTATTATTTATAAATTATTTCTATCAATAATTGAAGAAAATTCTCGTAAATTACTCTTATAAAAACAACGAATATAGACGAATAAAAAAGTGTATATTAAACTCGCATTAGATTTTTTTTTGTTAATATTTTTTATTGCTTAAATTGAAAAATTTTTTATTACTACGCCACAAATTTGTACCTTATACAAAATACAATAATACAATATAGAAATACTTCCGTACCGAATGTCATAGCCATTCTGTCCAGAAAACATATTGTTAAAAATGTAATCAAACTTAATAGTATTTATAATGAAAGCACTTATATGTAAACTGCGGGAAAACTTTAAAACAAAACGCTTTCTTATAAGTGTATTTTAATTTATTCGTTAACATTAGAACCAGGATTTATATAGATCTAGCTTACTGGAATAAGACATGTTTTAATATCTTTTATACCCGTGTTCAAATCATCTATGGAATTTACTATTGGAATAACCGAATATCTAATTTTCGGTTATAAATTTAAACATTTCCCGTACATTGGTACATTGTAAAGATTCGATCGAAGTAAATCGAGATTTATTCGATATTATTCGAATGCAATCTTTACGCATTACTTTTTTTTTATATATTAGAAATTTCTTTTCCCGCCTGGATAGTGCGGACTTCTTGTTAAATATAAAAACCAATTTTTCGTATTGTTCTATTTACACTGTTCGATAGTAAGTCATCTATCCATGATGATACCTAGAGATACTTTTCATATTCTTTCCAGTCGAGATGAACGTTTTTAATTTTAACGGAATGATTTAACGAAGGCAGACGCCTAGTAAAAATTATTGACTCAGTTTTCTCCTCGTTAACTTTTTTTCCATTTATAGAAAAATTTTGATATTTTATATATTGCTTTTGATTTAATTAAAAAAAGGATATCGTTAGCATCGAGATTTATTTGTCGGTATATCATTAATATAAAAAGGAACAAGCCTAAAATACTCCCCCCGAGGTACATCCGGCATTAATGTACTGACAATTGTAGTTTTTCAGTTTCACATAGAATTTCCTATTCATCGAGATTTAGATTTTTCATCGTTAATGCTTGTAAACAGGAAAAATGTACAAAACGCGAATTATAAAATCAACGTTAGACGAATGTGCGATAAGCGTTATCGGAGTGATTACAAAACTTGAATTTAAAATAAAACCCCAAAGTCGAACACGAATGTTTAAAAGTTTCACTTTGTCAGCGTGGTGTAACTTTCGTTCAGTTGTCAACCCCCTCTATTTTGAGCTTCCCGTCAATTCGTGTCTAATTAACGTACAACGTAGGAAAAAAAATTGTTCGTCATATCAAGATTATCGGTGATACAAAGTTTCAGCACGATATTACAGTTTCAATAGTTCTTCGAACGAACGGAAAATTACATCACGCGAAGTTTTATATATATATATATATATATATATATATATATATGTAATATATATGTGTGAGCCAATATATATATATATATAGAGAGAGAGAGAGAGAGACACGCATTTATACGATATGTGTCCGTGAGTTATTCTTCTTTATTGGCACGAAGTTCTTTTTAACTGATTCATCCTGCATCTGAATTCGATCGATGCCTACTAGTTACTTTACCGGTTTATGTTAAAAAATAATTTTTATACGAACCGAACTTTGCTCGAGAGAAAAAATTGAAGAATAGAAGAAATGTCTCGTCCGATATTATAAAACGGAATAAAATTTCGAAATTTTTTTATACCGACGACCGGAGGGGAATATCGGAACAAATTTTAAAGTATAGAAATAAAAGAATGTCCAAAAAGCCTTTTTTTTCAAAACTATATTTCGATAAAAATGAAGAAGTAAAAAAATTTTTTTGCGGAAAGCAATATTTTTGAAGAAAATCAAAATTTTGACAAACTATATTTTAACTGTAAAGCCGCTATTTACCTCTGCAGAAAATATTTATCACTTATTCGGGTAATGCCCTATTCTCGTTTTTTCCTTTAATTCTACTTGTAATTGGCTGAAACAAACATAACTTCATATTCTCGACCTGTTGGTCACGATATCAAAGTATAGTATCAATTCTTATCGGCTCAATATGTAATGCATCTTGTAATGCGGGGTCTGTATATTTAACATTTTTGTAAGTGATCAACCTAATCTAGTTAAGTATTGTGTCATTCTTAATTCTACCTAACCAACAAACAAGGTTCATGAACACAAAAGAAATTTACGTTCGGCAAACAAATGTTTCACTCCGAGTCAAAATTATAAAAATGTGATTTTTTAATAGAATGAATTATATAATATAAAATAACTTACGTGTGAATATCTACATAACTTTAGATTGCCGTTGCATTTCGGACATTTTAACTAATCTAATAAGTTTTCTTTATTTGCGCATAAAGAACGAAGAAGATAACGAGTATTAATGATACACATATTTAAATGTAACTATAATAATTAATAAATTTAAACAAATATAATAAATAAATTTAAAAAACCATAAAAACAAGAAAAACAATTTTTTTAGGAATAATTTTTAAAGTAAAATAATAAAATTTAAAATTTTATTAATAACATAACTTTTAAAATTAATAATTTTCTATTCATTTTAATAAAATAATATTAAATAATTTTTAAACGATGTTTAAAATAACTGTTCAATTAATATACATTAATTAATCGACGCTATCTAGATAACAGAGAAAAATGAGGAAGTTGACCACCAGACTGCCGCTAAAATGGTCTCTCTATTTCATGTTTGTAAACATAAAAATGACTAAAATTTCAAAATTGCGTAATTAATTGTAAAATCGCTTTTTAGGAAAAGTTGATGTTTGATATATAGGTACATATGTACGAAAAATGATGAGCAATATTTGAATTTTCTCCGATCGATGTAGGTATTTCCTAAAAAATCGAGTGTCTTGTTGCGGATTAAAAAATACGATTCAGTGGAACGTTGGTTATATTAATACGATCGAACTTACCATAGTAGTAATAAAAATCGCGTTAGGAAGAGACGACATAAATGTTACTCGAAATTTGCACGCCAAATCCATTTTTTCTGTTATTTTCTTACTCGCGCCATTAACAATTGTTCAATACACACACGTATATAATGTATATATGAATGAGTAAAAATCATTATGGACGAGCCGGTTTTCTTTTATGGCTTTTCGCACACGCGTCTCGTCCATCGTGACCCTTGTCCATTTTCATAACATCCATACATACACAGCACGTCGTGTGTGTAGCCTTTGAAAAAAAAAATAAGGAACAATCCCAGGAAGTATTCTGGCATTTAAGTCATCTTCATCATCATGGACTAAATAATTCAGTTCCCAAGTTGTTTTTTTTCACTCACTTTTTTATTATTATTATTATTATTATTATTATTACTATTATTATATTTTTTTAAACTTCATTTCGATCGCACCCTTCGCATACAGTTTTACGCCATTTTTCATTTTAACTATCGGAATTCGAAATACAAATGTGTTATTGTCGTGTTTGTGTGTAAGTACTTACATATAGTAACCGTGTAAATGACATTGGCGAAATTGAGTTTTATGAATATATGTGTACAAATCACCATTATGCAGTACGAGTGGGTGGAACGAGAGTAGGGTTAAAGAATTACAAAACTGGGCCCATGTGTCTTATATATTTCTATATAATGGCCGCGTAGCTATTTATATGGTGTTCCTCTTTATATATATATATATATAAATATAAAATCTTATCTCATACGATAGTAATAGGAAAGAAAGGCTTCGTACTCCTCGTGTAACCATTCCTTCTCAATGGCGCTATGGTCGAAGAAGGTATAAAATATCCTTTTTTTTTTATCATCGTTATTTTTTCTGGATGGGTTTTCTTTTTTTTAGATTTAGGGGGGAAAAACCGGGCGGGGGAAAGAACACATAAATTAGAAGCATCCAGTTATCAACGCGAATCCGTGGAAAGTCGTTGTTAGAAGGATGACGCGTTGGAGAATTAGGCGCACACGCGGTGTTATAATCTAATCTAAATCTGGGGGGTAAAGAGATGGAGAATAGATAGTATAAAAATGAAGGGTGAACAACCTGCTAATATATGATTGCCAACGTTGAAAAGTTTTTTTAAAGTTTTATATATACATATATATATCTATCTATATATATATATATATATATATATATATATATATATATATAAAGAAGCCATTTTTTCAAAATGGGGCGAGGTTCCGAAGTATAAAACTCTAGCGCTTGTCTAAAACGAAAGTAGTCGAACTGGCAAATACATTTTAAATATTCACCCCGCGCGTAAATCCCCTAATGTAGATTTTATAATTAACGTATCCGGAGAACTCTAAACCAATTCCATCGGTAATTTCACACTCGAGACATAAGACCACCCTCCAACAAACTTATCCGACATTTGTCCATCGATTTATTTATAGAAATAGAGTATTTTTAATTTTTTCCCAAATCGTACCACGAACGTTAAAATAAATTGAATAGCGAAAAATTGCGGTCAACACGCTCGAAAATCGAAATTAAGCGGATTTACAAATTTAAAACGTCGTTTCCCGAATAGCACGCGAAACTTGTTTTCGGTTGCAGCGAGAATTAGAATACGAATTTGCCTTAACCCCTTTCAATCATAATGTCCACCATATGGGACATGTCATTTTAACGTTAATAAAAATTTGTGCACGTGAAATGTCTCAATTTTAAAAATATTTATATAAATACATTGAAAATTATCTAAGGTTCACCCAATAAACAGTATTGTATAACAAAACACCCCCATCAATTAAAGTCAGCTGTCCAGCACTGAAAATCAATAATGAAGAAATTACTCAAGCAAACTCGGTACGTTATCTTGTCTTAATTATGGATAAGAGGCTTACATGGAGGCTACACGTGGCACAGACAAAAAGAACAATCATTACTCGTGCAAAATTGCTGTATCCATTATTAGGTCGGAAGTCAATTTTAAACTTAACGACTAAACGGATCATCTATCTTTCAGTGATCGCTCCTATTTGTCGTTACGGGATAGAGCTGTATGGAAGTACCTGCAAAAGCAATCTTCGAAGAATACAACAGCAGCAATCGAAGATACTTCGTACCATCACGTCCGCTCCTGTCTACTTCTCCAATCGGACTTTACATAGGTGACATACATATGCAGCAATATAAACAATTATTCGACAAGTTCGAGGTTAGCAGCAATCCAATCATCCGCAGAATGCACACATCGTGCCTTCCAGATAATCCGTCAAGACGTTTGAGAAGAAAGCGGTGTCACGATGCTATTCCTATCACCTAATTGATTTCAGTCTCCCTTCTCCTTTCAGACGATAGCGTATGACTTTCTTTCCTATTATTGTACCTGTTTATTCCTATTATCATTATTTCGTCCCAATCTCATTCCCATAATGTACATTCCTTCTCCCTCATCGCAGTCTTGTGCCTTAATGGAGGCACTTGATTAAACCCCTCTCTTATCCGTGATCTACGTTGTTAGTAGCACTTAGTGCTGGTACGATGTTTAAAAAAATAAAAAAAAAAAAAATTATAATTTAATGTTAAGATTTGATAATGTATGACTTGAAGGATTAAAACGTAAATATGCGTGAATGAATGACCTGACACGATCGTATCTTATCTTAATAAACGAAGAAATCTCGCATTCGCGTATATATATATATATATATATATAAGCATGGAAACGGTTTTAACGATTCGGATGAAATTTTGTACATACACGTAAAGTTATCAAGTAACTGAAAATGACTCGAATGGAAATCGCGAATTTTGAAATTTTGGGTCCGCCCTCGAGTACATTCGATCACTATAAAATTTTGAAAATTATAGGTTTTTTCCGATCGTCATTATACTTATGCAAATGTACTTTGAAAATTTCAGTTCGATCGCATTAACCGCTCGAATGTTATTAAAGCGTTAATAATTTAATTTACAAATTTTACATCTTGACTACAGTTTCGATTTAAATTATTGGGGTCTTTCCGAAAATATTTTTTAAGCTTCGAACGAATTAATTTTAAAGAAAAAATTACATTCTAAAATTTCAAAAAAATAATATCAGGACTGTCATTTTTAGTTATAATTACGAAAATTTATAAAACGAAATTCTACACGATTAAAGCAGTTATAGTTATGTAACTGTTTTTAATAGGATACGATTGATTAGTATCTAAACATATTTTCCGAAAAAATATGATTTTCCAACAACATAAAAATACAATCTCGGTCGTCGTCCAGGTATATAAATCGTCAGTTTTTTATAGGAAATTACAAATTTTTGGTATGACTTGAGGTGACGAAAATTTAAAGACATATTTTGGGTACGATACCCCTTTTTAGATCTAGGTAATTTTTACTGTGTTGTATAACTATTTTTAGAATTGAAGTGTTCTATGTCAATAAATATGCTTTATAAGAAAATTAGGCAATTTAAATTTACGTCCTGTATAGAGTGCATTATGGCCGAAAGGTTTAATACATGAAGTATACGAACGAATGCCCTTTAGGACATATAATAACAGAAAACGTGTATTGTAGTAAAGAGATCCGGCGAAGAATTGCACTGTGGATAAATGAAAGAGGCATTTAAAAGAATAAAAACAACTCGGAATCCTATAGATTACAAAAACTTATTGTCTCAGCCGTGTATATACGGTCAGTAGCGACGCGGTGGAAATTTGGATTTCGAAACAAAAGAGATTTAAAGAAAATTGAGGCTTTTGAAATTCGGTACTGGCGACAAATGCTCTAAAAATTTGTGGGTTGATAAAATTTCAAATGAGGAAATTTTTGAACTGAGTACAAGTTGAAAGGTCGCTCTTAAAACCGATTAGAAAAACGAGAATAAAATGGATAGGGCACGTATTAAGAGACATGGTGGGCTATAGAAAGATAAATACCCGTATACAGGCTGAAAGGAAGACCAAGGCAGACACTGATAGGCACTATCCAGAAAGCAGCGAGCATGTTACATCGAACTGATAAGATTAACAGCAATACGGAAAAAGTGGAGAACTCGAATGATAGGAGCGAAACAGCCCATGGACTAATATACCCATTGATATATATATATATATATATAATAAGCATTAATCCTATGGAGACGTTATGGTCAAGTGAACAACTTATTTATATAAGTTAAAGTATTTCTTATTTTTTCGAAGTTAGAACACGAACGTTAAAATAAATTGATTAACGATTAAAACGTAAGTAAAAAATCAAAAATAAATAAAAAATTATCTTTAGCGCCCTTCGAAATTAGAATCGGGATGATGCATTACGCTATGAAATTAGATGATCGTACCCGCCATTAAAAATCGTACACAGGTTTTATATTGCGGTAGGTGAGATAAATTTAAAAAACAGCTTTATATTCTTATGCTAATAGAGTCATTATCATCATTACTACTACTACTGATCTTTTTTAAGAAGCTATTCGTAACCCGTGCGATGAATTGCGCGCGGTTATTTCATATATGCAAAATAGTTTTTCTGGATGTTATAATGAAACTCTGGAGCTTCGTTTAGTTCTTAGCTGAATATTTTACTATTATCGTTAGGACGTGTTTTTGAATAGCTCCATACCGGTCGAAAGCGTGCTCGCCATGCGTCAATATTTAACATACGCCCGATGTTAGGAATTTTTCGTAACCCGAACGGGATGTTCTTATTTATACGAAAGATCGCTCTAGCGGAAAATATTACGACAACGTTTTTTAATTTGCACGAAGAAAGATCGTCTTAATTTAAACGTACGATTTGAATATTATTTTTAGGTAGCGGAACAGTTGCAAAGAGAACCCCCCGACACAAATCCATTTTTCTTTTTTAAGGAAGCCATACGTCATTGTTATGATTATCTTATTATTTCGTTTCATATTCAATGTATGACGATTCTTCTTCTCTCCCTACGATTTAGATCCATTACAGACCACGTGGAAACAATAAACTTTTCTCGTTTCAGTCTAACCAGTCTTATCATTGTTCCAATTTTCAAGCATCGTTTTATTGTTTGATTTATCTATTTTCATTAAGGTATCTTTTTTTTTTTGTATGTTTGAGATCCCCACCTCTAGCTGGGTTTCAATCTATTAAATTGTTGAAAATTGATTTTTGTTTTATTACTCGATCCCTTCATATTCACTTGAAAGAAATGGATAGGGCATATATTAAGATTACTGAAGGATATTTCGGAAGAAATAATATGCAAAGAAAAACCAAGGCAGACGTTAACGGACGCAGACAAGAAAGAAACAAACCCCAAGAACTGCATTGAAACGCAAATATTAACAGCCGAAAGGAAGAATTGAATGACATACGGAACCAGTTAATAACGTGATTGATATATATATATATATAAACGCCATTATCATCATTCTAATCTTGGACAGTATGCGACGGTATTGCTATGATTATACTGCCTAGTGTTCAAGAGTGGGTAAGTTTTTTGTTGTGCCCTAAAACGAGGAGAAGACATTGATAATTATGCGTCGATCATTCGGGAGTTGCTTTTAAATTCGATTAATAACTTATCACATTTCATTTTTTATATAACGGCCCGGAGGTGACAGATGTTGATCGGTGCAAGACAAATTTCTCGCGAAATTCTTGCATTTTCATATTTTTCACGTTTCGGAGATATCGGTCACGTCATTCAACAAATCCACAATTCCCGTTATCGAACGTATGAACAAGCTGCGGCAAAGTTTACGAGAAATAGCTTCCTTCAGGTCGCGAAAGATATATCCAAAGGCACATCGGTAGAGCGCGAAAGCGTAAACCGATATGCAGAAAGGCGTATTCAAACAGAAGGCGCCAAGAAATCCGTATGCCAGGCTTCGATCGAGAGTGGACAATAATATGGAAAACAATGAACAGAATACGAACAGGTTGTGCTCGAACAAAAGATAATACGTCGACGTGATCATTGACAGACAGAATCTAAGCTTCCATTGCGTAGAGGTGGTCATTATTGGAAAGCAGACTTGTCGGACTTCGTTGAAATATGACTAATAAGTATATGTATTATATATATAAAATTTCAATCTGGCTTACATAGCCAATAAGTAATTTATCTATATTGATCGTGACAGGATTGAAGACATCAATGATACTCGGACTTACCTCGTAAATCAGTCAAACCGATGTGGAAGGTCTAAGGGGTACGACGGTTCAGTCTATGGACATCGTTACCACTATCTAGCAAGTCAACTGCCAATCGGTTCGAGTGGTATTCTAATGTATATAGATAACGTTCACTATTTGTTTGAGTTACCTTAGGCACACACGATACATGGTTGTCGTTACGCATGTAACAAGGGGTATGCCGTAGGTCCACACCAGTTTAATAACTGCGTCAATTTCATGTTTACTTCTTTAACCTTCATTTTGTAACCCAATCGAATAACAACGTTATGCTGGTTAGTAATACTGTAGCCTTTCGCGGTAAACATTTGAGCATCTTCTCAGTGATTAGATCATACCCAAGAACTTTATATTAGTAAGTAGCCGTTATAGAAAGGCTCTGATTTTCACGACTTAAATGAGAAAATAAAAAATTAAATTAAATTAGTTCGGAGCTTTTTACAAATGTTCATATATCGAAATATTCCCCTTAAATATTTAACCCTTTCAGTCGTACGTTATCAGATTTTGATATAATAAATTTTATACAGGTGTTTGTTATACTGAGATGAACTGTAGATAATTTTTAATATAAATATTTTTAAAGTTGACATTATTCACATCAACTAGAAAATAAAAAATTTCGTTAGCAATAAAATTTCATGTACCATATAATGGACATTGTGACTGGTTAAAAAAATAACGGACGAGGAGATATTTATCTACGTATTAAATCTAACGTAATTCGCGATCTAGGCACACTTATTATCAGAAGTAACAAAGGTGAATATATATTCCTAGTAGTACGTCATTTTTTTTTCCTCAGTATATCTTAGGCTTGTTACAGCATAACACCTACTATACTATACTATATATATATATATATATATATATATACATATATGCACGTTTACAGATGGTTATCGTTGTTAGGCTATTATACAAGCTGTCAATCGGATATTACAGATTTAAAATTTCAGATATTTAAATAAGAGGCGATTTAATTTTTTTTTTGAGACTTTAGTTACGTACGTAAGATTTATCGATTGCATAGATTAAAATATCGCCGAAATATGTCGGCTCGTATTGTGTTTTAACGTTCTTAATCCTCGCGTTTAAATATTCGGTTCAACCGTATCTACACAATGATCATTTATGATTACATTGTCTTCATGTGTACACCTTCGTTTAGACTATAAAAAACTATATATATATATGTATATATTATATATTCGATAAATACCGAAACGTACAGTGTAATCCAGTAGAAGAATTAAGAAGGCAAGACAGAGTGAAACTGAAATTCGTTAATTCTCGACATAATAAAAGATTTACGGTATATGTCCAGATAGTCTGTTAACCTTTCAATTTCTTGTTCGGCTTTATATAACGCATTATTTATATATATATATAAATATATATATATATATATATATATATATATAATATATATACAAATATTTTACGATTTTGCAAAGAAATCGCCGATAATCGTAAACTTACACACATAATAGTCTATGTAGTAAATAGGTTTGAAAAAAAAATACCTGCATTTATTAATAATTTAGCCAACTATTAGGTCGTTTCATATTTAGTATTATTCATTTATATATACATATATATAATGTGTGTGTGTGTTAATAATTTATTACACACCTGCGACAGTTTATACGGTTTTCAATTTTTCACAGTAGCTAAATGACAAGTCGTTCACAATGTTGTGTAGAAAAAGCGAGAGAACATACTAGTACGAAGTATAAATGAAACGAAAAGAGATAGCGTATTAACGCACACACACACACATATTACACGATTTTCCTTTCGGTAATTTACCTCTCCCCTTTAGATATACACCTCCGCTTTTTTAGATTTTAATTTTCCACCCGCTTGTCTAGGAATTGGACGCTTTTCCGTTTAAAAATAATCTCCCACGTTTGCTTATCGTATTAGCAATATGTTAGCGTGACCAAAGTGCGTCCAAAATTTCTTTTATACAAAAATCTAAATCGCTCTGTATACACACAACACACATACACGCATACATAATATACGTTCTGTAATATACGTCCATTAAGATAGAACGTATAATTTGAATGGCATTTAAAATAGGATTTCTTTTTAAACGTTCAGGATTTACCATCGATAATAATAATAACGATGATGGTTACGATAGTAATAGTATAATAATAATAATAATAATAATAATAGTAACAGTAACGCATAGGAATAAATAACAGTTTTCGTCAATTTACATAACGGTACGCTACAGCTAAATAATAGGTTTTTATTAATCGCGGAACCGTTAATACGCGAATAAATAAAATAAACGTTTTTTTTTCTCCATCTCCAAAATTTTCTAATCAGTTAATAATCTAAATTCGTTTTGTTAACGACAATTTAAATTTTCTATTTAATAGAATTATTTATAAATAGAATATAATCGAGTATACACGTAGCGAATGTAACGATATCTCTAACAACGATTTATGAACAATACGTCCGTAGTTGTAATTATAATGTTAAAGAAAATGATTTATTTCGATGTGAAATTTTATAAATGGCGAATAGTTTATGTGTACATAAATATTATCTTTAAACTTAAATGAACATAAAAATAAAACATGAAAAATTTAAAGAGAAAACCGCGCTAACTCGATCGCGTTAAAAATTTATGCAGTATACATTATATATATATATATATATATATATATAGCGTTTGTTAATCACTTATAAATGTGCGCGTGAATCGCATAAATCTGAAACTCATATTTTATATGATAGAACAAAATAGTGTAAAACCTTATAAATGTGGATAAATTACGGACATAAATAAACCGAAGAGATTATTAATTTTTTATTTATTTGATAGTACGGGCGCCGGCTGCTCTAACGGGTCGTGTGGTCTTATTGTGGTCTTACACCTGATTCAAAAGGTTCGCTGGTATTTATTTATTTATTATTAAATAAGATTAAGTTTTACAGTTCGCATACACACACGTATATATTTATATCCACGTGTTATATATTACTGCTCGATACGGCCTAGATTTCTTTTCGAGTTGTTTTATACATAATAAGGAATTATTATTCGAATTTGAAGTTTAGAAAGGAAAATAAACAAATAGAAATTTAATTTTTTTTTTACAAATATTTAAAAAATTTAATCGCTGTAATTTACTTTTTCTTTTACGTACTGCTTATAAAAAGACTAAAAGCACGGGGTCTATTATGTCGTTATCGCAGGTGCGAAGATAATTTTGGTGCGAAGGAGGAAAGTTATTATTTTCATTTTTAAGTAAAAGTATCGCATTAAGTGTGTTACGAAACTGTAATTAAGAGCGAATAGAGTTATACAGAGAACAGTTAAGATATGCGCTATAGTGATATGAACAAGTAGGAGGATCGGTTTTGGATAGGATATAATGACCTATGAGGACACGGAACAGCCTTCATCCTGTCTTGCGCGATGAACACGTTGAATAGGCTAGATGCCACTATGTTCAGGTAAATCAGAAAAGCTGATTGTTGCTTAAATTTATGGAACATGCAGCGAACGCGTATCGGAACGAGTTTCCGGAAGTAATTCTGCAGGAGACACGAAGGCGACTTCTTTCGCAGCTCGATCCGCTTCTTCATTCCTTATCTATCCCCCCATATCGAGGAATCCAAAGTACATGGGTCTGCCGACTCTACTTGCTGATTGTATATGGTATAATAAGTTACGAAAATGAAATTACAATAATGCGTCGTAATAATAATAATAAATAAAAATCCGAAATAACCCACATGCGTTTAATTTTGTAAAGGCCAATTTTTCTTTATTACGAACATTCGAATTGATTACGTGTAGAAATTCGACAAAAATAACCTAACGCCAAGTATTAACACGTCTCGTATAGAACGCTCATCGTAATATTTATATACGTACAAACACAACGTGTGCTCGTATGTCTGTGTGTGTATAAAATACGTATGTACGTACGAATAAGCACGTCGTCGCATTCTCCACCCACATATTAGGTCAAGTACCCGCACGAACCAAGTTTCTATTTGATCACCTGCATGTCGTAGAATTACCGGTCATCAGGTGGCCAAATTAAACAAACGGTATTTCCGATTCAAGATTATTGTTTATTGACTATTATCATTATTATTCTTATTACGCTATCTCAGATTATATATGAAAATTTCGAAATATCAAGATTATAAATTTAAGTAAATCCTCGTCTAAAACCATCGTGAAAATAATATATTTTTATTAATCTACCATAGGAAATTTTTGAGATTACAATTACGCATTCAACGTACCTATCTTTCTATCACCACTCTTTCTCAACCTATATATATATATATATATGCGTGTATAGATAAATAAAAACAAAAGTCTGCCATGAAATGAATGAATACAAATAAAAAGAAACGTATAATATAAAAATAATAAAATTCGAGTTTAATTGGAAGCGAATTCATAATAATAACCTTCTTCCAGCGAGGAAAAATCCGAAAATAAAAAAACAAAAAGCCGCAACCAGTAGACCGGCCACGGGGGAAAACCTAGACAGACACTCGATGGAATTACTATTTCCGGAAAGCCCCCCTTAATCGGTATACGCAATTGTCCGTTATTTGTTTTTCTTATATTTTAGCCACGCGACCTCTTCCGAGGAGTAAAACGAAATTCCAGCTAAATTCAACCACGTCTGCAATGTATATCTTCCATCCGACTAATTATCTAGCTCGAATTCGATTTCGAATTGGTATTAGCGACGTCTCGCATTCGAGGACATTCTTGATTATTTCTATCAAGACCGCTCCAACTATATAATCTCGATTGATGAATTTACTGTATCCTACCGTCTATTACTTACAACGGACACGGTCGAGCAGAAAACAAGTTTCATACATCCGAATGAATTCGAAAGCATTCTAGGTTTCAATGATAGAAATGAGCCAACTGAATAGCCACGGATTAATACCATGTATCATTATCATCATCGTGATACTATGGATCTTCATGAACAAATGTGTTTTGCCGCCATTACATCCGATCTGTTGCCCGGTCTATTACTTATCCCCCCTATTGATTCAGCTCTTGCAATTTTGTTTAACTATGTCAAGATATCTCGTTGGAGGTTTCCTTCTTTTACGACGATCATCAACCGTACCAGTCGTGATTATTTTTCCCAGCCCATTTTGTCGTGTGATATGTACGGCGAAGGTTTTTATTTTCCGTACTACGACTTAATGGGGTATCTGATCCATCTTTACTTCTTGGAGTGTGGACGAGTTAGTTCTTTTCGGCAGTACTCGTAATATTCGCCAACAGCAGTACATTTCAAAATCCGTTGTATATCATTCATATTTCGAGTCCAACATTCTGATGCATATGGGAAGACAGTGAATGCATAAAGCGCACTTATTTCACGACTCTTACATATTTTCGTTAGTTGCGATAGCTCTGATTTTGCTATCTTTACTCCCCGTTTGATTTCCTCTATTGCACTTCTACCTTTTGTAATCGATGTTCCTAAATTTACAAATTTCTCAATCACTTGTATGTCATATAGACTTTGCGCGCTTTGTGACTATACGCATATATGTAACGAGAAGAAATCATTTTTAACGGTCCGAGGGAAGATGCTTGGAAAGGCAGCAAAAGGAAGGAAAAGGATAGAGTACACATAACAACGAACATAGGGATTGGTAGAACTCGTGAAGTAATAAATTCAGCTAGGAAGATATGAGATGGCTTCTCGATGTGCAACCCCTCCTGAAAGGAGATGCAACAAAATGATGATATATATATATATATGTATTCATGTATTTAAAGCACGTTATTCAGCTTTTCTCCAGTAGTCCTCCGTAGAAAAAAATTCCTATTACCCAGCCATAAACGTCCTTTTCAACAATGCAATTAACCTACAAAACCTTGGTAACGTTTCGCAGAATAACCTAAATGATTCCCTCAAATCTAGATTTTCCTTTGAACACGTGCCGGTTGATAACGACGGGGCTAAACGGACGTAAGTGTTATCCATTTTACGGAAGTTTATTTTGATTTCTGTACGTCGTTAACCAATACGTAATTTAGCGAATTAAAATTGTCCAGTAAGTCCAGGCCGAGTAGAAAAATTTCGTTATTCTAATCGTCCGCAATTAACCCCCTCGTAAAGTTGCTAAGAAATTCGTATAACGAACCGGAATAGTATAATTCCGCGTTAGAATTTCGTATTTTACGAATTAAATTCGTAAGTGGAATATCTTCGTCTAATTCGTCGATTTTTATATACAATTACTATCAACCGATTAATCATAATTATAATAGTAGTAGTAGTAGTATTAAAAAAAGAATCACGATAACGGTAATTCTAACAACGACGATAATAGAGTAACAATAATGATAAATAATAAAAATCATCCTATCGAACAGTATATAATTTGTCTCGTAAGTTAAGCTTCAATAATCACGAAATACGTAATCATGTTTCCACACGTGTGTGTGTGTGTGTGTGAATAACTTACCAAAGTACACGAGAATTTACAGTTTTCGATGAATTATGAATAAGCTGCTACGACGATAAAGTTCGCAACCCGTTACTACGAATTAATAATAATGATAATTGATAATTCACCATCATCGCTTTATTACAATATGGTTATCCGGAGTAGTTATTAACTTGACGTCTGCGCACCATAACCAATACAGACGAGCAACATTAAAGCTCAACCCCCCCTAACTGTAATTATATATAATATTCTTTTACTGCGGCCGGTCGGAAAAAAATATATTTTCCGATTTTATATTTTGCCTAATGAGTTTAAACAGACAATCGGCGTCGACAATTTCTTGCAGACGTAGTAGATACAACGCGACCAATTAAGCACGATCGAGCTTATACACAATCGGAAAAGGGTTAACTCGATATATATAGATATATATATATATATAGATATATATTCGCGTTTAAAAATTTATTTCGTAACGCGGTATAAAAATAGAAAAAAAAAACGAAACAAATGAAAAGTTTACTTATAATTTATAATAGGCGCTCCTATCCGAGTACTCGCACATTTTTTTTTTTTTTTTTTTTTTTTTGTAAGAAAATTACCTACCATCCGAATAATTGGAACGAAATTTTATTTTCAAAAGGGACAGTTAGTCACGCACAAATAACGATGATAATAATCGTAATAATAATAATAATAATTTAAAAATATTAACCAGTGTGCACGGGGTAAGTTAGAAAGCTGAATTTTTTAGTTTATTTTTTTGTTCATTATATTTTATTCTCGCCTAAAAAAATATTTTAGATCTTCGATTCGCGCTATAGGAATAGATATGGTCACGCTCACACGACGTTCACACTTAGATGCGGTCGTATTCCGTTTTTAATAGAAAAATATTTTTATTTGTTCGTATTTAAAATTAATTAAATATTTAATTAATCGTTTTTATTTTTCGTCGAAAAATATTCCCGACCGACGAGGTAATATTTTTTTTTTTAGATCGATCGTGACTGAAGCGAAACTTGACCCCCGTTAATGATAAATGTTTACATTGTTTCTCTTAGGTATGAAGAAACGACATGTGACTGGAAAAACGTATTGTGACAGGAATCCTACAAAAGTTAGCGTCTTAGGGCCTTATGAGGAGACGACATCTGACCGGAAAAATATATTAACAGGGGAATACCTCAATGTAATGTCTTATAGCGGCTCGATTAATTTCCGAAAAATTCGACGAAATTCAGACACACAGCTGGTCTGATGACAATCCGGACAAACGTAAACTCATCAAAAACCCAAGCCTCGAACCATCAGTATTTGATCTACCGAAGAAATTTGTGGACTAGACTAAATAGCGTTAGGACGGAACATGGAAAATGTGGGAAAATGTTGCACAGAACGAAACATCCGACTGCGTAGATAAAGACTAGTCAATCATATACTAATGGAATGTCGAATGCGAGCATTAAATAACGGTTAGAGATCGCGGAGCAAACTGATCAAGCGAAAGAATGGATCGAGAAACTAGATATTAATCTGTAGATTTAATTAAGTAGAAAACGGCTTTTATTTATATACCCGGAAACATACGAATAAATAAAATAAAATCTCCTTATCTGTTTGCCGATGGCAATTCTAGCTACAGATAAGATTCAACAGTGCGCCGGTGAAAATCTAACGATAAACGAATTAAGCGCTCAGCTGAAACGTTAGAAAATTAAAATAAACTTTACCTTGCGGAAAACAGAAAATATTCGAATAAAACTGAATCAACGGATAATCAAACGTCGGTCAAGTACACGTAGGCATGCACATCGATTTGCGTCTAGATTGAAAGCGCCATGTTCGCCAGGACAACATCGGCTAATAGGAAAAAACTGAACGACATCTATTGAAAATAAGACTTTTGTATATTGTTAAACCTATTCGGATTTACAGAATATAATTGCGGGGTTGTACTAGTATTGCCGATATAGATTCCATACAAAGACGCTAAAATATTTCAGACGTGCATATCGATTTGAACGCAATAACGGCATACACCTTGACTTAAAAATTCCAATGGTCGTCGATTAAATTACCAGGTGTGCTTGCTAAAACGATTGGAAAAGCACACTAACGCTGAAGTCATACAGCTCCTGGACAACTCTGAAGATTTAGCAAAACTATACGATTTAGTGAATTGGAAGCTATTTGTCAAAGACTTGGCAATAATATTAAAAAAATTGACAATATTTTAGTGTGACCGTACCTATAGCGTGAATTGAGCCTAATTATTGCTGATTTTCGAATGATTAAAAAACCTAATAAATATTTTTAAACGACTGCGGCGCCGTACGATATTATAGATGTAAAATTAAAATTATCCCGTGCCCATCGTTGAAAAAAAAAAATTAATATAAAAAGTTAGTCTGCAAATATTTGTCCAGATACTGATTAATGGTGTGAAATCCTCTAGTCTTTCATCCATCCACTCTGTAGGACTTTTTGACACTTTCGACCTTCCATACTAATTAAAGGAAAACAGGTTAAACTATTCTAAAGGCGATTTCAATTAGTCGAGAATTGTATGCAATTCATTAACCGCCTAATTTGACATTTTCAGTTTCGGAAAAATTGATTTCATCGTTGGCGCATTATTTATTGTTGGGTGGTATTATTTTTTATTACGTATCACTAAATAAATCTGAAATCGAACAAAAAATTGAAATAAATTTTAATTTTAATTTTAATTTTAATTTGAATATATATACTATACGACAACAATGTAACGATAATGATAACGATTGTTAATAACGGATACTAAAATGATCGTTTTTTTTTTTGTCAATTATTAAACTTGGAGAAATAGTAGGAAATGGAGACGGGTTATAAAACTATTCCTAATATATTTCTAACTGTACATTATTCTCTCTAAATCTTTATTATGTGGATTAATAAAGCATAAACTATTTTTTTTTTTTTTAAAGAATCGATCCAATAAATATACCCATCTATATGAAACAACACAAAGTACAGCGTACGTTTTCTAAGAGAGATATGTATACACGATGTAGCGTGATTACCATTATTTCTAGAGTTCCATTCGTAAACCTTTCCTAGCAATTGCAGCGTTGAATGGACAGACAACCTTCCCCATCTACTGTATCTGTTTTTACACCGATTCTTTCATCCGATCAGTCGCGGGCTACGGAAGGCCGTGTTTAGTATATACACGGATCACATCTTCTTATTTTGGAAACGATACTAATATAACAACGCTTTATCTTCGAATATTATTACAGTTACTTTGAGAAATAAGAATATTTTTCCAATTATAGATATTCAACACTAACACGCGCATATATATATATATATATATATATAATCATTAAGGCGTTTGCAGTGCGAATGTACATTTACACGGACAATACTGACGCAGCTCGAAATATCCTAAAAATACACTCACACGCGCGTTTACATATATTTCATTTGTTTTTTTCAGTATATATATATATATATATATATATATATATATATATATATATAATATATCTGGACAATGACTATAGAGATATGAACAATGTGTAGTACGAAATAAAACGTAAAGAAAAGAATAAAATAAAAATGAATTATAGAAATAACCGAAATGTACTGAAGAATAAGTGAGAAATAATAAACGCGAGGATAGAAAATGAAATAGACACATTCGTATACGAATAATCTCGGATTAGCACTTCCATTGTCCGGACGAAGTAATGTTCTATAGATTCCGCCGCGATTGGCTGACCGAAAGATGTGGAGGAAAATTCTACGCCGGTAATAGGCGACGATGAAAGAGTATCACTCTATAGTACAATGGACTGCGGATGATGAATCTCGAACCAACCGATGCTACCAAGAAGTCGTATTGCTAATAAATCGATCGGAAAAAAAAAATTAAATACATTTTTGATTTATTTATTACGATTATTATTATACGAGGGTGGTGTAATTACTACGACTATTACCAGTGTGTGTACGCGCTAGCGAAAGAGGAGTAGGGTTTTAATTCTTGTCATTTTGTTTTGACCAATAGTAACAACGTGGAAAATAATCCTCGGAACTCGGCAAGATGTTTCGAATGTGCCAACGAACTATTCAGAAAAACGAGAACAGGACAATAATATAAAGGGGGGTTAAGGGGGGCATAGATAAGTTTCCCAATTTATACACTTGGACGGACGAATTTTCCGATTACTAATACTATCGCTAATCGTATCTATAAAACAGTATTATAGTATTTGTGGTTGACCACCTATCTCCTCGCCAGTGCTTCTTAATGAATTGGAGACGTTGTAAAAATGAAGCATACGTCTAGCTAGATGTAAACGTTTGGAATGAGGCTACATGTATAAATAAAAGAGTTTGTAGTCCGGTATTCTCTTACTTTTTTATTTCTTATACTAAAGTCGACCATGAGAGTTCCGTCAACAGTAGTCTATCTCCAGGATGATACGCTATTCTTAATTGCGTTAAATTGCAATTTCTTAGTTTTTCATAGTTCATTTTATATATATATATATATATATATATATATATATATATATATATATATATATATATATATGTAATATGCGTTTATATTATAGCGACGTGTATTACGCTATCATTACGAATCATTTCTTCTCTTTTAAATTCGTCGTAAATTACTATTATATTTCTTCGTTTATTATCCATCCATCTCGCTCCGACCGCCGCCGGAAACGTTCACTCTTCTTTCTCGCTTCGGCCATTAATGATGTGTAGTTGTCATTGTCAAATTTCCAGCGTATTCTATTATATAGTTGAATAGCTAACCGTTTAATATAAAACAGTTCAGTTTTTAAATGTTCATTTATACATGCTTTATCATCATTAATAACCTGTCCGGCTCTCGGAATGTTGGGCGAATTCCAGTTCTCTATCGTACATTCTGGAAATACTAGGTTGAATATGACAAATAAAAGAGAAATATATTAATGAATACATATATATTAAATATATATATATTTACATGCGAATATATATATATATATATGCAAAAACAAGAAAGCATATCCTTAGAACCTGCCCAATTAATTTAGAAAGGTCAATACCGAACATCGAAAAACTAAACTAAATTAAATTAAAGATTATTAAAGAGAAAATAGCAGACATTAATCCGCTCTTCAAAATGGAATTGGCCAAAATATGTCATCAGAAGCAAGGAAGATCGGTGAACGAACAAACTAATGGAATGGTTCTTAGCATATCGAAGGAACAGAAAATTGAGATTGTAAGCACGTTGGAACGATGATTTCAAGAAATTTTTGCGAAGCAGAAGGAGCCCTGCATAGAATAGCCCCCATCGTAAATATAATTGTAGACAATTTTTTCAGACCTTCGCTCAGAAGTGTCTAGTATAAAGATTAAAAAAAAGGAGTATTTTAACTTCAATAACAATAATATAAATAACCATACAATAATATTAATATCAAAATGTGCACACCTGATTATATTAAATGAAGGTTATTCATTCACTTATATCATATATAATATATATATAAACTGTCGCTGGTGGCCTAATTGCTAGAGTGCTCGACTATCAACTCGATGGTCGGGAGTTCGAAACCAACACGCGACGTAGAAAGTTTCCATCATTATTTAATTCTTAATTATCACGGAGAAGGTAGTGGCACTCCACTCCGTATAACATCATATTCTGCCATATTAGTGCCTTGATTGCTAGCTCATAACCATAGAACAGCTAGTCACGACGTTCGGCAATGAACAATACAATGATGATGATGATTATATATATATATATATATATATATATATATATATATATATATATATATATAAGGTTTAACACTATTAGCATACTTCTTCATTCATATGGCCAATGTAGAGGAGACTTGGTCATAAATCGATGTCTAAATTTTGGATCGTTGTCTGCGCGGAAACTGACATAATGTCTGGAAAGCTTCGGTACTACGCTCAGACAGACGTTAGTTGGAGCCGCAATCACAAGCGGCGTTATTTCTAAAACACCGTCGTTTATTTTTCGAGTTATCCGCAACCAATTCTTTCGTAATAGATCGAGGCCTCTTACTTTAGCAACGGACTGAGTTATCAATTCCCCGTTATCGAGACTCGAATGAACGTCTTGCTAATTCTATTCCGGAAGCGTATGCAAATTTTCTCGATCTTAATCTACATACCTACCAAGTAGGGTATATGAACTTTATCGGCGAACTTAGCGCTAAAAATGAAAACTTTCAGCGCGCTCTTTATTGGAAACTTTATTTACCAACGGTATTTTTAGTATTCTTCTGTAGTCGTACTTTATAACGCTCATAATCTGTTTATCGATGACGCTTTTAATGTCCGAGCTTCGTACACAGAAGAGTATTTTATATTTAACTGTAGCCCCCACCTATTATACATCGTAGTTGTTTTCAAACCCGCTCCTTGGCACTTCAATTCTAGTTTTAATACCGCAGTCAGGTATATTACTATCGTCTGTGTATATTTTTAACATGATATGTGGTGCGTTCACGATGTTTCTTAAAACTTTATTTTAGAAACGCTGTATAACATTTCTATCGCTTTGTTTAGTGTATCCTCGTAACTGTATACGGTAGGTCCAGACGGGTTTCAAAATTTTGTTGTATATTAATATTTGATTGTAAATCGATAACGGAGAATATCTACCAATCCATCCAATTTAGTTTTTTTTTTCTTTTTTATCATTTTATTGTTTAACGTCATACCTAGGTATTTAGCTGTATCTGCATAGGGTATAACATTATTATTAATATATACTGAAATATATTTAATGCGCTTATTAGCGAAGTTCGCACGCGCTGATTTCCGTTTAATTTAATATTCCATTTTTTAACCCAATCATAAGTGTCATCCGCTGCAGTTTGCAACTTCCTCGTTGACAAACGCACCATATTCTGCTACTGCCAGGATTGCATCAGTGAATGTTGCTGCAGTATTGTTTTCTAATTGAGGTAAGCCCTAAAGTACATAAAGTATCGGTCTCAGAACACTCCCATGAGCGACTTTAGTTCGGATCGGTTTCAATTCTGAATAAACATTATTTTCCTTTATTCTAAAATGTGTGCCTGAAATGTACGAAGTTAATATTTATGTATATATGGCTTAACGTAGTTTTGTTCTTCAGACCTTCATGCCAAACTTTGATAGTAGAGCAAACTAGAGTACGTTCTAAGGTGTTTTTCTATAGTAGTGGTTATTCTACGTATCTGATCTACGGTTGAAAGTTTTTTCGGAACCCAAACTGCTGATTCAGTATCAATTTTTTTTAAAATGTAGTTAAAATCTACATATTTTTATATAAAAAAATGCCTAAACTCTTATCGGATATTAAGCCATTATCAAGTGGAAATAAAAATTTATAAAACGTATATAAAAGGGAAAAATTACAAAAAATTGCGATGATTTTTTTGCATTTCAATTTTTTTGTTTTCCTTTTATATTTGTTATAAATTGTATATATTTTTGTATTTTATTTTTTATATCTACCTGATAATCGTTTAACAGTCGAAAAGGTTTGTGTCTTTTTATAATAAATTTATTATACGTGTATATATGCCGTATGTATTCAAAAATAACCGGTGACGGTACTTTACACATGTTTCACTAGTGTCGTTAATTCAACTTTTTGCGTACTCTACAAGGAACACCGTTCACTATAAAATATAAAAACACCAAGACTGGAATTTATTAAAACGAACGCGTGATTAAACCGAGATTTATTCTTTCCTAGTCAGTTAAAAATATTATCGGGCATGTATTCTGGTTTGATTAATATATTAAGTAAATATACCGCGTCTACGAGTTGGATATCGTCCAACTAATTTTAATTACTCCGTTCCTTAGAAATGTACTAAAATTATTGTTTGGTATTAGTCCAGCTGCGTCGTTGTTTTTTCCTAACGTCTAGTTTAGCGTAGGAAAACAATTTTATACGCGGTAATTAATTCCGCTAGTCGACGTGGATTTCTCGAGCTTCGAATAATATACATATTTTTCCGCTAATCCCGATATAATACGATATTGATGATAATTACGAATATAGATGATATAATAGCGATGATGTTGATGGTAACGATACAAAATTATCCACGATGTAATAATAATTATTGTCATCGTACCGTTATTTTTAATAATAATAATGATAGTAGTATTGATAAAAATGAATAATAATATTAATTATTTCTAATAATAACTACGTCGAGTAATTATTTTCGCGAGCCGGATTTTAAGAGAACAATTAATTAACCGCGTTGATAATCGAATAAAATTAAAAATTGTTTACTCCGTTTAATCATTTTAAAAATATTTTCCAATCTCATTTCCGTTAGTATAGCGAAAAAACCGTTAAAAATAGCTGACATTTATTTTATTTACGAACCACAGATTAAACGATAATAAATAAATAAATTTTCGAAATTGAAGATTTTTTCCGGATTTTTCGAAAAATTATAGAAAAACGAATTTCCGAGATAATAAGAATGAAATCGATTTAACGCGGAATGCTACGTTATTAGGTATTTATTTTAAAACATATAATAATAATAATATTGAAAATATAATTATAACATTAAAATTGTAACAATAAAAAAATGACAGAACTAAAGTGCGTAAATTAGCTACCAGCGGACATTTTTGATTCACACGTAAAGTATACTTATAAATAACGGAGATCATAATGTAATTTTCAAAAAATATCCAGTTTCGCGAAGTGAGTAAAAATACAAAGATTAGAATTAAAAATTAGAAATAAACAATTGTGAAAATAAAAATTTACAGATGACAAAAAGAAGAAAAAAAACGATACAATTCAAAAACTATAAAAGAAAAAAAAAAGAAAATTTCACTGACACACGCGCGTCCGCTTAATACAAGCGTCTTCGAACTATTTTAAAATTATAAACAAAACCTAATAAAATAATTTTTTTTCTATATAACTTAACTCTTATTCAAGATGCCTTTACGACGTCCACGTTTATAATTAATCACGTCTACTATTACAGTCTACGGAATTAAATTACAAGCCGCAGCTCCGGCGTAACTGCATGCGGCAATCGGACTTATTAATCATAATGCGTATCTATCAAAATTATTAGAGGAAAAAACGAAAGTCGATAAGAATTAAACGCATTGCGATCTTAAATGTTTAAATAATCAGCATATATATAACTAATTAGTAATGAAACGTGTATATGAATAATTTCTATTATTTATATACACCAGTATTGTTTAACGAAATCGTGTTCGGCTTTAATGGTCGAATCTCGACATTCGCTAGTGTGTCGAGCAAAAATGGGTTGCCTCATTCGTTCGGATGTTTATATACAGTCGCTTTTCCGAAGTCACAAATGACTTCATTCAGTCACTTCCAGGTACCAATCTGCATTTAACACGTTTATTTCGTCTAGAAAAATAATTGGAATTAGAATTTATACAAAAATAACAATTAAAATTAGAAACAAAATTAAAAAGTTGAATATGAAGAAATTCGAAGAAGCCTATATTAAGAAACGAAATTCATTAAAATTCAACCAGATATAAAAACTAATTGACCAGTGGTGTATAATCGTTTTTTCTAAATGAAATATATTAAAAACATTATTATTATTATTATTATTATTATTATCCGCAATCTTCACAGCCATGCTGGTTTGAGTTTGTAATACAGCAAGCGTTACAAACTTCCTTCATCTTAATGGTTAAAGAAGGTTCTCATATTGGAAACAGTGTTCAATAATACTGATTTTTGAATTTGTTCCATCATATATGGGGTGATAGCCCTAGGTTCTTTATGCTGTTACCTAAACTGTTCGATATTATTCCATTGTTTCACCAATGGTACAATCTTTACAACATCGAGTTTCATGATTCGTTTCATTTTCTCTGCAAGTTTTTCATTCCCGCATACACTTTATCAATATTTAGACTATCTGCTACAGCTATATCTATTAACATACTTAATTTATCTATCTTATCTATTAAAACGATATCAGATCTGTTATGTTCTTATTCAATCAATATAGTTCTGTCCTAGTATCATTTATACTGTTCGTGTTCTAAGATTTTTTTGGCGTATATTTATAATATGGCTGTTTATCTTTAATTAACCCATATTTTATTCCTATTTCTCGATGTACGATAGCTGCCACGTCATCATGTCTTTTAACGTAAAATCTTCTTCATTATTATTATTATTATTATTTAAACGGACGATCGAATTCCACATACCGTTATATCTGCCTGTGTAACTGACTAATCATTGCTGGTTTATTATTTTCTGTAACCACCTTTTCTTTTTTAAATTTTGAAGGCTCCTTTAATGGCTCCCGTTAGATTCCTGGACAATTTTAGTCATACCGTTATCAATTTCCTAAACCTAAAAATATACCGCAAAATATTTTCATAAAAATTAAACCTCTATTTTTATATGGTAAGTATTAAATGGTAACCGTTATTCTCGATTTAAGTCGATAATGTTATACCTTGTTTCGATAATATTCGGATGAATCGTTAAATTATTCATTCGATTAATCGACAATTTGTTCTATAGGTTATATCATTATTCATTTATTATCGAAAGTGTCATCCCCTTTAACTTTTTTATTTTTAATTTCGAAGTCGTATTTAATATATTACTATTTATTTCATCGCACGTAACATTCTTTATTCCAAATGAACACACATATATATATATATATATATATACATCTTCTTTTTAGTCTACTTTATTATTAACTCAAGAATCCTAAACCTGTTAAATGTTCCTATTCTAGGCGTTTTATTCACATATTTTCAAATTGTCTTGATTTACATTGGAGGTTCGTGTTATCGAAATATTTTAATACACTCAAATGATTAATTTCACTTCGTTTTTCAAAGATACATACACTATATATATATATATATATATATATATATATATATATATCCCATATACTAGAAATCTATCATATCTTTTACTCTTACATATATATATATATATATATACGTAAGCGTGCATGTGTAAAAACACGAATATATCAAATTCGAATGTTTATTTTTGGTTTCATATACATTGCAGATGTAGACGAGAAAATGTAAACAATAAGCGATATTCGGGTTTCATTATTAAACGGATAATAATTCTGTTCCGTTATAATCTCGATTATGTTGTTAGGTATTTTTACCGTTAGTTTTAAATATATATTCATATATATATATATATATATATATATATATATATATATATATATATATGAATATTAAACAGCTTATTTTATAGTTTAGCATTCGTCAATTGTATAGGAAACTACTGATAAACGTAATAAAAGAGGAATGTGCCCTAATCGTTAAATATTTTCTTCGCGCGTGATGTCTTACACTTATTCGCGATATTGCCTCGTTTCTTTTAATACTATCTACTTTAACTTATCAAATTCAATTTTAAAATCCGGACGTTTTATAAACAGACGTATCAAATCGATTTATTAAAACGTACTAAATAAAATTTGTAGATTTTCCAGAGAATTTATTATCCGCTCTAATGTCGAGTTTAATTCCGAGAATGTAGTAACGTTTCCCATTTTCAATATTTACGTAAGATACATTCCATTTTTATATCGTCATCAAGTTGTATCTCCTTCAAAGGAGGTTGCGCATCAAGGGCGTTGATCTTTTAATATTTTCCTAAGTCCGGCTGCAGCCAACGCTTCACCGGCTCTATCAAGTGTTTCAGTGTAGCATATTCCAATCTTTTTCTTATTTTTGTTACTTTTCCAAATATTTTTTCTTGTACTACCAACATAAACAGCACTCTTCGCTGAGGTTGTAACCTGTATATTTCAATTTTCTTTTCGTAATATCTCCTACCGTAGTCAGCCTGTCTATGTTGCACCGTTTTAACACTTTCCTGTTGTAGATGAGATCTGTCCGTTCTATTCTTAACACACGTCGATAACTCGCAAGATGTACACGCGTCTTTGAATATGTTTTAATAATTTCGATAATCCGTTTACAATATTTAATGTATCTCGCGTTCAATTGCGTCGGTTTCTTAAAATTTACTAAATTATTCGTTTAGTTTTTAATCATTTAAATTTCGTTATAATCATTTTATATTTATTAAAACGAAATGTATATTATTTCAACGTATATATATATATATATATATATATATATATATATATATATATATATATATATATATATAGTATACATATATATTAAAAAAAAAAGACACACACTAAGTAATCAATAGAAATTAATGATTATGATTCAATAATCTATAACAAAAGCTTTCAGAGGTTACGGTATTTTCGGGTCATTATAAAATTAATTAAATAATAACGACTGACAATAATTAAACAGAAAAATAACAATAAATAAATATATAACAGTATTTTAATTTACAAGATCTAATTGTAAACAATTTACCTGTAGACATCTAGTTGCGAATTGGGACATTTTTAAAGATTAAATATGTTTATTATAATGTAGTAACTAATTCGCCATCAAGTGTTGATGGCAGGAGTGAAAGTACTTTTATTTCTCAATTTTAGTATTACCACTTTTTCTAATAATTTTCATTATATATATTAATCGGTTATATATACTGGTAACTTAATTTTTTATTTTTTCAAAAAGAAATCATCGTATATAATATATTTTGTGTATTATTTTATATATATATATATATATATATATATATATATGTATGAATGTATATATAAAAGATAATATACGTATTTAACCGATTACTGTACTTAATAGAAATTATAATAGAAGACTTTTTTTTTTTTTTTTTTTATATATATTAGATCGATTACGTTTGTAGATTTTTATATTCATATTTTTAATTATATATTTACTTCAAATTGAACAATCATTCTAGCACAGTTTATTTAATCGAACACTATATATATATATATATATATATATATATATATATATATATATATATATATATATATATATATATATATATATATATATATATGTATATATATATATAATAGAACAACCATTCTAGCATAATTTTCTTAATTGAACACTATATATATGTACATATAAAATATGAAGAGAGAGAATATTACTGACAATGATTCTCTTCGTTCTTCGGGTAATTCTTCTATATTTTCAATTTATTTATTTCGTTTCGAAATAAAACAAAATAAAACCTCACATCGCGAAACTCCATTTAATAACACCCTTGAGTTAAAAAAATAATTATAATAATATTTCTTATGATTATCAGACACGGTAGTATCGACGACTTTTCGAAATTACAATCTATGACGGGGTTTTCCAAAGAGGTTAGTCTGATGTAAATTTTGACAATTTGTTTTCCGGAATAGTGTGACTTAATGGAGAAGATGATACGCGATAATGATGATGTACGCCAGACAGTTAAACAGCTGAATTGTTCTATAAGACGTTGTTACCTATCTGATTTGCCTATTACAATCGACTGCGTTATGGCCGAGTAAAATATCGATTGTGGAAAATTTTTCTTTTCACAATTGTTGTAATATAAAACCGGTACGCGTTATTTACATTTTTTTAAATATGTGTATGTGTATATATTAATTTCTGGCCAAATGTCTAGTTTGTAACGATTAAATTAATATCTTCGTAGGTTGATTATTTTTATTTATTATGTATGATTATTATTACATAAGTATTTACGAAGTTAATAAATACTTTAAACATACGTGTAAACTATTAAAACGAGCGTAGGTGGTTCTAAAGTAGTCGAACACGGATGTATTTAGTAATTTACAATTTTAGACACATCGACACACGCATGCAGATATACATATATATATATATATATATATATATATATATATGTTCTATGTATGTTCTATGTATCCATTAATTCCCGTTAGATATTTTTCTCCTTAGTCGCTTTATAGTAATAATTCTTTTATGTCCGAAACCGATATTTTCCAATCTAATCGAACCAACCACGTGATTTACCGAGATGAAGACTTTCACGGCAGATATTAAAACTACGATTTGCGTACAATTCGTGCACAGTAGGAAGTGTGTATGTGTGCGGTTATATATATGTATATGTGTATATATATATGTATATATATAAATGTATTTGTGAGTTGATCTTTCGTATTTTTCGAATTGGCTATCTGCAATAGGTATAGGCTTTAGTAAAATGAGGTCAACGATGGTTTAGTGATGAACAAGTTTTGGTAACAAAAGTTTACAATTATTATTATTACTATTTAATATTATTATTATTAAAAATTAGATATCCCGACATCCTTCAACATTCGCCAATTATTATCATCTTACATCAGGTTGTACACACTATCGTGTACGTCATTTCTACTATCACTACTAGCGGAGACTTATTTAGATGCTACCAAAATAGTTTCCTACGTAATCGTTTAATAGTAATAATGACGGCGATGATGATAATGATAATTATAGTAATAATAATAAACGCGATATTGTTAATAATAAGATATTATTATAACGGAGAGTAGCAATTTTAACGAGTTCCAAGTAGAATGTCATTTAGCCATAACGTTAATACATAATAATCTGCAACAGGGTTAATCTCTGTATTATTTTCTCTTTTGATAACATACATATATATCGAGATTTAAACGCGCACATTTGTACATATATATATATATATATATATATATATGTGTGTGTGTGTGTTTATGTACATCGGTAGTTAAGAAAGAACTGCTATACTATAGTAATTAACTAGGAACAAGTACTGTCCCTGTTCATAATTCTAATATCTTTAATACGAGATTATTATTACAGTCGCTTACACTGGGAATATGCAGCTAACTCGTAAATTTATAACTACTTCTTGAGGTTGAAAAAATGAAAAGTTTTCTGGCTTAATTTTCTATAAATAACTTAAATTCGCGTGTTACAATGTCGCGATGGCATACTTGCTAGAGTGCTCGACTGTTAATTCGACGGTCTAGCGTTCGAAACCAACTTAAGATGTAGAAAGTTTTTCATCATTACATAATTCTCAGCAATCAGGGAGAAGGCAGTGACACCCCACTCCGTATAACATCATTGATGTCAGCATTCGAGCTGAATATAATTAGTGCCTCGAATGATAGCCCATTTTGTACGGAAATATAGTTCAATGGCTACAGACAATATTATATATATATATATATATATATATAATATTATTTACATACAAATAGGGATATCGTTAGATTTATTTTTAATTGTCGTTTTAAATCCTAGCTGCTGTACGTATAAATTCCTTATAATTAAACTGCGCAAAACCATTACGGAGCTTTAATCAGCAAAAACAATTATCAAATCGGGTCCTGTATCTCGCATCAATTTCTTTCGGCTCCGTTTGAGAAGGAAAAATATCATTCTTATCGCACTTGGTACTTCTCACTTACATCCGACCTATCGTTATGCAACAATCCCTCCGTCTTTTTTGCTAAACTTTCGATTCCTTTCACCTATTAACTTGTTATCGTTCTATTATAAAACACTTAACCCCGACCTCAATTACCGACTGATTATTCTTGTCGTCGATACGTTTTTCCAATGCTCCATTTTGAGTTTGATTTTACGATCATTTCCAATCGGTCGCAAGGTGCGTGTGTGGTTCGCGTACAGGCCATGGATTAATAATGATAATAATAATCGTATTCAGATTAAAATAAACATTTCTAAATAGAAGTATCGTAACTTTATAACTTGCATGTTTGTTGGTGATTATTTACCATTACTAAGCAAACGTAATATATCAATATTATTTTTAAGTATTTTTAGTATATATTATTATATATATATATATATATATATATATATGCATGTATAGATGTGTTTATTCATTTATTTATACGTCCGGTTCGTGAGAGCGCAGAATTAATTGCACACCGTGTGTACAACGTTTCGATAATACTGCCTCTATTATTATTAAGGCTCAAGAAAAATAAGATTTAAAGCTTTTAATTCCGGACTAGACATCAACCCGAGTATCGCATATCTGCAAGTTCAAATTCATGACTTCTACATCGTATGTAAGCAGCGTTATATTTCCGCGCGTTTAAACTAATTCATATATAAAGATATCGTCCGTATTTATTACTGGTCAAATATATTGCGATTATCGTGAACTATCTACTGCGATCACTTATTCCTGGTACGCGCTATAAATATGCATTCTGTTAAATTGTCCGTGATTTTTAAGATTAACAAAACGTAAAACACGTTTTAACGGTGTTCCGTCCTACTAGCGTAAATGAAGATGCTGTCAACGAAGGTGATAATGCTAGTGGATGAAAAAAAATTATTGCTGGTCCATCGCGGCTCTTCGACTGTCAGATATTCGATTTCAGTGAGATAAATTGATCAAAACGTGTCTTTTGAATTGAATTATGTACTCGTGCTTCATCTCGCTTTGTCTTCTCCATCTATATATATATATATATATATATATATATATATATACATATATATATATATATATATATATATATCATATACATATACATATTTGTATATGTATACACACGCAGATATATATATATATATATATATACATATATATATTATATACACATAAAATGGAAGACGCAGGTATCTCGAGAAAGGAGTATGAGACGCATAGATGAAAAACGCAGTAATACAAAGATACTAGAGGGAACTAAATTGAGTGACGCAGTAAAACAATTGGCCGAGTTTAAGGGCCGGTCATGTGACCCCGAACAAAAAAGACAATAACGATCTATGGGCAGGAAAACTGGAAACGGATCAAAGGAATAAATCTACAGCACGACGATATAATAAACATCATCGATGAGATTCACATTAGGTTACAAGGGTACAAGAACGGAAAGAATGGATAAAAATTGTGAAAAGCCTTCAGTCTAGCAGTGGATCGATATGGGCTAATTGCAAGATGACTTTTATACGTAATTCTCAAAATTACTTATTGTTTCACGCATCTATAAATTAAAGATTGTCCCATCAATGCCGTAGCAGTTGATTAGAAACGTCGGCTAAAAGACTCCCGTCGATAACCCCTATTACAAGCCTTCTCTAACTGAATACGCTAATTAACTTAACACGGTACTTTGCTATTGGTGGTGGTCACTACCGATTAGAAAGTTTAAATGAGAATAAAAAATAACTCTCTGTATACGTTATTTTTAAATGATAGCGGCTTACATACCTCGCTGTAGCGTTTTTAGAATTCGGTAAAACGTATCTCGCAATTCGTATAGCTTCCACAGTGTTGTGAAATACTTAGCCTTTCTAACTTTATCTTAATTTATTCTTAGGTTTTATTAACTATATTATTACGCCCGGTTAGAGTTTTATTATTATTATTATTATTATTATTATCGATGAAGATGTCTGAAAAGTGTTGAAGTAGCAAGCATGAGAGATGATTAACTAATTGAACCGCGAAATATATCGATACCCTGGAATAAAAACGACTCCAATATAACTCGAGGGAAGATATTAAGAACAGATAGTGAAATTTTCTGGAAATGCGTGTTACGAATGTTGAATAAATTCGATATTAACCGTCAGCCACAACGTGCGATGAAAAGGTTTCCGCGCGAATTCTCACGAATTGAATGCAATATATATATATATATATATATATAAATAATATATATGTATGTATGTATGTATGTATATATAACGAAGTTTAACTTTATATTCGCACTAAAACCAAGTTGTAAAGTTCTTGTTTAACCGTTTCAATCAGCCATTAGCTGATTTCAATATAAAAGTACACCTTTCCAGCTCTCTTCCGAAATCCTTAGGATAACGAACAAGAGATCTATCCGACATCCTACACGATATTACCTAAACTCCATGTGCCTCTGGCCAATATTTCAGTACACGTTGCATTAATGGATATAATATAATAGAACATTATAAATTTTGCCTTACGATAAGTGTGCAAAGTTAAATACGATAACGCTATCGGGTATGTTCGGACTTAGTATTGCGTTTTTAAAAGCGATTCGTACGAATTATAATGAATTATTCAACTTAAATACACTTCGAAACGGCATATTATTTAAAACTCACATTTTATGCAATGCGTTGTTATATTTTTGCATACGTGTTAAAAGATACACGTATAGACGAATATGGTGATTTTAATAAGAATATTCGAATAAAAATTATTCGCTTAACGACCGCTTTACAATATGGGCGAATTATAATATTTAATAAACTGTTAATTACTTTTCAGCGTCTTCTTCGATTTCGCGTATATACATATATATATATCAATATTTTACTATAGACGTTACCATTTTAATTAAATTTCAGTCTTACCCTCCGGATCTAACCATCGGTTTCCTTTACCAGGCTATTAACTATATCATCACGATCAATCGAATCTAGTCTTTACCCACACATGGGTTAGCAATCTCTCGAATCGTATTGTCCTTTATTCACAATATAACAAGATTTTACTCATTGTCTATTCAATTTCATACATATTCACACACACACACATGTACATATCCTTATATAATACTCACCGTTCATGTAACTTCTTAAATGTTTCATAATAAAATTAAAAGTTTAATGATTAATTATCACATAAAAATCGTTAATTTATATATATATATATATATATATATATATATATATATATATATATATATATATATATATAATAAATTACTTTATATAAGTGGAACACAGACGAAAATCGTCGTAATATACACTACATATATATATATATATATATATATAACCATCATCATTATCATCATATTCAGCTGAGCAACCAGCATTTCATGGAGTAGCCTCTTCATGAATTGACCGCATATTTTTTGCCATTTATTCCGGTCTTGAGTAGCTCTGGTCCAGGTAACTCCTAATTTGGGTTGCATTCGTAATCCCATTTCATATGCGCTCGTCGCTGGGGCCTTTTTTTCCCTCCTGAGTACCACTGTGAAATTCTTGCTGTCCATCTTCTATCATCTGTTCTTCTCGTTATATGACCGGCCCACTGCCATTTCATTTTATTTATTCTTTCTATTATATATGTTACTTTTTTAACCCATTCCATCGTTTTCCGGTCTTTTTTAGTGATTGATAGCATGCATCTCTCTATTGATCTTTGGGCTACTCTTGTAACCTATATTTGTAATTCCTCGTTAGCGTCCATGTTTCACAACCGTATGTCATCACTGGAAGAATACCCTGATCAAACGTTTTTTTTTTTAAGTGCAGCGACATTTTTGATTTGAAAATAACCGAATTCCGTCCAAACGCTGTCCATCCCAGTCTGATACTTCTATTTATTTCTCGATGCAATGATCCGGCGATACTAACCAGTTGATCCAGATATATCCATTCTTGGAATGTTTCCAGATGTTTGACTTCAAGTTTGATGTCTTCATTTGGCGTGAATTCGTTTAGCATTTATTGTTTTGCCAATTTCATTTAGTTCTATCTATCTCTGTAACTCATCAGTACTGTTAGGTATATATGTCGTCGGCAAACCTTAAGTGATTTAAATATTCCCCGTCGATGTTAATTCCTAGGTGTTGCCAATTCAACTGTTGAAACACTCTTTGTAAAGCAAAATATGAATAATAACGGCGAAATACTATCGCCCTGTCTCACTCCTCTTTTTACTCTAAATTCTGGTGTCATTTCGTGTAATCTTACTGATGATTTTGTATATAGATGTTCTTCAATAGTTCTAAGTACGTTTCATCTACTCCTTGTTCTTTTAATGCTTTAATTATCTCGCTCGTGTATACGGAATCAAAAGCTTTTTCATAGTCTACGAAAGCTAGCGGCCAGTTTCATATTCTTTGTTTTTGCTGACTATTTTTCTAATGACATATATGTGGTCGACTGTGCTAAATCCTCTTCTGAATCCTGCCTGTTTTCTTAGATGCGCTTCTTCTAATGCCTGTTTTATTCTATTATTTATTATTTTTGGAAATATTTTGTATACCACATTTAGTAGGCTATCTATAATTTTTTATCTCGTCCTTTCCCCTTTTTCGTAGACTAATATAATGGTGGCATTGTTCCAAGCATCTGGATTTTTACGTTTCCGTAGGCATGCGTTGTATACATCTGTATAAGGTGTTGTAATGTTTCTGGTCCAGCTAATTTCATCATTTCGATTACTACCGCATCAATTCCCGCCGTCTTTCCCATTTCATTCCTATATATAAAATAAACGACAAAAAATAGGTAAAAATCACTAAAATTTTGTTTAAGAAAATCACGCAGCTTTCGGCTGTTAAGCTATTATCAAATGAACATAAAAATATTAAGGAGCGGTTGGTGTAAACTTTAATTACGATTTGGAATTTTAGATGGAAGATACCATTAAACTTTTAAAGCGTCGTAAGAATTTTAAATTTCCAAATATAACTTTATTTAAAGAAAACGTAGATATTTTTTGATATGTCCAAACACGTCGTATTTTTAACATTTTACAATTTGCACGATTGTCATTTCGATGTGGCATCTGAATTATGAATGAATAAATTCTTTCGAAAGATATATATATATATATTGAAATAAATTAATCGTTTCTGCGCTTTGTGTATCGTCAAAATGATTACTATTTAGCGATGTGCGAATATTGTTGTATAGGCACGCCGACGTAGTGGCGCATAACATCAAAAAGAAGAAACAATTCCTGAAATATACGTCGCAATATATAATACAAAGTGCTCTAGTAAATATTGTATTATACGTATAAGAGATATATAATTGAAAACTACCTTATAACCGTTGGTATGAACAGAGATTAGGAAATATCCGACCATAATTATTAACATTCCTAAAATCGATGCACCGGAATGATTGCATTATCAAATGTCGTAAGATTTTTCCGACACATTACGTAGAGCAGAATTAAAAATTTATTAGGCGATAAAAAATATCTGGAAAAAGAGGTTCGGGGGTCATCGGCTAGTAGATGTATTGACCAAACACAATCGCACATAGGAGAAACTGCTTCAAGTTTAATTACATTTCATCTGCTACTCTAATAGTAATAATCGAAAAATGTGTTTTTTAAATATACGAATTGGAATGGTATTTGTTATTATGTATAAACTTACTAATCATAAGCGAAATTCAGATCACCGAATAGGCGAACTAGTGATTATCCTTGCCTGTGAGGTGTAGGTGCATTTGGAGTAAATAACGCCATGTCATTAAATGTTATGTCGTTCTTTTAATTGATATTATTTCAACTCGTTTTCCGCTGGAACGCAAATCCGATTACTACGTAAAAAAAAAACTAATTCATTTGATGATGTACTATTTTGTTTTTTGTTAAATATTCCATCGAAATATATGTTAAGTTTTCGTCATTCGATAATGTTCCTTAATTTCAAAATGCAGTCCGGTCTTGAAATCCATTCCATTCGGAATATCTGCATTGGATATTATTTTTAAAATTTGTTTATCATATAGGTTTCACATCGTCATAAGTTTAACAGTCCTAAGACTGATTTTATTCCACAATATCCAGCCCAATCTATTCACTGCAAATACTTTCATTTTCCAGTATTGATTTGCGCCCGTATCATCATGCAACAATGTTGTTGCCAGGAAAGTGTTTCGCTGTCTATTTTCCCATATGGAATCTGTCCATATAGGTTTATATTTGGTAATTTTAAAGTACTCGCTGTTTTTATTCTTCCCATAGCGTATGAACCTGATGTTTACAACGAACCGTATGTACGCTATATTCCTAAATGCATTCGAAAATCTTCTATGTTCGGCTTGTTTTTATGTCGATGTGTTATTTACGAGTGTATATATCGTGCGCTATATATCACGATACGCTTATATCGATCCACTGCTGGATGTAGGCGTTACTTCTTTTCTTCCATCTACGGCTTTATATTGCGTATATGGTGTATTCACAGACAATGCCAGATGTGATATATATATATATATTGTCTCGTTCGGACAAGAATATAGAAATATATAAAATATATATACAGTTTCGTACGTATTTACAATATTTACAAGTAGGTTTAAGAAAAGCGCAGCATAGGCTGGAAGATAAGAGAACGATGGTATTGTTTTGACGTAGTTTAGAGTTGGACAACATCGAAATAATAATAATAGTACATAATAACAGAGTAATATTTGTTTTCTGTCGTCATAATGTTTATTTCGTTACAGTCTTGTTCCAATGAACCTCACTCCCACGATTTTCTCAATTGTTCTTAATATATCGTGACGTAATATGATTGTTTTTTGTATCGGGATAAAACGTAATTTCTGGAGTATCTAAGGTAGTAGCGTTGGCTAATATCGCCGTATGTGTATAGAAATAAAAAATAGAAAAACCGGACTATTAGGAAATTAATTCATTTCTATATTTAGTAAGATACATATCGATAACGATATTACATAGACCCGGTACTGTAATTTTCCGCAATTACAGATAATTGGGTCTTTCTAGGTTTCCAAGAAAAACGTGCGTTACACGAGATGAAGTTATGACCGACGATCACTGAAAAAAGTAAAAAAAGGAATCGTGACAGCCCAAAATTTTGTATACGTCGTTAGATTCGCGTAGACTCGAATGTGTAGATATTCGGGTTAAAATCTGTTCTAAATTGATTGTGTGTATGTGTGTGTATGTGTGTGAGTGTGTGTGTAGGCGTCACTTATGGATTTAATATTGGCCGTATACGTATGAAAAAGGCATCTGTCGATAAATACGTGACGATAGCTGCTAAAAAAATTAAGTAATATATTTATATTTCTGCGTTCGTTAAACTATCACTTTGATTACATTTACAATTCGCTCGATAATGTTTAAACGGTTCGTTTATTCGTTACAACTACAAATCCGTTTGCCTATATAAAACATATACATGTGAGAGTAAATTTATACGAGATCGTGTCCATGCGATCTTTAAGTAGATGGTGTTAAATAAGATAGATTGATATATTAACAGTACTCTGCTTAATACGTCTCTTTCTAAATTATCGTGTAGTTTTATTTATTTATTTTTTTTTAAAAATTAAATTGTACTTATCAGCTGATAACGATTGATTCATTACTTGTTATCAATTCCTTATATGCAACTTACAGCAACTCCTTATTACTGCACTCTGCGTACTGAACGTGCAATCTGCATTCCTAATCGTGTGTTCTTCGTATATCCTTCCTTAATAACATTACGTTCGAACTATACCTTAAACTCGTCGCGTAATCTTCCGCTGTACAATGTTTGGCCGTCCCTTCTTCATATTGAGAATTTACAACTGTTTCCAGCGGACTTTGTAGAAATGCGAGTTAGTTCGTACGTAAAGTATTACTACGTTAGGTAACTTGTAAAGGCGAGCCCATTTTAAAAAGAAAAAAAGCCGAACAAGATCGCGCACAATGGACTTCAAAAAATAACAAGCCGCCCGTTTTCAGAAATTTGTACTGTTCGGCTTCTTATTTTTTCAAGTCCATTGTTTCTATTTTTAAAACGCCAAGATCCGATAAAAGCTAAGAAATCCTTGGGGAAAATTAGAATACTCGTGTCACATAATGAGAAATGAAAGAAGATATGAATTACTGCAGAGAATTCTTCAAGGCAAGATAATGGGACGAAGAGGTCAGGCCGAAGAAGAATATCTTGGCTCAAGAATTTAAGAACATAGTTTGGAGCAGCATCCACGGAACTCTTCAGAAGAGCAACGGACAAAATCGTAATAACTAATTCGATCGTGAACATCCGTTAACGAATATCCATTGGAAGAAGAAGAATATATATATATGTATTTTATCTTATTAAACGAGCAAAATATATATATATATTTACATCTCGGAAACGGCTCTACGATTCGGATGAAATATTGTACTTATCCCTAATTTATTGAGTAATTAAAAACGGCCTGTACGAAAATTTCGAATTTGGAAATTTAGGACCCCGATCCCAGTACTCGCGCCCCTTAAAATTTGAGACATTTCGGATTTTTTTCCGACGTTTTTTTTCCAATACTTATCTAAATGTACGTTAAAAATTTCGACTCGATCATCGCACGAACCGTTCGAATGTTGTAAGCTTAGAAATTTAATTTTTACCGCGTATTACTAAATATATTTCAAGTTTTATACCGTTCCGATTTAAAATATCGAATATTTCGGAAAAATGTTTACTTTATAAAAAAATTATTTAAAGGAAAAAATCAGATTGAAAAATTACAAAATTAATTTCCAAAAAATATTAAGGTTGGAGCGCCCGCTTCCGATATTTGTCGAAACTGAAATCTTTGGTTATAACTCCGGAAATTTATGAAATGGAATTCTACACGATTAAATAATACTAGGCTCGGTCGCCCACATACTATATATGTATATATATGTGCGTGTATATATGTATATATATATATATATATATAACACGATATGTCATTTCACATGCACTGCTACTGGGAGGAGATCTTGGAACATCTTCAGCGTCTTCTATTTCGTGCAACTTAAGTGAATTGACATATACGCACACACACACATATATATATATATATATATGTGCGTGAATCCTACATATCTACATTCGCGGAACGATGTTAATTATGTGCATATATATGTATGGGTAACATTATCGATTCAACTAAAGCATATCCCGGGAATATTCGGTCGTTATATCGAAGGAACCTCCTACTTCTATTATACTATTATTTTTTAATTAATTATTATTTTTTATCGTTATCTCATTATAGTTAATTTAATTTTAATTGGTCACATGTATCAGATCCGCATTCTCTTTTTTTAACTAAAACGAATTAGATGACTATGTAAAATTGTGGCTGTTTTTTTTTTAATTATCAATCCGTTGAAAAAGAATTAATGGTTTTGCCACGTCTGTGGTAGTAATATTTGAAATAATAATAAATTATTAAATAATAATTATTTAAGTAATAACATTAACGATAATAATAATAATAGTGAGACTAATGATCAGGAAAGATGGTAATAATAATAATAATAAATAATAATAATGAATAATCATAATGAATAATCATAATAAATAATAATAATAATAGTAGTAGTAGTAGTAGTAGTAGTGGCAATAACGAAATTGTATGATATAATCCAAATTAAGTATAAAAATTATTTTTACACATCAACACACACATATAAGCATATAATATGATATATATAAAAAAATAAAAATTAAAAAAATGCCGAAACATCGGCAGTCCGAAGGACGTTGAAAGAACTGCGTGAAATGAAAAAGACTGACAATTTAAAAAAGCAATTAAAATGATAGCAGACGCGTGAAATGTATAATCGAAGTAAAAATCCAGCAGCAAAAGCGGGGCGGTCTGAAAATATCGTGAAAGACAAAGAGTACCTTACAATACAAGCCGTGGTCCAATACAGATAAGAACAACGAACCTATATGTGATAGAATGCGACACGATGTAGGCCATCTTTCTCTCTCTTTCTGGAGATATTTTCTATCATTTGTTAATAACAAAAAAATGTACAAAACGAAAACGCATATAAAAAAAAAAATTAAACAACGATAGACGTGTAGGATAAAAATTATTAAAAATCCTTCATAACTGAATTAAGTCTTAGTAGGTGTATAATAATAACAGTATGAAAAGAAATACATAGATATAAAAGGTAGGATCGGAAGCTAAGCAGCTGGAACGAGATAGAAGGACATTTAAGTAAGAATGCTCTCAGATTTTGGAGGAGAATAAACGTCGGATGATTGTTCGACCGTAGGTTGGGAGGGTAGTAGTAGTAAAAACGTTGTGATGTAAATACAGAAGGTGGAAGAATCGAGTTTATGGATAAAAAGAACTATCCTATCCGGCTAAGAATTAGCAGCCTCTCGTATGTGGTAGTAACGTCTCATCACTGTGCCAACAATTTAATTTCACACATTAATGGACATAATGAAAATAAGTCACGTCTTCTATTTCCAGGCTACTGAATATATATAATGTGACCGTCTTATATATATATATATATATATATATATATATATATATATATATATATATATATATATATATATATATATAATATTCTTTAAAATTATTTCTGCGTATGTATGTATTGCGCATTTATGCGAACACGTAAAAATTCTAATATATATATATATATTAGACGAATATTAACAATTACCTGTTTAAAAGTCGCGTTTATAGCACATATAGCGGTTGAAATGAAATTTCCAAATTAAGGCTAACTTAGATGGCTAAATCGTTATTATTTTTTTCTTTTGACCAGAAACCAGTGGTCGTTTAACAACACAGATAATTTTCGGAACTTCATCGAAGCTTTATTTTGGCAATAATGAAATCATCTGAGAACGATACGGTATCCGCTATAACGGCATCCGTCTTGACAAACAAAAGCGGTTAGGCGTAAAATTTCGCGATATTTATGAGCTGTTAAGTAAGAAATCGGGGTTGTCAATTAATAACGAACTTATTCTATATCGCATTATGATGCTGAAACTTAGTCTTACTTTGGAGATGTGGGATGCATAATACCAGTAATCCAACGTGTTCGAAAAATAATAACAAATTCCCCCTGGACTTAACTGGATACATGTAGAGTTATCATCAAACAGGATTAAATTCGCAATCTTCTATCTGGAATTCAACCTCTTCGTATTCGAGATTAATTTCAACTTACTCGCTTTCCGGCATTTTATATTCATCACAAACTTACTAGACAGAATCCAAAAGAATAAAAAAACCTAATTCTTAATTTAATGTATATATAAATTAGTTTTTTAATGAAAGTTTAATAAGCGTCATTTTGATAACTAAAATAACTATCTGGCGAAACAACTCCACAAAACTCGAAATGTCCGATATTTCGGCGACATTTCGACAATATTTTCGTATGAAAATATCGAAATATTCGATCCCAAATAGTGGCATGAACTTTATCAAGTTTTTCATCGGTCGTATAACTCGTAATTTTCACAGAACATATCCTATTCCTTATAAGATTTACGTACAATTGGCTGGTTACGGTATTTGTCGACGAACAACGCGATGATGATGACGATTATATATATATATATATATATATATATATATATATATATATATAATATATACATACTTATTTATTTAATATATACATATTTATTTATTTAATATATTCATCTATACGGATTATACTCGAAATACCACTAAATAACCTTATTAATCAGTTCTTGTTTATATTATGCGTGTATCTTAAATATTAAATATTATTCAACGACGTAGTGATTAGCTTTTTAAATTTTTTTTTTATTCTTTTAAGAAATAGTTTGTCGATTACGCAGTTTGAAAATTTCATTTGGAATTTAATTTTCATCGTTAGAATATCGGGAATATTTTTATTTTTATCTTTTATTATTGGAAACTGTTAGAAAATTACCGTTATCTACCGTGCGGGAATTTTTAATCATAATAAAAAATAATAACAACAACGAGATAAGATCTTTTTAGTAAATATTTACATATCGAAATTTGATCATCGTCCTGTCTGTATGAAGCTGTATGAAGCTGTATGAATTTAATTTAGAATTTTCATCATAAATTCGTTGAACCCGACGAGTATATAAAGGAAATCGATAATTTACGATTGACGTAAACGAAAAATGGCGGTGGTTTTAATTCGTTTGGAAAACACGAATTCGGGTACAGTTGTAAAAGTACAGTCGAATTCAGATGTTTCTTTTACAATTAACCTTTAAAATTACAAAACAATGATAATGATAATAATAATACTAATACTTTTTTTAAACGTATATTTTGTAAAATAAACAAAATGCACATTGGCACTCTCACACATCCGTTGTTAAAATTTATTACATTCCATGGAACAGTTGGTTGTCGACGAATTTATTAACTTTCTCTCGCATTCAATCTGTGCAAAATGTACAAATTGTCTTATAATCGAATTATTTATTTTATAATATCTTATTTTAGTTACAATTTGTCTTATGAATTAATTTTATATTGTTCCTTCATTCACACACGCACACTTTTTTATTCCTCAGTCACTCGCATGTACACTCACAATTACTCTCTCATACATTTGTTTTTCTCATTTTAGTTTATCTCAGTTTGTAGTAGCAGGCTATCATTTGTTTTTATACTACTACTACTACTAATAATAATAATAATAATAATAATAATAATATTTTTTAAATCGTATATTTAATTAAACTTATATTAATACATACACATTTATATAGTAGCACGCGCACACAAAAGAGTTAAGATTTACATTTTACAATTGTTCTGTCAAGCATAATGTTCGTCGACAGATTTACTTGTAAAATAAAATTAAAATTGATTTCTTAATATTACTAGTAGGAAAAAATAACATCTGATTTAATATTTATCATTGTATTAATATTTCTAGCAGAACTTCGGTCACCCCTGCATATGTCTAATTTATATTTATAATTACAATGCCGCTTGAATTTTAATGAATTATTTTTATTTTTCGCCGTTTTTATAGATTTAATTAAGAACCTATTTTAAATAATTTTATTTCGTTCATCGGCTAAATTTTTATTTCTTAGTTTTCAAATCGGTTTCTTTTAAGATGTTATCTGGCGTTTCATACATTTTACCTATAATATATTTATCTGCTCGTCATACTTAGTTCTCGATAATAGTATCTTATATTTTATTTGTTTCCTCGGTAAGTATTTTGTTGATACGTTTCTAATTAATTTTATATGGCATCTTTCTCATTTACAAAATAGTCCCATATTTAAGCGCATTCCTATTTTTTAATGCGTTAATTTCATTTTTTTAATTCGTTCATTGTTTTACCTTCGTCTCCAGTAATTTTAACCTTAAACATTTCTTTTGTAGCTTTTCAATTTTCTTACAATAGGTCTTCCTGGTTAATCCCCGTGCTCGTGAATGCCATATCTGAGTCTAGATTCTATTATACCATCTTTAGTGTATGTTTTAATACATAATTCCTCAAAGTATATATATTATCGATATCGCAGTTTTTATTTTATTTTCTATATCATTCTATATACGCATACTCCATCTAATCAAATGCCTGTCTATTATTATTCCTAAATATTTATGCGAATATACAAAATAAATTTTTTCACATTTTATAGATACACATTTATTACCTCCCCCGGCATATTATGCGCTCATTCATTTGTGTGCATTATTATAATTTTATTATTTATATGCTCTGCCATATGTTTCAACGTCGTACGTTTAGTTTTTGATACGTTTATCGTTAAGTTAATTATGCTAATTTGCTAATTATGTTCTACGTATTTATCTCTGCAGATTTTATATCTCTATGAGAAGTCATTATTGCTCAAACATCAGCAAATGCATAAATTTTGCTATATTTAATAATTTTTGTAATATATATATATATATAATAAATAATATTGGAGCTAAATTACTTCCTTGAGATATTCCAGTATTCGTACTTTGTATGTCACTCAATAATTCCTCGTGTACCAACTATCCTGTTCTGTAGTTAACTTTCAAAACACCTTTTACTTTGTGATTTTACAACCTATTTCTTCTAATTTATTTATTAATTTTCCACGCTTTACTGTGTCAAAAGCTCTGGCGAAGTCAATATAAGTTACAACTGTTTTATTTCCAATTAATTCTGTTTTACTTTTTCTGTAAAATCTCTTAAACTTACCTTTTTGGAAATCGTTCTTTATCTATTTTTTTCTGAATATTTCATTAAATGCCCAGCAACATAATTTTCTACAATTTTTATAATACTCACGCTCACTGCTACGGGTCTATAGTTGTAAGCATCATGCCTCTCTGCCTTATATATGGATCCGAATAATGATATTTTCATCTCATTTGATATCTTATTTTTGCTCAATGTTTAGTTTATTATTTCAGTTATTGTACCTACAATTTTATATAACTACTACTACTAATAAGAATATAAATAATAACAATAATAATAATAATAATAATAACATTTGATGTGGTTATAAAAAAACTTTTATCGCTCATTATTGAATTCTCTAACGTTCTTCCTATAAAATAACCGTTATAATAATAATAATAATAAATGGAATAACGTGGATAATAATTATATTTATATTTGCATTTTCAAAATGTATATACAGTTCAGATAGTGCCGATTGTAGTGTGAACATAAATATGGATGAATACCTGGTTAAACGAAACATAATTCAGATTAACAAAAGTATGTAAGAAGAAAGGTGCAACAAATATTTTTAAATATTAACACAGGCGTATATTATTTTTCTCTGTATTTTTATCGTACGGGGTTTTTCCCCTATTTTATCAACTATATTAAGATTAATTGAAGAATGTAATGTGTTTTTATTCAAATAAACAAAAAGAAAATAACTAATTTTTTTCTATATGAAAAGTCACCAAGCTCTTCGGCTGTTAGGCAATTATCAAGTAAATGTTTAAAAAGATTTTTAAAATGAAAAAATATTAATTTAAAATTACAATTCACAAAAATCGGCAAAATGATGTCAAACTGTTTTATTAATACTGTTTTTCATTTTGATGATTTTTGTGAATTGTAATCTTAAATTAATACTTTTTCGTTTTATATTTTTGATCTTTTCAAATATTCGTTTGATAATGGCCTTACTGAAACGGAACATACGTGAACGCGTGACAATTTCCAATGAAGGACTTCCTTCACACCGTACGATCTAAATTATCCGACAGAGCAAACGAAAGATTTTCGAATCTGCAAAAATACATCAACTGGATAAAGTCAACCACATGTCAAAACTCAAACAGGAGAAGCGAAGTGGTCCTGTGCCATGTACGCTCAGGCCACACATTGCTTACCCACAAGCACTTATTTACTAATAGTGACCAACCTTAATGTACTGCATACGATATTCGTTTAAGTATTCCTCACTTGCTTATTACCTGTCTCCAAACGTACAACCGCGAACGTTCTAAACTCTTTCCCAAATATTTTACAGCATTCTCCTATATCCGAATCTAGTCTCCTTGCCTTCCTGCATTTATCCAGAATCTACCCGTTAATATAAATTCCTCCCGTGCCTCTGGCCTTAGTAGCAGTACACATGGGACGGTTATCAACGAAAAAGAAGAAGTAGCCGAAAAGTTTTGTGATTTTTCATAATGAAAAAATTTTTTAGTGATTTTAACTTATTTTTAGTCGTTTATTTTTTATTAAGATTACATTTATCATCGGTCGCAATTTGTTTTATAATGTTTTATTCTCCATTTGCTTTATCACTATCTGTTAAAATTTTTTTCGAGTGGAATGAATCTTTAGGTATTAATGCGTGTGTTTGTGTAGATTTATTATTTGTATCTCTGTATCAGTATTTTTCGTTTAATTAATGTCAATTTTTAAATCGGGAAAATTGTTTGTTTTTCCTCCTATTTCTAATGTAAATCGAGTGTTTTCATTAACAATTATTTAGGTTAGATATAAAATTGTTCCAGATATTATCGTTATCATTTATATATATATATATAATATAATTAAAATCGATAATTAACGAAAGTTAACGTCAACAGCCGATTAAATCGGGTGGGATTTAATAATAAATAATGCTTTGTGTTTTATAGAAAATAAAATAAAACATCATTTCCATCCTTTAAATGTGTAATACTTTACGCAAGGAATTTCTGGGTTACAAGTAAAAATGTTCTAACGAAATAGAGAATATTCCATTAATAAACAATATGTGTAGGATATTTTGAAATTCGTCAAGCGTTAAACAAACAAAAAAATAACAGAAATTTGTTAAATATCTCGATTGAGCACACACATATACATTTGTGTATGTATATAAATATATATATATATATATATATGTGGTCGAAAATCTTCGGGACAAAAATAGAAACACCTGAACGATTTAAAGTAGAATAATAAACATACATTAAAATAGTTTATTATTATTATTATTATATTCGTAGTTAATTCGAGTGTTACGTGCCTTATCGAGGTGATCTTCTCAATATCGGTTATTATAACGGTAATTGCGAAAACATTTCTACTTGACGTCATTACTTGTTTATCAATATCTAAACTTCGGAATTAGTCAAATTTATTTATTAAATCCTTTCAGGAGGCGAAGGTTAAATGACGAAAGAAATATTTCCATTATTTGATAAATTTCAAACGAGGACGTGAAATATTAACAAACGGGAAATAATTAAGATATTAACTTAAGATTTCAAGTAATCCTGAAAAACCTTTAATATATATATAAATATTAATATATATATATATATATAATGTGTGTGTGTGTATGTGTATGCGTGTAAATCTTTAAAACTGATCCTTGAAGTATGTGTTATCATTAACGGCATAACTGATATCTAACTACATCATATATATTTATGTATATACACCACCGCTATCACCAACGCGTGCGTCGTAAACTACCCCATTGTACGTTACAAAATAGATTAGCATTTAAGGCGTTAATTACAAGCAACATATTACGTTATATGAGGACTGTCGTTACCGTGATATTTAATACGTATTGATGGAACCGTTTATAAACTTTTTATATCGCGAGTAGGGATCGTACCTTTTGCCGTCGAGATGATACAGTCGAAGGTTTTAACGATTATACCGCGTCAGTACATCTATATGTAACAATGGGCGGGCAACTGAGCCATCGATTAAGGTATTTCCTTCACCAGTTCTGAGGACTGCCTTTCGAAAGGTTTATTTCTGTCATTGACGCGTAGAGTTTCGTATTTGTGGCCCCTCTACGGGTACCACAATTTTGTTTCATCGATCCGATTCAATCCGATTTAGAACTTTTGAAGCTGATAATTTGTTAAGTCCCCACGGAATTTTCAATGTACTTTTGTGGGCACGTAGTAAATGTTTGTCTAAGAGCAGAAGTATATACATACACACATATTGTATATGTTTTTTCAAGAGCAGAAATAATATATGCACATACATACATGTATATAGATATGTATTAGGTAGACACGTGTATCGGAGTTGGAAACGCTTGCACATATGGCTATTTTAATCGTGTAGAATTTCGTTTCAAAAATTTCTACAGTTATAACTAATAAAAATTTGCCCGGTTAAAATTATCTGAGAAAAGAAAATATTGATTACGTAGATTTTACGAGTGCACAATTTACTGGTAACTCATTTAAAAGCGTCGCTTTATATAATTCTAGTACAACCCGAAGCTTAACGACTGAAAAGTTTTAAGTTTCGTAACTTACAGTTTCACTTATTTTTCGACACATGCACATAGATTATACGTAGGTATGCGTTAGTGTGTAGCAACTGTAAGGTATTTTCGAAGGACGCTTTTTAAGAAACTTAAGGAAACTCTATACAATATTTTAAAAGCGGTTGGTTAATTATCGCGGATAATCCTCTTCATCGTTCATCCGAATTAGTCGATTTCCGCTCTTCCATCGATTCTTTTAGAAGATCACGCGCATACCGACTGTCTGCTCGATATACGTATAACATATATATCTATATATCGTTACGTTACGGTCGGTTAGAAGAATTTTCTTTTCCACGGCGTTTCTTACTCTATAATATTATTCGTTTCCAGTTGAAACGACCGAGCTTGTAACAGACTTTCGTAATTGGTTTTATTAGCGTATACCCCCGTTCGTCTTTAAATGAACATAAGCGTTTCGGTACGTTCAAATGTAAAAATGTTTACTAATCCAATCGCGGAGGATGGAAATATAATAATAGTAATCCGAAACTGGCAGAAGAAAAATCATTAATGGTTATAATTTATCGGCTCGTAAAACTGGAGCGGTAATAAACCCCACAAAAAAAAAAAAAAAAAAATAATAATAATAATAAAATTACGTACAAATTTAATTTTTTTCCAGTCGTATCCGACTAAACCACCTCCTCTGACTAATTCTCCGGTACGGTTCCCCTAAGAAATATTTTTTAACGACGACAATGTGTTCTCTAAATTACCTCCAGACAATGTTGTCTATATATTTCGAATGTAGTATATGTATGTGTATTAGAAGCGACATTATATGAGCGAAACTGGATAGCAGACGATGACCCCTCCTTTTGGTAAAATACTTCTCGCTATAATTCTTTTCTACATAGTAGATTTACACAACACGGGGATTTCAGCTTGGAAGGAATTGTCTTGCCTTTCCTACTGTCTTACCATTATCCCGTATTCCTTTATATATATATATATATATATATATTTGTATGTATTTATATGTTTCTTCTACATACATACGTATTTTTATGCACGTACGTCGCGTATTTTAGTAATAATATTCGCGAACTGCCGCACCTATGTAGCGACTCGTTAAACTGCGCTCGTAAGGTTTTTGAAATAAATTTAACGGTGGAACCTGAACAAGTACGCAGATAGAAATAAATTAATTTTTAAATAAATTAAAATTATAAAACGGTTCTTAATTTTTCTTATTATCGTCGTTTCGCGATTTACCGGACGTAAAATAATAAAAAAAAAATGAACGAAAATCGATTATGTGTCGAAGGCTAAAACTATACAAAGTTCTGCACGTGTATCTGTAGATTTTGTTTCGAGAATATGACGCAAAATGAACGGTAATATCAATACCTAGTTTATCCATTCATTCCGGTTCGGAGCTTTCTGAATCCAGTTCTTCCCCCGAGTTATATCGTGCGGTGTGTTGCCACTGTTTCTTACGAAACGTACCAACATTCGTTTTGTCCGTCTATTATCCTTACCTCCGACTATGCTGGCCAGACTTCCAACTTTAGTCACCTGCTCCACTACGTTACAAAGTTCGCTCTTCTTCCGTGTTCAAGTATAGTTTACCGGAAGAGCTGCCTGTGCTAATTACATACATCCGTCTCTGCATCGTCTTTTTCTTGTCGGTCGTAATTTTTCGTCCTCCGAAATACACAGGTACTCGTTGTCTGTTTTCGCTTATTACGCTTTCTCGCGTATTCATCACTAGTCTTCGGCGAATTCATTTTTAATGTCGTATTCTTCTATTTTAGTCGATAATGGTTTTACAATTCTCCACCGCCGTCTACTATAATGCGATTCTCTATATAGGATTGCGATTAATTCGATGAATTTTCGTCTTAATTATTTAATATTATTATTCGATGTATGTAAAAAAAAAACATCTTCAAAACTTATGTTAAACGACCATCTACCACTTTTACTAACGATGCGGCCTGTTCGTTTATTTTCCAACGTACTAACGAACAACTAGGTATTAGTCTAATTTTCACAATCGTTTACTCGAGGGACCAAAGTACGAAGATTCCGTGTAATCATCTCTATCGCGGAATCATCGTACAAAATGCTAGTTTGTGCGTAACATTTAAAAGTAATGAATTTAAAAATTGTCCGGAAAAATGAACGCTCGATTATCCGTGTTCGGATTATTCGGTTTGCGGATTATCAGCGCTCATTTTCGGATTCGCAAAAAGTAAAATTACGATAAAATAACGACAAACACGCGATCGCGGAGAAAGATCTTAATTATGCGTTTAATGAATAATCTTCAGATATTCAAGAATTAAAAGGTTTAAAAATAAAAAAAATAAAAATCTAGATAAAGATAATTTAGAATATTGATTTTGTGTTACAATATTTGACGGATGAGATGATATTTACATATTTACCTAGTGATTATGGTACCGATGCGCAAGATGTACAATTTCGTATAATGTTGGCTAAACATCACGGCCACACCTCGCAAAATACGCGTGGATATAAAACAAACAACGGCGCATTAGGGAAATTTTTAAGCCGTCGTTAAGACGAATAGTTTGACGTTCACCGTACGATGGACGAATGTAAGTCATTTTTGTATTTTGGAAATTTTTGCGGATTATCCGTGTTTTCCTAATATCCGTGCGACCCATGTTATGATTATTACGGATTGATCGGGAAAGCCAAAGAAAAAGTATCAAATGTACGTATTCCAGAAAATAGAACGAATTAATCACAAGAAATATAACGAGCGTAAACGACGAGATAGAAAGCGATATATAATTTGTATATACTTCAACAAAGGTAGAGATGTTCGTTAAAATTTCAAGTAAATTCACGACAAAAACCTAACCTAACCTAACCTATTTCACACGTGAAAATAAACTTTATAATATACAGTCTTAAGATATATATATATATATACATATATATATACATATATACATATATATATAAAAAAGTACTCGATAATAAAAACCAATGTAGATAGCTGTAAATTTCTAAGAAAAAGGATTAGTTTTAGATTTGTACGCGAACTTATAGATAATCAACCGAATGACGCGATTGACAGTTTTTGTCGAACCAACCTATGTCCATCAATGTTTTTTCATTTAGACCCGGCTGTGGCGCGAATCGCCAATAGTAAAAAGGGTCTCGGTCTACAGGACTATAGATTCTATATATATATATATATATATATATATATATATATATATATATATATATATATGTGTGTGTGTGTGTGTGTGTGTGTGTATGACTGTGTGTGTATATGATTGTGTGTGTGTGAAAATAAGTCTGTTAAACCTCTTGTAAAAACCGACCGGTTCGGTTTGAATTAGTCGAATTTATTCGAGCGCAATAACGCACATTTCCGCTCGAAAGGCTTCAACCGATAAGAGCGGATAGAACTATTTTTCAAGGTCGAGTTTCGGATCAAACGCCATCTCGGCAAATTTACGAAATCTTTGTCAGTTGGCCGCAGGATGTTATTCAGGTAAATTATGATTAAAACTAGTCCGGTTTTTAACCGAGAAGGTACGGGGGTTTAATTAATCCACGACATATAATGGAATTTTTAGTTTGAGTCGATAGTTATAAACCGCGTCTAGACGGATATTGTAACTACGAACTTTACGAATATTATACGGAACAGTTGAATCTTTTATGAGTGTTTGATTAAATTTTTTATACCAGAGCTTTTAGTTTGAGTCCAATAACAAACCACTTCTAGGCAGATACTGTAACTATGGATTTCAGGAATATTATAAGAAGCAATTGAATATTTTATGACATATATATATATATATATATATATATATATATATATATATATATATATATATATATATATATATATATATTACGAGGACTCTAATACTCGTCTGACTATTACGGATTTCATTCTATACTATGTATTTATTATTTACTACCTCTCCTCATCTTCTAGTACTTTTCTCTTTTCTATTCCAGAAATGATCTATGACGCGGTTTTTATGAAGAAATAGTTTATTGTATGAAAGATAATTTAAAGCATTATAAATTATAAATTACACGCGCGTTAGATGAGCGAATAACCTTTTTACGCTAACGAATATTGATTCTATCATGCAATAAAAGAATCTACATACTTTTACTCTTTATCGGCGGATTGGATGAATAAAATAAAATAACATTTTTTTATTCGAATAATATACAAATCAAACTAACCAGATTCACGATTTCACGATGCAACTCGCAGACCATCCTTCATTTCGGTTGGATCCTAATACCGACATAACTAAAGGCTAACTCATCATTCACTTTTTCTCGACTGACTTTTTCTCGAGTCTTGACCAACTGACTTTTCTCGACTTTTTCTATTCACTCACTACTTCTCGAATAATTAACTCTTCTGACCTTTTATGAAAACCTTTAATTATCAACTTTGCCAACATCTTCTGTCCACTCTCTCTTCGTCGTCCTACACTCGATCGGTTGGACGCCGCTCGTGTAGCTTCAGCATGCGCAATTTTCTTTTTCACTTACCTTGTGATCGTAGGAGAGCCTTTCAGCTTAACTACTACTATTGTGTGACAATAGCTCGCTCGTCGCAAATCCGTTTTTTTACTATAATAATTATTATTATAACTACATGTATGTACATTCGTGATTAGTACGCTAGCGAGCGTCGAATTGAATATTTTATTTTAACCAAATTCATAAATTATTATATATTTTTTCATTATATCTATTATATTAAATATTAGTCATCATTTCTAAAATTAATCAATTAAATTATCACAACGTGAACATACGACGATCGTCGTAATATACATAATGTGTTTATGTGTGTATGTGTTATATATATTTAATTATCGCGTATAATACACACACACACATATATATAGTAATCACAAAGTCTGATAATTTAAAATGTCCGCAATAAGTGATATTCTTCAAGTCTTCGAAAAACATTTTGACGTTTGTAGGATATTGGGATAATAAAAAACAGATTATTCTATAAATGATAACGATTATCAATTTCTACGACACAGGTATATAATAAGTACAAACCGTATAAAACGTGTCCTTTTTCCATTAAGCTTAGCTATAAACCCTGCTGATTCTACTGTTAACAAATAAACTAAGATACTTATAAAGCTCATTTTTTTATAAGAAAAACATGTATACACTCTGTTTTCTCTATTTTAAATTTTTCCCACAATTGACGTATAATAAGTTTTTTCATTATAAATATTATTAACTTTGATTATATAGTATTTTTATCAAAATGTGTTCTAGAATGAATGATTATGACATTCGGTACGGAAATATTTGTATTTTGTATAAGGTACAAACAAATTTATGGCATAGTAATAAGCAATCTGAAATTTTAACTCTCAGTTTTCAGCGAAACATTTAATTATGACATTAAAAAACAAATGTCGGATATGACAACTAACAATATCAGTACAAGGCATAAATATCACTAACACGCGATTTAGGCGTGAATAAATACACATAAGTACGACATATATAAACACGACTATACTCCCCCACATATATATATATATATATTTATATTTATATACGTATGTATTTATATATATTTATATGTACGTGTATTTGTATATTTACATATTATTGTATTTATATATTTGTATACAGGTATTTATATATTCAAATACATATGTATTCATATATTTTGTATATATGTGTTTATTATTTAAATATATACATATATTCGCGCCCACATACATATATATATACACACACACACATATTTATATATATATTTATATTTATATATCAGAAAATCTGGCGTAGTAAGCAGAGCAATGATTTTTTTATAACGGATAATTTCGTATTTTTGAAAATATTATTGAAATTACGTTGCCAAAAAAAAAATAATAATTAATAAAAACAAAATAAAAAATTCTTAAACATCTTCCCTCTAATACGATCGACATGAATGAATCGATTTTCATAACAACTATTCAAATTTAATCGTTTTTCAGAAATAATAATAATAGTAATGGGAAGTATTTATTTCGTGCAGGCTGAACAAACAGACCAGCCTAAAATGAATATTGGTTAAAAATCTACGATTTATAACACACACATCTCGAGGGGTGACTATAGCCGTGGAATAATAATGTCGATTCCTGGAATAGTTTTCGTTGGCACATATATATATATTAATACATAGGCTTCAGGATGGATTTTAATAGTTTTTGGTCACATTCGCCATACAAAACGGAATAATAGTAATAATGATAACGAAGTATAAGGCAGGTAGGCAGGTGTGTTGGATTCGACATCTTTGTCATTTGTCTTTTTAGTCGGATTCTACGGGCCGTAGATAATTTTTCCGAGAGTGCATTTTCTTTAGTGCGACTATATTGTCCGTTTAATATTAAAATCCCGGTAAGCGGAGGATGACTAGCATCGGCGGATATTATTAATTTTATTTAACGCAGGCCTTTTCAAAGGACGATTGGCACACACACACACACACACACTTACGAAGTAAAAGTAACCGTCATTATATTCCTTTCATTATTGTAAACACACTCTTAAAGCTTAAGATTCTTCTAGTTTATTGTATAATATAATACACGTTTCCCAACGTGGTCCATCATACGACAGAGGGAAACATTTATTCTGCCTTATATTAATATTACTACTACTACTACTACTACTAACCAAAATAATAATAATGATAATAATAATAATAGTATCGTAACATTTACAAAGGTCTAGAATACTATAAAACCATTTTAACTATAATATATGTAGTCTTATCGATTTATATTCGTCATTAAAAAAATTCAGTATCTTTTTTTCATTCAACTTCGTTATATATATATATATATATATATATTCCGATAGCCTTTAAAATGTAGGAAGCTAGGAAAAGTCATAAAAACGATTTTCTCACTAATTCTAAAACGAAGTAAATGGATTATGTTCTTTATATATATGTATTATATATATATATATATATATATATATATATATATATATATATATATATATATTAATTACGTTTATTAATTTATTTAAATAAACTTACACGGTTTTCAGACGTTACCAGGGTGTTTCGAATATCGCTGGAATGAATACTTTAATCGCTGATTGTAAAAATTGACCTTGCGTGTGGTACTAGGTTGCGCCCGATGATAAAATATGAAATTCCACGCAGATGTTTTCGAGATTTCTTTACGAGATGCCCATAATTGAATTCTGTTTTCACGATTTAATACACATAGGGTGACCCAGGGAAGACGCAGAGTTTTGTTGTTTTTCGAACAATTCAAAAACCACACGACGAAAATTTTCGAATGAAATTTTATTTAAAAAAAGGAAAAAATTAGCTTACAATCATTTGCGCGAACGCAATAATGACCGCCATTTGCAACGATACATTCATTCGGTTTTTACGAAATTTTCGAAGACTTTTTCGAGCGTAGGTCGCTGAATTTTTGAAATTTCTTCAGAGATCCGAGTTTTCAGGTCTACCGCAGATCTCGTGGACGTGTTTCGTAAACGCGAATAAATGTACTATATATTCTTATCTGTAAAAAATTTTCCTTTAAACTTTTCATAATTTAGGTAATTTATTTTCTTAACATTTCCTTTTAATTGATGCATTTATAAAAATTGAAACTACGCGAAAATTGTGGCTAAATTTATTACTACCATTAGTAAGGTAAAATCGATATTTTTTTTTAATCGATTGGCTCGTGTACAATTTACCCGGGCTCCTTTTGATATCGGATAATTATTTAAACATTTCGATCGAATTATCATTTTGCTTTTTTTACTTAAAATTAAATATGTCGGCGTGCGTACGAAAAAACACGAGTAGGTGGAAATAACAGAAAGAATATTTTTTTATATAATATTACTTTTCAGTAGAGAATATCGTAGAAATTAGAAGTATTCAATTTGCGTTGGAAGCTTCTATAGAGGACGTAATCCAAATTAGTTATTTTTAAAATTAGAATAATTTCGCTTTCCTCCTTCCAGCACGCTTAAACTTACAAATACCAATCGTCGGTGTACCTAGTCGATGTTAGGTAAATTAAATTTCGAATTCAATCGGCAAACTCGGACGCATACGTCCCCTCGTAAGTTAGAGTGGAATTTATTAGTCGCTAGCGACCAATAAAACGTTTGGCAAAGTCCGAGAGGCAGAGAGTTTTAAGGCTTATACGATTCAGAACGAAATTTCCTATTTTAGTTACGTCTTTTAAAATGACCGGTACACCTATCCTTATTAAAACAGAACCCTTGTACTATTGCGGGTGATACACGAAAGCGATAACGCTAAAAGATAAATAACTACCCCTCGTGGGGGTCGCCAGCAAATGATTTTTTTCGTTTTTTCTGTCCTGAGGTTGGTTTATAGTTTAAACAACAAAAAAAAAAACGCGTGGAAAATTAAAAGAAAATTCTCGGAAATAAGGTAAGTCAGTTTTTTCTTATAGACCAGTTTTTTCTCCAACACGACACACTAAATCGAGACGAATGGTCCCATTATTATTATTATTATTATTATTTATTTATTTAATAATAATTATTATTAGAAGTGAAAGCACTGAAAAAATTAAATAGCCAAACATTCTGGCGGGTGGTAATCCACGATGACTGAATTTATTACAGACCATTCTAGAAGAAACGTGATTTTAGATTAGACCTCCTTCGGTGTCACATCCCAAAGTAAAGGCGACGCCTATAGTATAGACCTGGGCGATCGGAGTCGAAGAATCGGTACGGAGATCGTCAGATAAATTTCGACCTGTCGTTAATGTTCATTATTATAAAATCTATTTCGGTGTGGCGTCCAAAAAAATCAGCCGACAAAATGGAAATATGTAAAAATTTAAATAAACGCGAACGTTTCAAATGATTTCAAAATATTACATTCATAATGTTATACGGTACGCTTTTCGTAATACGCCGACTTCTTCAGTTTAACCCACTATCTCTATTAATGTTCCCGTATAGAAATTTTAATACCAAAAAAAATAATGTTTATTTTAATAATATTTAGCTGTACCATATGTGCAAGATGTCATTAAAAACGCAGCTAAGAAGCATGCTGATAGGTTGGATAAACATACCAACTGGACAGCAATTATCCTACTGGATAATATGGAGGAGATTCGCCGGCTACAACGGACGAAACCACTAGATTTACTCTAGTTAATGACAGGCTATGATGAAAAGCCGCTATGTGAACACTAACTAGCTACAACATCAATGGATGGGGCTATAAGTGACTAAATTGTAATCACCTATGATAACAACTACTGATAGCCTAGACAGGCTAGGCGTAGATTATAGCAGGGATATTTTTAAAAAAAAAAAAGAAAAAAAAATTAATAATATAGGATATTTAGTTAACGTGCGAGACACAGTTTGAAGTTGATTTTTTTAAAAAAAATTAATTAAAATAGTTAAAATTTTAAATATAAAAAGACATTCCGCTATTAAGTCATTATTCAGTGGACGTAAAAAAAAAATTAAAAATAAAATATTAAAATGTATAGGATTTTTATTTATTTTTTAATCACTTTATAATAAGAGCTGTTTTTATTATATAAAAATTTAACGATTTTAACTATTTTAACTATTTTAACTATTTTTTTTTTTTTTTTGGTTGTATAAATACCTTCGTTGAGAAAATATAAATGTAATAGAAACATATTTGAAATATTTATAAACAAAATGTCCTGGGGCCGACGAATTTATATTGTTCGCATTCTAATTTATGAATGGTTATTTTTTACAAATGTTTACTATTTAGAAATTTATTCATGGCGTCTCTTTCGATATTTCTACCGTTTTGATAATTCTGAAAGACGCTATGAAAAAGTGACTCCGTACATCGCCAGATCGTCTAATTAATTTCGTTACGTGGCACAATTCGCATTCCTCATTCCAATATAATTCGCCTTATTACTTAAAAATCGAATTTATCTCCTTAATAATTTTAATTCGATAGGTCTGCATTTGCTGCCCCCCCCACGGATCAAAACGTGATCACTTCGTTCCTACTTTACACTCGTCCTATTTGACGCTGTTCATTTTTCGGAAATCACTTTTTACATACGCCTTAATTAATTCGCAACGACAGACGTCACGGCACAAGTTACTAATCCGAGATATCTTTACTATAGAAATCGGATTTTTGAAATATTTTTAAAAAATTTCACACGATCCGCTCTATTATCTGAAAACTTTCTTGCAGTCGATAAAAATTGTTCATTCCTATCGACAGCTGTCTGTACGATCGTTTTAAACGGTATAACAACGTCTCATATAAATTAGCAATACGTGTATTCATATCGTATTATAAAGAAAAAATCGCGCTCGACCCATATGTATTATATATATCATCATTGTCTCGATGCCGAACGATGTAACTAGCCAGTATAACAAAATGGGATACTAGCATTCGAGGCCCTAATTATACGCAACGCAGATGCGCTCCCATCATATGATGTTATACGAATACCACTGTGCCTTTCCCGCGATAATTAAGAATTATGTAATGACGAAGAACTGTCTATATCGCGAGTTATTTTCGAACCCTCGACCGTCCAGTTGACAATCAAGCACAACTACATCACTACGAATTTTATATATATATACACATATAGTGTGATTCAAAAATTAGTTAACGTTTTTAGAAATTAGGGATAAGCAACTTTTTAATTTAAAAATGAAGCGGACGTACTTTTTTAGGACCTTATGAACTGACTTTGAGCTAAATGTATTTATAATGTGTGTGTATATATATATATATACAAAACATTAATGATGATATTATTATTATTAAATTAAATTAACGAGGCACGGTATGAAAAGAGGAATATATTGAGGAATAGAGACCAGGCAGGAAGAAGGTAATTAGATTCGACAATGAAATATGGTCGTCATCGAAGAGGTGATGAAGCGAAGGGGAGATTAAGAGACAGTGTAAGCGAGGAAAATGAGGAACGGTCAATTAGAATATGGGAAATAGAGAGGATAACGACGCTACTGATGGAACACAATGGAGCTAAAGTTTTATTGATAAGATACCCACGAGTGAGACGAGCATGGCCCAGGCGCAACCTGAAGATGACCACATCATCTCTGCTGCTTAAAAGCGAAATTATTTAAGGCTCGATCGAATGTTTGATTTACCGTAAGCTGCCACTTCTTTGCAAAAACCCCATTCATGATGCATTTGATAAAGTGAGATGCCGAAACTGGAACATCCGGAACCGGGCAAGAACGTAACAAATTCTCTGGCCGTTTTATCACAGCTAGTTCATTCCCGTGAATCCCAGCTATATGAATGTCGTCATTTTCTGACTCAACCCCGTCCGTGCCAGTTTCATCGGTTTTTTTGGCTACGGGATGCTAATTATGATTGAAAGCGCCGCAGAGAGTGAGGAGGGCTGAAAAAGAGTCAGTATAGGTGAAGATTGATCAGCATCGGAGCTCATTAAAATCGCGTATAATCCAACTGAAATAATGGAGAATATCTACTGGCAACGAATATTATAACGATGATTGCTCCAACTAGTGAGCAGACGACAAATCCATCGAACAGAGATGCGTCAGTATAGAACACGGTAGATTCATATGTACGTGATATAATTTCTTTCTCGACTTCATGGGCAGGCTTTCTCTCCATAGTCTGCTGGATCCAGCCGAACCCTTATGAACATATGCCTGCATCAACTTTGAACATATTCAACGTAGCGAATTTCATTGTAGTATAAGTTTCGATTAACTCATAGTTTCCGTGTTTAGAAATTCGTGGAACGCTGCTTAGCTTTGATCGAACAACACTATTTCCACTGCCAGACTTTGTTTGACGACACAAAACGTGATTTTAACGTATGTATTTGTATTTATATTAGTCAATATATGTATATATATAAAAATATTTCGCGAGTTATTTATAAAACGTCCGGTACCTAATAACACACGAATACTGCCGTATACACGATATAAAGAGAATGAGAATAGTCGTATAACTGGCAAAAATTATTAAAACTTACATTTGAAATTATACGATTTCGTCATGCTTATTGATGGTTTTTCCTCCGTCACCGCATCTCTCTCGCGCATTCATTATTTCCAATATACGCGTATCGTATCATCGGTGCGCGACTTTTATTTTTAGCCGTACAAAAGCCTAAAACGAACTATTCGCATTTTTGTTTTTCATTTTTTTTCCTTCCTTCCAATAAGTTTTGCTTTTTCGAAACACCCCATTTCCTTTATTTTCCTTAACCGGGGTTTCTGCAAAAGCCATTAATCGTTAGCCGATTCATCTAAAACCGGACCATTTTTACCCTTTTACAAAAATTCTATGTTACATATATACGTTAATATTTATATACCTATATATATATATATATATATATATATATATATATATATATATATATATATATCATCGCTACCGTCAATTCCAGTTATATCCTCACGTACAGGAGAATTTACCAGTAAAGGGTAAGAAAGTAAACTCGAGGGTGGGAGGTGAATCTTGATTCGCACGACGACTTTTTTTTTTTTTCTATATTTTTGGTCGTAGCTGATATAGATATATACGATGTGTGTTTTTTTTTAAAATCAAAAATCCAAATAAATGCGCGTCCTTCTCTTCGATAATACAAGTCGACGACGAGCGTTATAAGTTAAAAGGTTACAAGGAGGAGCGTCGATAGGGAGGTATGTATGAAATAAAAAAATAATATCGATTACGATTTCCATCGAATATAACACACGCGTGCCGTTCCGTGCAATAAGAACTGTTAGTCGTTAACACCCCGTTACTTATATACCCCCTTCGACCAGAGCACATGGAAAAAACGATAATATAAATAATAGTAATAACGGTAATAATAAAGACGATGATGATAATAATAATGGATGATAAAACGTAAAGGCCGAATTTCCTGGTTTTCGTTGTGTTTCACTTTTTATAATTCTACGCTCGGTTCCGCGGTATTTTCCCGAACTTTTTACTTATTATTGTTTGTTCTAGAAAACTAACAATCGGTCTCTAGCCAGTCTCATCCTTTTGGACTTTTACACATTTACACTCGGATGAAAATACGTCCCGGAATAGTAGTTATTAGTAGTAGTAGTAGTAGTAGTTATTAGTAGTAGTAGTAGGAGTAAAGGGGTTGAAGAAATATTAATATATATATATTTGATTAATGAACTGGCGAAATAATCGAATTTGGAAATGTCGAACTGAATCTTAGGCCGGGGATAAATATATATATACACAATAACATGGATACGTTTGTACACGCGTATATATATATATATACAATGCACGACTTTGACAGTAGGAACTGAAGTACAGTTATTTATGTGTATTACCGGAGGAGGGTTAGTACTACTGGAAATGCGAAAAATATTAAAATATGATCCAATTTTTAAGCATCCCTTCGTACAATTTTTATCGCGCTATTTATTTTTTATCTCAACTTTTCTTCTCGTTCGGTTATTCTCTTTTATTGTATCTGCCCACTGTTTTCAACCTTCGTCTACACGATTTCATTTCCATTTTTTGCCCGTTTACATATATATATATATATATATATATATATATTTATATTTATATTTCAATTATTTATCGTTATTGTATTATTTCGACTTGTCATTTATTAGCGGCGTAGGGTCGTCGAGGAAATTGCTGTTCGATTTCCTGAATTTCTCCTGGATATTATTATTATTATTATTATTATTATTATTATTATAGTTATTTGTTTACTCAACGTCGTTTTTCGCATTTTTCAATTTAATATTGAAAATAATAAAGTAATATCTCATTTACCGTTAAACTGTTCCTTTCTCTATCAGATCGTTCGTGGTGTATGGCAACTTCTCTGTGCATATCTACGCTAATTCGTAAACTTTCATCCTTATTAGGTATATTTTTATTTATTTATTTATTATTTTTTTTCTTTTTTAAGAAAAATAAAATAAAGAACCGAAATTGTACATTCGCCGGAGACCGATCGTATGCGTTAAATTCGCTTTTAGAATTATTGCAGAATTGTATTGTTCCGGAAGGTAGGATAATGTTCTATAGGGGAGGTACTGTTTTTAACCGGCTTTGCGACATCGAATAGTTCGAACGAACGCTAGTAATGGTAATGACGGTTAAATAACGACGATGATAATAATAATAATATGAAGAAAATAATTCGTTTAAAAGATTAAAAAAAATAATAATCATAATAATAGTAGCAATAATAAAAATTTATTTAATATTTAATATTTAAACCGGAATAATCGAACGAAAGCTGAGGGTAATTCGTATTCGCGCAGCGCCGTATAAAATTTGAACAAAGGCGTACACGCGAGATCGTAAAGAATTTTTCGCGAAAACCACTGACGCATAATGGACAGTTAATTGTTACGCGCAATATTTTACGTATACGTAGCAAAAGTACTTTATACCTATAGGAAGCGTGGTAACGCGGAATAATCGCGTAAAAGTATAACAGAACATCGTCGGTATAGAGTTAAATCTAATTTAGAGTGCGTTCGATTACGGTTATGAAAATCGGCGCTTAATAAGCCCCGAATTCGACGGAAATGTAGCAACGAGTTGGATAGAAACGAAAACAAGTTACCACCTGGGAATTTATAAGTTTCGTAAATCCTATAGAAAAGCGGAAAATAAAACTATTAGGACACGTAATAAGACGCGATTATATACAAATATAATAAAGTGTAAAGTTGTCGTATACGATCGTTCGAATATAAGTAAATATCCGGAACTTCGGACAGGTTGCAATAACGACGACGTGTCGCTTTTAGCGAATAAAATAAGTTGTTACTGCACAAGTCGACGCCAGTTCGGCTAATTTTTTATCGTCTTTTCAGTGATAGCCTGCTCCGTATAACATCATACTAGTACATAGTTGCGTTCGATGTAATCGGTAAGTCCCACTTTTGGGCGCTGGAATACAACATATGGGTTAGTTAACCAACTAATAATACTTGTAAATATTAAACTGTAGCTGAAAAATATATTACGCAACTACTAGTTCCAATATCATCCGCATTCAATCTTTTCGTTGGAAAAAAAAAATAGATCCCTACGTCCGATATAAACCGTTATCGTCGTTATTGTTACTAAATTAAATATATATATATATATATATTCGATCGAATACTGTTTTGATTAAATATATTTATATGGCGATTATAAAAGTATTTTTTACATAATGCAATTTATTAAATTAAAAGTACCATCGACGAAACACTAAAGAAATACTTACCATTATTATTATTATTATTATTATGATTATTGTAATCTAAATTACTTTGAATGAAAATCGGAAACTTGAAATAAATTTGAATTCAAATTTGAATCATCAATTTGTGTCTATATAGAACTGTTTAAATGTAGAACGAGTAAACATTGTTATAAGCGTACAAACTAACGAAGGAAGCTTGCGTGCTTTTTAAACATTTTTTTCTTTTTTCTAGTACAAACAGTAATAATAAAAATTCACCTACTTTCTACAGATCGCAACAAGAGACAATCGTAGCTTATTTTCAAAATTATTATCATTATATTTTAGTAATGGCAATAACAATAAAACATAGTTAGTAATAATAATAATAATAGTTACGATACTGTTAAGGTTAAGATTAAGACGATTAACGTTATTTAGTTTAATCAGTTTTTTTAATAGTCGAACAAGTGTAATACATTTTTTAAATTTATAATTTTCATATTTAGCTTTCGGCTAGTAATAACCTCGTTTCATTTTATTTTTCTCTAAAGAGGGGGCTTCACAAAATGCGACTGAAATTTGACACAAAATTAACAAGCAAATAATTATATATATATATATATATATATATATATATATATATATATATATATATATATATATATATATATAGAATAGAAATAGAAATATCATTTATTTAAATTAAATTGTAAACAATACTAAGTACACCGAATTACCATTAGTAACTAATACAATAATTATAACAATAAGCAACGATGATAATATAGAGGAAAATTTGAAAAAAACCTGCTACAAAGAGAGAAAAAAAAAGAAACACAAATAGCATAAATTAAATTTAAAAAAAATTCATTACAGTTAATTTACTTAATTAATAAATAAATACATTAAATAAACATAATTATATTAAAAATCGGTGTTTTAGTCGGCGATGTTTGTAACGCGTATATTACATAAGCTGGTCATATTATAGTCCTCTATAACCCTAATTAATTCATTTTCGTGAATTTTACAATTTTCATAAAATTTTTAAGCAAGCTTGTTGATATAGAAAAATACCAGCTCGAGGTTTAGTTGAGAAATCTCGAATCCTGGCAAATCTGGTGGCATTGAGATTCTGCGACAACGGTTTGGTAATAATTGTAATTTACAATAAATGTACTGTTGGAAACTGAACACCAAACGGGACTATGTGTTAACCGGGGACGAATAATAGTTTTGTTTATAATAGTTTTTTATTTGTGACAGTAAGGTGGGACCTTCGATGAAATATAGGTGAAAGAATTCGAATAGCTTTATAAGCGTTATTACGATTAATATGATTATTGAACGACAAACGCCGGTCCAGAGTGACGCCTAAATACCTGTAACATATTTAACCCATTTAATACTTTGACCGTTAATTACAATTTCTGACAAAATTGGCGCCTTCGGGAAAAAAGAATGGCTTCCGTTTTCTTCTCGGTGTTCAGTTTCAGTTATGTCTTCCATTTAACCGGAAAGTAATAATTTATGAGAATACTATTTATTATTATTTTGGTTAAATAAACAATCGCTTTGCGGGGTAAGTTTTTAACCATTGTTGGAGAAATTTCGTCCACACCGGAAGACGTCTTATCCTTCAAGGATTTAATGTGTTTATTAACTTCTGAAGGCGTAGCGAGATGTGTTACCTCCGTGGAGTTAGCTGCAATAGTTTGGAATTTAATTTCTTTACTTACTTTATAATGATGCGTTCTAACTTGTCGTTTTGTTTACTGATTTTTGAAAAATTGTTAGCAAGCAATTTTAGTTTGTCATTTAATTTATAAACCAGTTGACTAGTTGTGGGATCCTTTAAAGGGGGGAAGTAATTATGTTTGTTTAGTTAAAAACTTACTGGTTTTCCAGAGACTATTATTTTGGGAGTTAGCTTAGATAAGAATTAATTTTTTATTTTTCCAATTATTTAATAAGAATATCGAAAATTTCAGCAAAAAAAGAATATATCTGTTTAATTTCCATGTATCGATGTGTAAATTTGTATTTAGGTACCATTCTTTTATAATAGTTTTAAAGAGAAATGATTCTTATAATATAATATGGAACCTGATTAGTTTTTAAAGTTGAAGAAGGAACTGAAATTTTTGGAATAAAAAGGTTAGCACCGTGTGTAATTAATTAAGATTGTCAATGGCTTTGTCAATTGCAGGTGGACTGAGCTTCACTTAGATTAATAGTATTATGAATAAAAGTTTTAAATCGATATCTGCATTTTTATATTGAAACACACTATGTGTTGGCATTAGTATATCTCGCTTGTCAGCAAGTAGTACATAAGATAATATAGGATTGTGATTGGAAGATAAACATGAAAGTGAAATAGGGACTGTGATATTGTTGATTGACTAATATTATATCTATAACGCTAGAACTGTGATTAGCTTGCAGAGGACTATATGCGGGGTCAAGGGGAGACAATAAATTGAGTTTCGTCGATGTTGCTAATAATATGTTACCATCATTACTGAAACAATTCCATATGTTTGCAGTTAAAATCTCCTATAACGATAAAGTACAATTTATTCTTCGGATATCGGTAAACACAGACTATGCATAATGACACACAATTCGTCTGCACTTCAATCTCCACAGTATCTACACATTTAGTTGATGGTGCTGGTAGCACATTGTGTTTAATTGAATCCCGTACAACTAGTGCAACTTCTCCACTACGTCTACTTTTATCATCTCGATAAACACGATACCCTGGGAAGTTAATTTTCATTTTGTAGTTTAATTTAGTTTCACATAGAGCAGCTATATCAACATTATTTGAACTTAGAAAATACGTAAATTCGTTAATTTTAGAGTGGATGGAATTTGCATTCCACCCTATTAAAGAAAGTTTATCATGGGGACTATAACAGGCCATAGTATTAAATTACGTTGAGAAAAATTGTAACGCGCTTTCAAGAATAATCATAATTTTTGTAAGAGGGTCAGAATTACGGTGACGCCGATAATTTAATATTAATTTCTCTTAAAAATAACAAAATTTTACTAGAATTAAATTCTCTAACTATATTAAATAATTCTGAAAGAATGGAATTATTGGACTCGTTATTAACTAGATTATTACCACGGGTAATATCTGCATACGAAAATCTAGTATTATTGTGATTACTACTATTACCATTACTACTACTATTATTATTATTATTATTATTATTATTATTATTATTATTACACACTTGGGAAAATAACGCCCAAAATCGCAAAGTGTGGATCGATACTGTAAAAAAAATTAGAGAACATTAAAACGTTGCGGATAAAGAAAAATAACATCAAGGAAAACCACGGCACAGATCAAAATCTGGCCTGCCAGCTGTGTAGCTTTATTACTCTACACATCGAATAGGAATGGTCTCTCATATGCGGCATAAGCATTGATAAGACTGCGTGAAAAACTCATACTCGATATCGAGTTAGATTAGATGATGACGATGATGATAAATACACACACACACACACACACATATATATATGTGTGTGTGTGAACTTGTTTTATGTTTCAAAATTTTAATATTTTAAATCATTATTATCTCGCTGTAATTGTCGATTAATTAACGGTTATTATTATTATTATTATCATCATGCTAACTATTACAAAATTTTGTTTAATTTAATTTTGTAACAAATTATGCATCTTTTTTGGCCATTATTACAATCGTCGTAGTTTATTTAACGTACGCAAGTATTTCAAATAAATTTAACTCGAATTATGTATATCTGTTCGTAAACGACAAATTAGTGAAAGTACTTAATATAATGTTAGTAAAAATTACATACATATATTCATACTAACACACACACACACACACACACACATATATATATATATATATATATATATATATATATATATATATGAAAATTCTAAATTCTATATGTCATTATAACGTCACTAGAATTTTCTTATTATTCCAAACGCGGTAGAAAATATAATAATTCGAACGATTTAAACTATTAATATTATTATTATTATTATTATTATTATTACAATACATTTATCTGTATAATTTGTTAAATGTATTACGGATGGTTAAGTATGGTGATTGAATTTCTTTTTTCAAAGTGCGAACAAATTGTTGTTATGTCACGATAACATTTGAAAATTTATTTATAAAATTAATTTAAACTTCGGATATATATTATAAATTTTATTTGATTATTATTTTTTTCTATTTTTTTTAAATAGGCCGACTTAATTATTTCAACTGTTTAGTCTATTTTTATTTTTGATTTCTTCCGTATTGCCCCGCATTCGTTGCCGATGTTATTATATTTCCTTTCTTAGGTCCACTTTTTGTTGCCTGTGCGCAATTTCGGCTTGTCTTTAAATTTGCCATATTCCGCTAGGTTTTTTCTCAATAGATGACGGTCTTCGATGTCACTCGGTTCAATGCCATCTTCCTTTAAATCGTTTTCTACCTCCACGAACCATTTCCATTTGTATTTTAAGTTCTGCACGTAAGTGAATATGCGGTTAATTAACCTTTGCAACCATAAAACCTAATTAGACTTCTTTTCATCGCGTCAAGTAGCCTTCCCGCATACTTGTGTATTTCTTCATTGAGTATGTTAAAAATAAAAAACAAAGAAAATTTTTAGTAATGACAGACTCCATAGCTGCAATAGTCATTGATTACTATTAAAACAAAACGAGACAATATTATCGCTAAAATAAAAACATTACATGGAAAGATACAGACGATTCAACAATTATACTGATGTGGATACACTGCGGTATATATGGGAATGAAATAGTAGATAACGCAGCAAAATCGGAAACGAATGTTAAAAACGATAATACTAATATATACAGAATATATCACGCAAATAAAAATAATGAAATATCAACAAATGCAAGAAGAATATAATAAACAAAAAGAAATAGGGAAACAATATCATAAAATTCAGATAAAAATACACAAAACCCCATCATGGTTTTGGAATAACTCGTTACAATATAGTAAACACTTTTTAACAATAATTATCCGATTAAGAATAGGACATAATAAAACACCGATACATCTAACCCGAATACGCATAATTCAAAATAGTTTGTGCGATAAATGTCAAGAGGATATCAACCATATCATATGGAAGTGCGAGAAATACAAACAAAATCGAAATAATATGATACGGGAATTATTAAAATACAAATACACACATCCTCTAAATGTAGAATCAATAGTAAGTGACCTAAACAACGAAGATCCGGTCAAAATCATATATAAGTTCATAGCCCTAGTATAGAAATATAATAACCCAACTTTAATAGTTTAAAACAAGAAAATCATCCTATGAATGGCCAAAGCGACCTATGGTACAGGCCAAAAAAAAAAAAAAAATATTTCTTCATTACATCATAAATATTGTCTTTATTCGCTGCTGGCGAAACTTTGAGATTTAGCGGAATTTTTCAATTATGTCGTTTATAAAATTGCATTTTATTCAAAATAAACGGAATTTGGATTATTATTATGGTAAATACCACGTAAGATATTCAATACCTACGACTATGTCTATATACATATATATATATATATATATATATATATATATAAATGATAATGAAGGTACTTTTCGAAATTTCATTCGTAATGACTGTGATGAGAAATTCATCAATAAAAAGTAGGACCATTAAAAGAAAATAAAATGATGAAAAACGATTTCTATCGACGATAACTAACCACCGTTTCCTTAATATGTTTCATTTTTTCCAGTGTCGACCGTAAATAATAATAATTATTATTATGATTATTATAATTATTATTACCATTAGTTTCATTATTATTATTATTATGCTTATTCCAAATTGTCATCCAGAGAAAGATAAATTAATATATTTAAAATAAATTACAGCGTACGCCTTTCAATCGTAAAACTGCATTACATGTACGTACGTGTGTGTGTGTATAAATACGTTAATATTTACCAGAAACTATTTAAGTACACTTGTTTCAACAAGCTCAAAAAAAAAAAATTAATTGAAAATATAACGCGAACGAACGCATTAACCGAGATTTTTACATTGGATAATGTCTTTAAAACTGAACGCAACTTATTGGATGAGTTATATAAATATAAATATATATTAGTGTGTGTGTATATGTTAGTTTATTATGTGTATATATACCTTCTTCCTGAGATATTAATCTGTAAATAATAAACTTAAAGAAAAAACGTTAATTGCGTAAAGTTCGTCTGGTCGGTAATAAAAATGGTTGCAAGCGACGACGAATTAAAATTACGTTTGGAAAACCGATCGACAAAGTGACCAGTTAAATTTGAAATACTTTTTAAAAAGATAATCTAATCTAAACCGTTAAAATAAGAACTAATACAGACAACTAGACAGTATGTAAAATAAATCTGTACCTATATAAATATGTTTTAGACGTGCATCTATAATGTATATATATATATTAATATATATTAATATATATATATTTATAGGACTAAATGTTAGATTTATATTTTTTATTGCCGGTAAGACATTCATTTTATCGACTAAACTTTTCTTTTAGTAAATACGATTATATTATTTTTAATTAATTCCGAGTCGTTTTAAAACTAAGAAATCGTGTTATTGGCTACACGTAGTAAAATGAAATAATATAAAAAAATAAAACCGAAATAAAATGAAATCGAACGAATTGAAATAAATAATTAATTAAATTCGATCCGGTTGGTCTAGATATTTTCGTCATTCCGAAATTGAACCGGATAAACACACACGCGTAAACAAAAATCAGACGATCGTATCATTTTTGAGAACCAGTCGTGTGTACTAATAGTTAAAGAGATCGATCTGGCCTTTATAGTCCCCTTATCGAACGACCAGTTATATTATATTCCGATTATCCGGTATTTATTATTAAAATTAATTATTATTATTAATCGCGACTAGCCCTTTTTGCCCGAAATTACCGGACATCATTATCATTATGAAATATAACGCGAAAATGCCACCCAACTGCTAAGAAGCTTCGTTTAAGATGATTTAAATATAACGAATTATCGGATTCGTGTCTGTAGTAACTTTTTTTTGATCGCTATTTCCGATATAACTATCATTGCCATTATTTTTATGATCATACTTTTTTTTCTCGAATTTTGGCCAGCTATGGAAACATTCGTAACTTCGATTTATATTTTCTTATTTCTTTTCTTTCTTTTTTGCTGCCCACAACAGTATTCTTTCATTTTCTCGGAATAGTTCTGCTTCCTTTCCTCCGTCCATGATTTCCCAGTTCCCTTCACTGTGGTTTCTACAAACCTATCGAACGAACTGATCTTCCGTTTAAATTTATTTCGGTCTCTTATATCTTAGAAATCCTCGTGTGTCCTATATCTTTTTTCACTTGTATAATCCAGGAATCCTGGTTTTAGGGTTCCCAAAATTCGTTTCGTAAGACGGCCTTTATCCATTCGTTGGAGATGACCATAAAATGCGGCTCTTCTTTTCTTCATCGCTATATCTCCACGTTGCTCCCCAATTTCCATTAGTGCTCCACCTTTTCGAGGACCTAGTATCTTCCGTCCTTATTCTTCTTTCCTTTTTTTACTAATTCGTCCATTTCCTTACGAACTGTGAGACATTCTGCCGCGTATATATAAATTCTGATAACTGTGCTGTAATGCCCAATTTTTGCATTAATGGAGATTTATTTTTTATTAGAAATAGGGCTTTTGATTGATCTTTTATCCGTAGATGTAAATTGAATTAATTCTCCGAGATATTTAAACTTTACCACTCTTTCTATTCTTCCAGTACACATTTTAATTATGTGGTGGTGGGGGAGGGGACTTCAGTTTTATAAATGGCCATAATTTTTTTTTTTTTTTAAACGATTTTTAATCCAACTTCTTTTGCCACGTTGTTTGGTATTTCTAATTGTCGTTTCGCATCTTCTACGTTTTCTGCCAGCAATAACTAAGTGATCTCTATTTCCAGATTGTTCTCTTCCGTCCAAGAACAATTTTTTTGATTTTCTCTTGTTCCGTGCATTTTCTCCATTCTCGTATTACTTTTTACGATCATTATTATTAGGAATTTAAATATTAAATAAAATAAGAAATTTTTCAAGACTCGAATGATTGGTTCAACACCCAGATGTGTTCCTTTCTCGAAGAATTACTTATGTACATCGTACAAAACGAAATGCAAGTTTCTTAGTAACCTCTAACTTATCGGCTCTTGTTATTATTATTATTTTTTTCCGAATTAGGCCATCTAAGGACCACGTGAAATAATTTATGCACGATTCTTTCTCTCCAGCCGATACTTTTTCATTCGCTGTCGATGTTCTTCCTTATCTTTCATCCGTCCATAAGTTTTTTCTTCTGTTTTTCTTTGAAACGTTCGAAATTTTCAATTCTCTTTCTACATAGTTCTCTATTTTATATTTCTTTTTCTTCTATCTTCATTTTGTCCAAATCCTTTTTATACAAACCAGCTGATTCTTGTATTCTGATTTTTATCAAAAAAATCGAATATTTTTTCGGATAATCTTTCGGGGCTCCAACCTTTTAAGATAACCGTAAAATCTGACCCTTCTTTTACGCATATGTTATTTTTTCGACTATTTCATATACTTCTTTATTAGTTCTTAATTTCCACGTATCATTATCATATCTTGGTCCGAGTATTTTCCTGATTAACTTTCTTTCCGATCGTATTAATACTGTTTACTAAATTTTCATTGTAAGACATTCTGACGCGTATAGACATTCTGGCTTAATCACTGTATTATAATGTCTTATTTTTGCGTTTATAGACACCGATTTTTTTTTATTGTATAAATTTTTCGTTAACTTAAATCCTGTTTCCATTTTTTTTACTCTTTCTATAATGGTTTCCTTGTCCAACACATTTGGTTCTATCATTTCTCCCAGATACTTAAATTTGATGACTCTTTGAATTTTCCCGGATTTCGTTCTTATATATTTCGAAGCATCTCTGATATTAGTTATATATTTTGTTTTTTCAAAGGAGATTTGTAATCCTGCTTTTCCGGCTTGTTCCTTTAAAATATCAATTTGTTTTATCGCATCTTCTATGTTATCTGACAGAATCGCTAAATCGTCTGCAAAGGCTAGACAATCAATCTCTATGCCGTTCTTGCTTCTACCTAATCTAATTCTTTGAATACCTTCTTTTAAAATTCTCCATTGTGTAATTATCTTAATACGCAGTTGAATAATGTTGGAGATAATCCATCTCCTTGTCTTACTCCTGTTCTTATTTGGAACGGTTACTTCTCCGAAAAATTTAACTTTAGACACTGTGTTTGTCAACGTTTGTTTAATGATAGCAGTAAGTTTACTATCTACACCCAATTCGTCTAATATGTTAAATAATGTTCCTCTGTCTTCTTGAAGTCAACAAAAATTACTATTATGTTTTTAGATCTCAATCTCATATATTTTAGTATCTGTTCTGGACAAGATCTTCCCCTTTTCTAAAACCACTCTGATATTCTCCATGCTGTTTATCTACTTTATATTCCAATCTAGTTTACAACGCTTTTGAGAGAATTTTGTACGTTACCGATAGAAGCGATATTCCTCGCTAATTATTAACATCGGTTCTATTTCCTTTTTTACGGATGGGGTGAATAACGCGATTTTCCAATCAACTGGTACATTTTCTGATAACCATATTTCTTGAATTATTTTTTGTAACATAATGATTGTATCACAATCTGCATTTTTCCACATTTCTGCAATTATGGCATCTTCCCCTGCTGCTTCATTATTTTTCAAATTGTTAATAATGTCTTTGATTTCACGTACATCTGGCGATACTGAGTTCGGAAATTTATACTTCGGATTTCGTTTCTCCCTCGGTTGTTCGCAGTTTAATAGTTTATCGAAATATTTCGCGAGCACTAATTATCTCGATTGTTTAAAGCAAGTTTTCCTTTTTCGTTTCTGAAGCATAAATTAAGTGATTGATAATTTTGTAAATTATTCTTAAATGTACGATGGAATGATCTTGTATTATTTTTCTTAAAGTCTTCTTCAAGCTGTTATAACTGTTCTTCCATATATTTTCGTTTTACTCCTCTTAAAATCCGATCTGTTTCCGTCCTTTGATTCTTAAAATTCATATAATCATCCTTATTTTTAGTAGAATGACATTTTTTCCACATCTGATTTATTTTTTCTAACGCTTGTTCACAAATTTCGTTCCACCATCTGTGTTTACGATTTTTCTTGAGTGGCGCTACATCAAATGCTACGTTCACCAGTTTTGTTTTAACTGCAGTCCATTCTTCTGCTTTTATGCTTGTCAACTTTTCTTGAAACTCTATGCTCCTCGATTTCAGAATTTGTATGTCTATCTTTGGCAATTTTAGTTGTTGGCCTAATATTTTATTTTGTGGTAGAAATTTTAACTTAATTTCGGTTAGGTAATGACCTGTTTCAATATTCGCGCCTTTTCTAACCTACACATTCATTATATGGAAATTTATCAACGTATCTGTTTTATTTGTACATCGTATAGTCATGATTGATAGACGTTCGCTCGACGAGTAGAAGTTTGTAATTGAGTTTAATATATTTCTGTTCACGATAAATCCTGTTCCAAGATATGGTATCTTTGTTCCCGATACTTGACCATTCTTACCTTTAAAGATTCCGATTCCGTCATATCTTCAACTGCGAATCTTGTTTCTTGAAGTGCAATGAGTTGTATTTGTCTTTCCTCCATAACCTTTACTAACTGTTTTTAGTTTACCGACTTTGAGTAATTTATGTTTAGTGTTCCAAATAGATATTTTCGTTCCGATTTTACTTTTCCCGTCATGATTCAGATTTTACTTGTTGTTATTATTATCATTATCATTATTACGATGTCTAAAAGATTTATCACTGGACTCTTCGGCGCTTTTTCTAATTTTTCGATTCCCAATGTAGGGGATTTATTCACACGTACGATACGATTAGAAATATACCGAGGTAGGCAGTTGTTATCGTATCGTTAATTTGCGATAACTTTGTTTTTCAATCGTCCTGTTTCGCTAATGTCGGTGGCCTTTTGCGCGATTTAACAGCACAAAGCCACGGACATCCTATAAGAACGATTTTATAAACCAGCATCTTTATTCCTCCGCTCGTCCGAAATAAACGAGGCTATTACGATTATTACTAGAAAAGTATTTACATATTTCGACTTTTCATACTTGGTGGGGCTCGGTTAGCCAATCCTTATTGTTTCTCAGCTTATTAATCTGAATTGCCGCGTCTTGGATTCCATTTATACCGGTTATGTCTTCCATCCTGCATCGCAAACGTGAGCAGGCTAGTAGGTGCTTTCGATCTTGTAATGATACGGCATACATGGAATTTACAGTATAATTAGCGATGTACGGATAAATTTGATATTTTAAATCGGATTAAACTGATATCAGAACCAATACGAATACGTCAACATAGAGATAATTTGCGAAGTTTTGGATCAATTTATATATATTATATTTTATTTATATTATATATATATATATATATATATATATATATATATATATATATATATATATATATATATATATATATATATATATTGTCGTGTTCTCTAAAAAGCTTAATAACATTAAGAATATACCAAGAAAATGTTCGTCTGAATTGTCGCTACAAATCTAGCCTAAAACTACCCTTAAAATCCATCATCTCTTATACCAAAAATGGGGGTTTGGAAACGGTGCGATTTTCCGAGTAAAGTGTTATGACATCTGTCGGAGATTCGCGCGTTTGACTAAGTCGCTTAAGGAGGTTTTAACACGTATATATACTTACCCCCTGTGTTCGACCCCCCGCCCCCCGAAGTATTTAAGGATTGAATGCCCTAATGAACATTTTCCGTCATAAATATCATCGTTCTATCTATCACCGAGTCTCGGAAAAAGTCGAGTTTTAAAGGGGTTGAAATTTTTTGCAAATCATCCCTTTTTTCAACTTTTTTTAATAGCCGTCTCTAATTATTCGTCCGACCGTCTAAAGGTATTCGACTTTTTTTACCTTATCCTATAGTTGAAAATTTTAATTACATATACCGAGTCCCTATATAGAATAGTAGCGGAGTTAAATCGCCCGTAAGTTTACCTATTATCGGGTGTTGGGGGAAAAGCGTAAAATTTTCACAAATTTCCAACGTCTGTTTCTCTACTTTAGATGCTATTCTTCTTCTCTGAGGAAATCAAATCAAATTTTTACCTACCGACCATTTACCATCGCTCGAACTTTACCTCAACCCTGTCCTATGTATCGGGCCGGCTGTAGGGAAGTCCGAAGTTCGATAGATGTTGGATTTTTTATATTCTTCGTTCTTCCGCCAATTATAGCTCCGTTCATATTAATCCTACAATGTTACCGTATATAATCTGTTTTAAAACGTCGATCGTAACCTTTCTAACAACGTTCACAGCTTCCAGTTCCGCGAACAAATCGAGAATTTGAACAATTTTGCAATATGCAAAATTCCTATTTAAATCTATTGAACGAGCTTTAAAGCCGCTTTCCTAATTATTTTTAAGCATCGAGAGATATAACATTTTTTACTCTACTATACATCAGCTTTTGTATGAACTTTATCTCAAACCCATCCGACAAAGTATAGACTTTAGAAAAGTTCAAAGTTCGACGGAACCAAAATTTTCTTAAATGTTTTCTAATTCCGGTGCCTATAGTTCTTTTTTTTTATTATAGCTATAGAACTAACGTACATAACCTTTTTTAAAGTACACTTTAAGAGCTTTCATTCGATATATAAACCTTTAATTTCGGGCAAAAGGTCGCAAAAGAATTGCGGTTTAAAGACTTTTCTGAATTTGAGAAATCTTCGTTTCGGCTTATTTTCAAAGGGCTTAAAATGGTTTTTAATAAAATTTAAGCCTTCTAACCGATAAATATATATTATTAGAGTATAGACGATAGTATCGGGAGCGGTCTTTAGACGCGGAAATGGAGTTGGAAATTGTCGAAGTTTGAAATGTACAGTTATTTCTTTATTTTTCTTTCGGTATTGGTCGAATATTTTTCCCTTCTTATAGTTAAGGTATTTAGACGGTCCAGAAATGGTCGCGACCAAAAAACATATTTTTTTTTCAAAATCCAATTATTAATCGGCTAATTATTCGATCGTAACGAAAATCGATATTTAACCGATAATATATATTTAAATTAATATATAAATCGAAACCTGGCGCAAAAATCAAAATTCAAATTTTTGGAGCAGGGGGATTTTTTGAAAACTTTTAAAACTTTGACTTTTTCGAAAATTCATCCTATAGAGATTAAACTCTATATTATGGCATATCTAAAGTGTATCTTAATTATTTTCGGATCCGATGAATACCCGTCTCGAATAATAGAGGTAGCAAGTAGGGGCAACCCACAATTTTGATCGAGAGTTGCCAGGGCTGTATGAACTTTCAAACAGTCCGGTCTTCTAATATAGGTGTAACTATATAAAATCTAAATATAGAGCTGTTTAGCCAGTGTATCTACTACACACGTCATGCATACAACCCGTTTAAAACGTTCTTACCTTATTAATTGTACGCGTGCCTATTACGATACTATATTACCGCCGAATTTATTGCGCACGATGTAAACGTTCTTAAACGATTTCGTTTAGGTTGATCCGATTTTCTATCGTAACTCTATCGTATAGATGCGAAAAACTATTTTAATTCGACTCGTAAAATTTCCAAAGGGCACATTTCTGCTTTTTCTCGGCAATTTATTTTTTCTCAATATTTGAAATAGGAAAATATGTCTTATATGAAAGTTGTAGTGGTTTTAAATACGCGTTAGAACATGTCATACTCACATTTCAAAAGTGAATAGGTAAAGAGAAAACGGGTCGAAATTTTTAATGGTTTTTCCTGGGTATTAACTGTTCTAGGATAGATAAGGTGTCCAGTTTGACGCCAAATGAAAACTGACGTGGAGATCTATCATTTGGTTTATAACATTTATCCTGAAGTTCAATTTTGTATTTTCAAAACGCCCCTCATATGTACTAGTTTTACGCTTACGAACATAATATATATGTATGTGTGAATTTACACATGTACACAAAAATATGTATGTAAACTTGTAAGTACTTTCAGTGTAGTGAGTGTGTGTACGTTGCATGTGTGGATGAGTGTAATTGCTTATGTGTGTATATTGCAATGTGTATTGCGAGTGACTGTTCTTGTATACATGTATATGTAGTTGAATATTAGTTTTTCATATATATATATATATATATATATGTATGTATATATATATGTTTTTTAAAATTGCTTAATAAGTTAATATCATTTTGTTTAAATTTTTTATGGTTTAATTCAGTAATATAATTGTATTCAATTATTTACATCTCAATGTTTGCATTCCAATTGGCATTATTAGCTGTTATGGCAGCCGTATGTATATAATAATTTAATTAATAAAATAAATAAAGTCTTTATTTCGCCAAATATTGGCCGATGGCCTCCCACCCATAAATATATTAACAATATTATATAGCATATAAACACGCATACCGGACATATATAAATAATAATAATTAATAAATATTTGTAATTCTACCAATGCTGCTATTAAATATTGTATCGTTGACGCGGATCTAATTATTTATTTTCGAAATAATTAATCGTAACCGTTCTTAAAAATTAATAAGGTTTGCCGAAATTATTGTATTATTCCCTTATTCTATAAGTTAAAATATATGGACGAACATGTAAATGCCTGGTGACGTAGCGGTTTTAACGTTCTGCTCGCACAGTCTGAGTTCGAATTCCACTATAGTCAGAATTTTCAATGGTACAAAAAAAAATTATTCCGGCCGAATCGGAGTGTGTGTCGTCTTGCTTGATCAGTATTCGAAAGGAGTCTGAGAAGGCCAAAGCGAATCAGCCTTTTTAAACAAATTGCCTCGAATTTTGACCGATTCTGACTTACTAACTTTCAAGTCGGTGACACGGTATACTATATTTATATCGATGTCCGTATCTGATGAGTACATGATCGATTCCAAAAAGTATTTCGGGTTTTCAGCTTTTCATATTTTAGCACGTCGTAACATTTCGAACAAGTTGTTCTATTCTCAACTGTTTCAAAGTCGGATCTACGAACCTGAACGAAGCTTTTTCGTTAATGTCGCGTCAGTTCGGTTTCTTCTTAATTATCGGAGTATGAAAAAAATTAATTATTAATAGGGATGATAACTATAATAATAAACTAAATATAAAGCAAACCGCATCAGAAAGGTGGACCCGTAATTATTTACCTTTCGCGTGTCCCAGTTTCGTAATAATAATTTTTGTTTTTTTGCGGGGAAATTAATTTTTTTCTTCGCGGAGTAAATTAAGAATAGATATTGAAAAAAAATAATAATATGGAAAAAAGCGTGGTATGTTTATATAATGTTTACATATATATACATATGTATATATATACATACGTATATATATATATATATATATATATATATACATATGTATATATATATATTAATTTTTTTTTCTAATGGAAGCTATGAAGTAGGGTTAAAAACAGGGCCGTTATTATTTTACTCCGTGACCCGACATGACGGGTGTTTTCTCTTATATGCATATAATATGTGTATATCTATATATGTGTATATACATTTATATGTGTCTTTGAGTCCCCACGTGCCGCGGTAATTATAATAATTACCTGTAAACATTAAAAACGAACGGGTTAGGTATTATTATGTTATTTCATCATTTGGACGAGGGGTGGGGTAAGTGTTTAGATATCGGAACTACCACCGCTAAAAAAATGGAATTTAAGATGGTTGCACATTGCATATATATATATGAAATTATATATTAGCACGTGTTCTATTATGTAAAAATAAATATATAAGCGGCAAAAAAAACAAACAGATTTAAGTATTTAAGTTACGAAATAAATAATAAATTTTGGCGTCCTAACATTCGCGTATACACACACTTATTTACCATACAGAAATTTTTTTAATTCGTAAATTTCCATTTATTTTTTTTTATTTTCAAAATGAACAATTATACTTATATATCTAGAAGAAAAAAATATAATAAAATATAGATGAAATATTTTTCTGCTCCTTCTTAGATAATTTCGGAAAAATTTGTTCGCACCGTCAGATGAACGTTATACCGTTGATATGCAATTTTCTACTACTGTAGCGTACGGGTTTATTTGGAAATTACGCTACAGTAGTATCAAATTGTGTATTTAGCTAATCATAAGTGTGTTGGTAGATTAAAATAAAATAAAACAATAGAAAATACACGTGTATATAAACGTATTTCAGTTTGGTGATCGATGATAATATTCCAATAATTTAATTCTATTATATTTTTTATATATTTAATAATTATTGCCAGAGTATTTTCTATTTTCCAGATTCTTGTGTCCTGTCAAAGTTTAATTATTAATATATTAATCTCGTAACGAATTTATTATTCAACGTCCTAACATATATATATATATATATATATATATATATATATATATATATATATATATTTTTTATTTTTTTTTTTTTTTTTTATTTTTTTTTTATTCGATTTTGGCCTTCTAAGGACCACGGAAAAAAAATATATATATATATATATATATATTTCTCTTCCTTTTTTTTAAATTCCTCTTATTGTATTATTCGGTTGTTCGAATATTAATTTTTAATTAATATTTTATTTAATAAACTTTAATCATTTATAACTGTAATTACTAATTTTAATTAACCCCTTTTAATATTTGAATTAATAAATTTTCGTTAATAACGATAATTAATATCTTCTGAACGATATTTAATATTTTCACGGCGAAATATAATTACAGTTCGATTTCCGGTTATTGGTCTCCTAATATCATACTAGGTTTTAGGAGATTGTTTCAAATTGTAGGAGGTGTTACAGTGTCTCGACGTAATGTTAAATTTTATAATTAAACTTAGAAGCAAATTATTAATAATAGAAAAGAGATAAACAAACTGACGGAGATATCCCTTAGGTGGAAATACGAGGAGAAGCGGTCGAAGGACGCCATCTTTAATAACGGCAATTATGATCTAAATACAGTTTTCTATTGTTTATTATCCAGAAATATATTTGAAAATCGGATTATTTAAAATTCAAGGTTGCAACAACCAAACCAACGCCTTAATTTATTTATTATCCCCGGTATACGTTGTGTCATTGTTATTAAAGTTTTATATATACATACAGTTACAAGCATATTTTCTATACAAACAAAATACAATAAATACAAACACACACACATATATATATATAATATCGGAGAATGCATAAATAAGTAGCTGTAATATTGTCTTACATAATCGTCGTAGTTATTATTGAAACTATGTAATTAGACAACGCCTCATGACCGATATTGTTAAAATTAATATCCGTTTATGCGTACACACACACACACGTATATATATATATATAATATACGTTTGATTTGTGCGTGTGGTAGTATTAATATGTGTATCGACTTGTATATATATTGTTTATTACCTTCTTATTTAAAGTATTTTCAATATTGTAGGCGGTAAATTAACTACTTTCGGCGCAATATGTTTGCTCCGCCATTTTTCTTTTAAATATATTACTATTATTAGTATTATTATTATTATTATTATTATTATTATTATTAGTAGTAGTAGTAGTAGTAGTAGTAGTAGTAGTAGTAGTAGTAGTAGTAGTAGTAGTGCTAAAATTGTTTATCATTATTCGGAATGGGGAACGAATAAAACTAACTGAATGAGATTGATAACTAAAACGCGGACAATAGGTAGGCATCAGTTAAATTACACTATAGGTTGAAATATTAATAGTTTTGCATATTTTATAAGATAAAATGTACACACAACAGATGGTATAGCGTTTATATATATATATATTTAAATATATATATATATATATATATATAAAGAAATACTATGTCGTTCGCTATTATGCACGCACGTTTTTTCGTATATTATTAAAAGCAACTACAGCTATTACCGTGTTGTACTACTAAATATAGCGATTTTTTTTTATTTAAATAATTCGTTTTATCACGCTAAACGATATTTACCATTAATGATCGATTGTCTCGTGTTATCTCACTCGCGCTATCATTGCTCCCTCTGACTAAATGACGGGAGCGTATACCTAAAGTAAACAGCTCCCACAGTAGCATCTATTATATATAGGAGAACGATGTGAAATGACTGACTAAATTAAGTTGTTAATGTAATGAAATATCAAAGGAAAAAGGCGACGATGCAATTATATGCTCCTTTATAGAGAATATTTTTGGCCATATTTCGTCATAATTTTTATCAAATATTTTCGATTCGTAATCGAACGAACCTACCGTAAACCGGTCCATCTAAGACAACGTTAGTGATTAATAATAATAATAATATATATATATTTATATATATATATATATATATAATGATAGTTATAACAATGGTGATGCTATAACCAGTGAAACTATTAGACTCATATATACATATAGATATATTATATATATATATATAGTGATAAGGTGTAAAAGTATTTTTATTTTATTTATCAATGGTAATATATAAAATAATAATTTTAAAAAACAATAATAATAATAGTTTTCAATTTTAAGTTTTCGATTCCTTGATTTATTTATTTTACATACATCGATTACGAAGTAAACGTTCGGCCAGTAGTAGGGAGTAATTTAAAAAGCTGCGCCATAAATTGTAACCAATATGGAACGCATATTTCAAATTCCAACACTCAAATGCTAATAGGCGCGAATTATTTATCGTTTTTTTTTTTATATATATATATATCGTAATTTTAATTACTAATACAACAGTAATAAGGAGGATAATAATAATGATACTGATGACTACGATGATAATGGTGATGGTGGTGTTTTAGAACTATATAAATAACGTGGATATCCCATCGTTTGAATATAGCTTATTCTATGATTAAAATATAATAAAATAATCTAAACATATTTTGCGCGATAATGTTTAGGAATACACGTATTGTCGTTTTGATATGATAAGTTAAAGATCATCTAATAATACACATATAGCGGATACATTTTGTAAATCATCATACGCGTTAATTCCAGATGTGGTGACTTAATACATGCAGTCGAGAATAAAAAAGATTCCTAACATTTTCAGCCTTACGCGTGATTTCATTTATCCGTAATTTTGTTAGTTGTTTGATATAAAAAATGAAACGTAAGGCTTTTTCTCCATTCTGACTTTCTAGTATTTTTCCTCGAATAATTTATTTCTCTAAGCCATTACGTCGAACGATATGGCCAAAAAATTTAAGACACTGAGGCTGTATTTACTAATCTCCGGCATAGTGCAATGTTTAATTAATGCAATATAGAATTGTTCATTCGAAACGCGTTCCGCGATATTCTCATCATTTTTCGGTAGACTGTCATCTCGAAAGTATCTATCCACTGTCGCATGGATCTTTTTAACGTCCAAGATTCAGATCCATAAGTAACAGTAGGAAAGATTTGATGTTTTCATTAAATACTTTTTAGATTCTTTACATATATACTTCTTATAAATACTAGATTCGTTCGTACATTTTAAATACTGTTTTTCGATTCTTTATATACGTGTAACATATATATATATATATATATATAATATATATGTATATATATAAACTTTTTTACGAGTACTGCATTTTGAAAAAATATAGTAACGGAAATACTAACAGTGGTAATAATTTCAATTTCAATTTAATTTATTTCAATTTCAATGTACATCAATTTCAGTTTCAATTTATTTCGATATTACACTTCTATATAGCAAACTGTAAATTCCACTAATACTTGCACGAGCGTCGATATAATAAACTGGAGAAACACACAAAAGAAATGAAATAACAATAATAATAATAATAATAGTAATAATAATAATAGTAATAATGTTAATAATAGGATGACCGTTGTTAACGATATTAATATAGTAAATAGGATTTAGCCCTATAATTTGTTAGAGCAGCGGTAAAAATTAGGAAATGATTTTTTTTCGTTTATGACCATCTAAAAAGATGATAAAAATATTTCCGTCCGTACGAACTTCACGAATGAAAATATTCGAACTTACGTCAAATTCGTTCCATTTAATTGTCATCCTTATTCGAAGTAATGGGGGAGGGAAATTTTTTATTTTTTTTTATTTATGGAACGTCCGCAAACCGGAGAACGCGCTATCTGGAGATAATGCAGCGAATTATCGGCGTATCGATAGAGAGCAGCACTATCGTTGGTCGATGATTTATTCTAATTCTCTTCCGCCTTAGCCATCAACTGATTTATGTTTATGTAATGCCACCGAATTGTGGCCATGCTTCCGTAATGAATCTTCCACTTATGTTTAATATTAGTAATTAAACTCGGAAATGAATAAACCTGCGCGAGATAGGAGGAAACAACTTCTTGGTCCGTTTCGCGGTTGTTCATATATAAAACAGTGCTAAAGAAAAAAAGTTAATAATAATTTTATATATATATATATATATATATATATATATATATATACGTGTGTGTGCGTGTGAATATATATAAATTATATACGCATATCGGTATAATACAATACGATATTTTTAAATTAATATCTTTTTTGGTACTCTTATAAATTGGTATGTAATTTGTTTCATAATCGACTTAATATCAATTAAAATAATTTTAATTTAATGTTAATTAAAACAAATTTATTATTTTTTTAAATTTAGTAGTAATTTGATTTATTTTAAATAAAGATGAATATAATTTTTATTATTACGCGCATATTGTTAATCGCCGTTATTTGTTTAAAATAAATCGTAAGGTAGAAAATTTGCTGCAAAGTGAAGTTATAAATTTTTAAGTTCATTTAATAAAATGGTATAATTGTGTATACAGAGTGGAAACTTTATACTTTGGTTAAAGCTGAAAGTGACGTATAGTTCCTTTACTTATACATTTTCTTTTTGAACGATAGGCTTGGATGTATTTAATCGATTATTATTTATATATATATATATATATATGTATATAATACTTTATATTTTGCAACATCCTCTAAATCTTTATTAAATGTTCGCTGCAAATGTGTTTATATTTAACGACAATAGTTAGAATACTGGAAAATGAAAAGAGCTGCAGAGAATCGGTTGGGCTGGAAGTTACTTAGTACGGAATAAAATCAGTCGACTACCAAACTTATGATGATGATGATGATGAGTTACGATGACAATAAATTAGAATGATTATTTATCTATATGTTAAGTTTAGAATAATCTATGTTAAACACTGTATACATATCGTTACATTCAAGCGCCGGTAGATACCGTACGATTTGATTATTATTATTTTCAATTATTATCCGTATAAGTATAATTGTTACCGCTATGATTATTATTATTTAATTTCAGTACGATTTCTTGCAGACGCGAGTAAAGCAAACTAATTAATTATTTTGTTTATTATAATTCTTCTATCTTCTTCTTACGCCATCACCGACCGAAGTTTCAACATACTGGCTTTGTCCATGGACACCTATGCTAACTCTGTAGATGTCTTGTTGTACCACCATCGCATACCAGCTTTCCATTACATCATTTTTCTTCTCCCTGGTTTCCGATGTCCCTCGATGACACCATTCAGGACGAATACCTTTCTGGATGTCTATATTATAATTATATATAATAAATATATAAATATCGACAGGATAAATGTATATAATCTATTCGTGTGCGAGAGGCCAATAGAATTGAAAATAATTTTCGATATGGTGGAGCACTTCATCGCTCGGTCGATATAATAAATTTACGGTTAAATTAAGTTTCCTAATAGAACGTATAAATAAATAAAATGGTTTATTTAATAATTCGTAGTAATAGACTCGTTATTAAGATAATCTAACGATATATTTTATATATATATATATATATATTGGTTCGTATCACGTGAAATCCGTCTCATATGTCATACGTTGAGAAATAAAAGACGATAGAATAGCCGATGTAATTAGGAATACACGCAAGACGTAACCTATATAAATAGGCCGAAAATATGAGAACCGTAGAAGCTGACGGTATTCAGGTATTCAGGTAGGTTCTTAATTTTTGGGGAACAATTTGGCGTGTTTTTCCTTCCGACGGGTTCAACATCATCCCACTTATGCTACTATTCCGCTAATAATAATAATTACGAATGGACATAGTAAGTTCTCGTTAGTAAACTTAAAATAAATTCATAATAAATTCAAATCACCAAGTACGGACAATTCACTAATAATCGATCCGCTGGTGAGGCGTAGGTAAGGAAAGAACCATTGTATTAAATCATTTAATTTCATAACGAATTGCATATCTAGTCTACGTGTAAATATTTAAATGTTTTTTAACTTTTTATAAACGATTGTTCGTTAATCTCGAATCTTAATTACCATAAATTTCGTTAGGCGCTAATGACGATTCGACTTCGAATTGAATAAAAAAAACCAAGTCAATGAACAATGTAATATAATATATTATAACGTAGGAAGGGAAAGTAACAAAAATTGCTCAATAATCATCCTGTACCGACACTAGTACACTTTAAGAACGATGTGACAACAGCTAGAAGATAGCGTTTTTTGGTAAATGACTAAATACACACCGGTCTATATGCCAATACGAAAGGTGTCGGAACTACAGCTGTTCGATATCCCGATTTGGAATTGGTGCGTTGTGAGCTAATTCTCGTACGCGTTGATAAAACCAGCGATATTTCGCAAGGATCTCGTAATTTTGCTCCTTAATTACGCTGCAACTACAATTACGCTAGAAATACGGCTACCGGGCTATACCGCCTTCATAATTACCATCAATATAGTCACTATCCTCAGAAGCGTAAGTACATTTTAAGAACGGTAGCGGGGAGATTAATATATATATATATGTGTCTATATATGTATATATACACATCAGATGCGGTGATTACTTGAGTCGGTCAATCCATCTACCCGTGAATAGTCTTAATACTCGATGTCCGCACCGGTAAAGATAATGACTCCTTCAACGTTTCTGAATTCGAAAGACCTAACGCTGTTAAACTAACATTATTGCTTACTTACCTACACACTTCCTAATTTCTCACTCTCCTAAGTTATATCCGTCTAAGCTATTTATTGTCCGTTGGTGCTGTAGCCGGCTATTTTTACACACTTTCCGTTGCAGTAATATATAATAACGATTATATTGCGCCAACTCCAGTAATGTCGAAAAAGCGGCAATTATTAAATCGTATGCATTAATATTAATAGGACAGTCGGACGGACAGACGGACTGATAGTAGCGTAACAACAGAAGGACATAATATACAAATATACAAAGTCAGTAGCGAATACGACTATAATAAGAAGCTGTTAATGTTTCTTAACACGAGTGTATATATATATATATATATATATATATATATATATATATATATATATATATATATATATGTATAATATATATGTACAAAACATTAAAATTGTAAATGTAATGAAGCGAAGCAAATACGAGTAAAAGTAAAATAATTATATTTACGAAATAATAATAATAATAATAATAATGATGATAGTAATAACGATACGTACCTAAAAAGATGTTAAGTAAGCGTACATTAATATAGTAAAATGTTTGAATTACAATGGACGTTGGATAGAAAAATTTATATCCCCACTCACCGCAATATATTCTTTTAGAAATCGGAATCAACGCGAATAAACTAATAACAAAATTAATTTAAAAAAAATATTTAAAATAAACAAATTTCATCAATTAAAAACTTGGTAGTGCTAACGGATGCTCATCGGGACGAATGACACGTTTTCTGGTATACAGGATGGTTCGATATTGTACACTAACCGGTCAATTGGATGGGTAGGTGAGTTGGTTAGAGACTTTTTTACCGTTACAAAAATTATCGAGTCGTTGCAAGCAGAATGCTAAAATATTATTACTAGGAAACCAGCCTGTTCTAAAGCTTTAAATTAGTCTTTAAGATTTAACCGCTAACATTGTGACTGATCGTGATTTAAAAATGATATCCTGCATAATGTATTTTATTAGGTTCACGCTTCGTCATTTCTACAACCGTAACAGTAAAACCTGTTCCTATTCGATTTATTGCACGCCATATTGGTTCTTTGCGTCCTAAAGTGTTTCCTCAGGCGACCTTAGGGAATTTGTTAGAATTTCTTTATATTACTTGACTACGCGCTCTTTTTCGGAGGTTTCAGTTTTAATTCGTTGGTGCTTTTCATAAAGTTAGATCTTGATTTTAGTCTGTATGCTACTTCAGTCTGGTCATACATTGGATGCCACGTGACATTGAGCAGCCCTTTCTTTGTCCGCTATTATACGACGTCTAATATTTGGTAGCGCTTCGTAGATAAAGGTTTCCTACTGTCGTTGGTTTTAAACACTCCCTATTTCTAAGCGACGCGATTCATTTAAAGTGACGTACACCTGTTTTGCTTGCGCAGACTGGCGCTGTAAAGCATAATGCCAAAGCTGTGGTTCTCATAAGCGTAACCCCATTTTGAGGTTATAAGGTTTGTAAAAATTTCATTACGTGTACCGACTATTTGTCTGCTATCTTTCTCTCGTGATATTTTTATTCCCAAATCCATTTTCTATACGTTGTGCGAGGATCGCGATTTGAGACACACATGATTTACCGTTTCTGAAGCTCGCCTGTTCAACAATCAATTGTTTCTCTTTTGTTTTCTTAATACGGTTTAGTACAACACGATAAAAAAGCTTAAACATGCAGCAAAACAATGTGATAGGTAGATAATTCTTGACTTCTGTAGGATTCTTCTTTGGCTTCAGTAACGCAACATGTGTTTTTCCGCGCATTTGGTAATTTATTTGTACGGGTTATATTGTTAAACAGTTCATCCACTGGGAGTGTACGATCCTCGAGGTAGGAATTTAGTAGGTGATAGAGATATCGAACAGTGATTTGCTGTGGTCTATATAATAGACCACGATTCCAGAAGCTCTTTGCAAAAGACCTGTTTCATAAGCGAGTTCAAGAAATCTTATGCTAATTCACCGAATAGAGCAAAAATTAATGTATCGTCGGAGTAAGTTAAAATTTTACCTATAACATACGAACTAAATACATCATTTATATACATATATATATATATATATATATATCTCAAGAATAAATACGGTCCTAAAGGAACACCGAAAACACTGCTGCCCGTCTCTAAACATTATCCAATTTCGTCACATACTTTCCGTTTGTCACGTGTGTTTGAAATTATATGTAACATTTATCCGGAATTCACACGCACATATATAACTTGTTCAACTGAATTTTACGGTTAATAGTGGCTTGATCAAAGTAACCAACTAGTAGAAAACGACAATCCTTCAGATTCCCTGCAATATAATAGTTACGCTCAAACAGGGTTTTAATAATAATTCAAATTCGAATTTCAAATTTTTATTTCACATTATTAAGACATTTCCGATGTTACATACCACGAAATAATAGTAATAGTAATCAGTAATTTAGATACATAAAATAAAAAGCCTATGTAATAACGAATGGCAAAACACAATTATTTGTTCACTCACGTTACAAACAGATCACACACATTCGTATACATACACACTTGAAAACTCCATCTACAAAAACGCAATATTATTATACAATGAGTATATATGATAATAATAGTGTAATGATAATAACAATAATAATAAAAAATCAATAACAATTGAAATAACTAATAATATTGATTTCGACGATGACGATTTCCTGTTCTTTGTGTTTATTTTTATTTTTTGGTACGATTCTAATTGCACGTTTTCGTAAGCATGTTGGTTAAATAATACATCTTTTAATTAGATTTAATTAAATAAATTCTCATTAAAATATTTGCAAATTAAAACTTTATCAGGTAACTATGCTGCCTTTTAAGATAAAGGGTCATTTGTGCTACTTACCTTACTACCTATCATAAAATATATGCATACAACACACACATACACTCGCGCGCGCACACACGTATATATATAATATATAATACTAAAATTAACTAGAAAGTTCATGCGAAGGTTAGCAATATGGCAACGTCATTTTAGAATTTATTATTATTATTATTATCGGAATCATTATTAGATTTTTAATCATCGGATTTTTCTATTCGCGCCCTAACTGATTAATTTGGCTAACAACAAACCCCAAAAAATAATAAAAAAAATTCCGAAGAGGGGCGAATGTTTGCTTTGTAAATCGACACCTTATTTTAATTCATTTTTTTCATATTATCATTATTATTGTTATTAATTTGATTAGCATTATTATTATTATTATTATCCGGTTATTCGATGAAAATGAACGAAATGTTTTATCATTATTCAGAGATTCCCCTAGTTCAATAATGGAATATAACCACCCGAGTGCGGGGATTTCGCGAGATGAATAAACATCTCTCAATTAAAAATTGAGTGAAGAGACGGACTTCTGTTTAAAAGCGGAAGAGACCCGAGAAGTTGTAATAATCTGAAAAACAAAACTTCCCCTAATCGAACTCGATGTATACATATATATAATTAATATAACATTTTCTTGGGAGGTTCTTTATTTTTTGAATTGTTTAAATTTTTTCCTGCTCAGATTTCTTTATTATATTTTTAGATTTTTTTTTTTTATTGATTTTTTTCGCTAGCCTTTTGCCAACACAATTCTTCGTTGTTATTATTATATTCTTCATCTTACGGTCGAAGGAACTTAACCATCCCCCTAATTCCGTCAGTCGATTTTTAAGAATAGTATAATAGTAGTAGTAAAAACACTGTTTTTTTTTTTGTAATAGAGCGGTATTTTTTAAAAGTGGTAATGGCGCGGGAGCGAAATTTCTTTAGTAGCGTAAAATCTTCTACTTCTTCTTCATCTTCTCGCCGGTTGAATTACAGTCATCAATCTTAGCTCGTTAGTTAAACACTGGCTTTTTTCAAGATATTTACATAACTTATCACGGTGCGTTAGTAAAATAGTGGTGAGTAGTCGTAGTAAGCAGTAGTAATAGTATTAATACATCGGGTGTTGATATAACGTGGTTTGAATTCAAACGAAAACATTAAAAACTAGGCGAATGTGAGTGTGAACAATAAAAGCAAATAATTTAAGTAGCGGTTGAAATTAAAGTAAAAGCAATAATAAACAAAAAACCAACTTTAAAAAAATCATCTAAGAAGAAGCAATTATCGGAGGGTGAAAAATCTCGTTAGTTAATAAGGAGGGTATGTATATATATATATATATATATATATATATATATATATATATATATATATATGTGTGTGTATAAACGGTTGGTCCGAAGAATTTCAACACCCTTTTTTTTATTTTCGAAGTATAAAATTAGCGCGACTTACTCGAGTGACGGAGAAAAACTTTCTAACTTTATACGCATCGTATATAAACGAAATTTTGTCTAACCCGATTCCAAGATGATTTCACATTCGGCGTGAGTTTCAGTTTGGAATATTCGATGAAATATACCCGACGATAATCACAACTCAACCCTCAATTTTTTAGCCATCTATCTTTTAATATATGTGTCAATTCTGCGTCTAATATATAAGAACACAACTCGGAAGATTGTCGAATAAAATAAAAAATCATTCAATGCTCGATTTGACCTGACTACGTCGTAATACCGGTTTAAGATAGCGGTGGTTAGTGGTTACGTGTTATATTTTATACCCACACATACATCCCACAACGGTGAAAATTTTTTGGGGGCTGCGGAAGATCAAAAGTAGTATACAATGGGCATTTAGTAAATTACGAGAAAATTATTTTTAAAAAAACATCTGGCCTCCGAGCGCAGGAAAAAGTGAAATTTAAGACGTTTTAACTAAATTTCCTACAGAGTTTTTTTTAAACTTTTACGCGCGTGTATATATATATATATAAACACACATATACACATACACACGTATATATAAAAAAGAATAAGCTTACTTGTGTGTGTAAGTCGACGTGTCTAACGTTACAAAACATGGTTGAAAGACAGATGCTGGCAGTATAGGTACATGTGTGGATATATATATATATATATAGCCATTATTTCCTTGACACACCTAATGCAACAAAATGTGGTTTGATGGGTGGGTGTAGGTAGTGGAGGTACATTATGTATATATATATATATATACATCCGTCCATTATTTCTATTGACTTGCTCATTTTGCAAGTTAACTCCCCATATAGTCAATTAAAAAATAAAATAATTTTAATTGACATTAGGCGTGTAGTTTGTGAGATGTTCAAGCCAGAAAATAGTGTGTACAAAAGTATATATCTAGCATGAAAGAGTTATATTAGTACTATTAGTAATTTGAGAAGAAAAAATCCTGACATTTTAATGAAAATTGTTGAAAGAAAGAAGGTTGGAATCAAATTTTAACAAATTACAGTCGTTGCGAATTAAATGTTTTAAAATGTCTATCGAATGATCGGTTATAAACTAAACTTGCTTTAATATTTCCAAAACGCAAACGTTATTGCAGCTTATATTATCGCCTGACTTATTTAACCTCTGTCTAGAAAAGATCTTTCGAATATCATTAAGGGAGGAAAATGTCGGAATTAAAATAAACGGAGAAGAAATGTCAAACGTAAGATATGCAGATGCCATCTTGACTGGAAATTCGGGCTACAATTAATGTGATAAATATACTGTATAAGAATTTGGAATTAAGACAAAATGTAGGCAAATTGCAGGAAAAGTGCCATATATATATATATATATATATATATATATATATATATATATATATATATATATATATATATATATATATAAGGAAAAATAGCTGAAAAGTGGAGAAATTTAAATACTCTGGTTTGGTAATAAATTACAATTCATATACTTTTACAACCGAAGTTTTCTTTACCATTAATGGTCATATAGAACATATTTAAAGAAATACCAATTACAGTGGATATGTGTCTTACTCAGACGGCAAAAATAACTCCATATGGAAATCTGAAAAAAGGTACAACAGTCTCGCAAAGACAAGGAGAACAGCGTATTTCGGCGACATAATTAATAGCGCATTTTATAAACGATATTACAAAGTGGCGTAAAAGGAAAACGGCCGGGAGAAGGAAGAAGTTCGGTTGGAGAATGAACTTAAAAAAAAAAATTGAAAATTCGATGGAAGTGGAACACTAAACTTTTTTCTCCTCATTGTACCGGAACCAAAATAAACAATCATGATGAATAAAGTAATGAAAGTGTGTTTAATATAACACCTCCACTGATTAGATTCTCTGGAGCACTGAATTATTGGGTTAGTCCATTACTATAGTAATTTTTTTAAGTACCGTCTCCGTATCGGAGGCAGGCGACTACTTAGCTACACACATATTTTGTTGTACAGTGTAAGTAGCGTACAAAGTAATCATGGCATGGTGTCAGCATAGGTACGCACACCCGGAAAAACTTATTGTAATCGCTTTGTTGTCATGACACAATACAGCCCTGCGTGTTTTTGTAGTATATTGTTACTAGCGAGCATATGGTGTTGTGCGTGTTGGTTTGCCATTGCCTTCCGCGCGATATTTATATTAGTATTATTTATATTTTTATTTCCCGAGGATGATTTTTGCATCGCAGATCGTATTCGAACTCGGTACCTTTTGTATAGAAGTCCGTGTTTTAGCCACTACGCTTTCCTGATGACGATGAAAAGTTTGTTATTCAACTTTTAATCGATATTCCGAATTGTTAAAATCGTTTACTCTTGTAAATTGAAGTGTTTATTTTTCGAGTTATTGGAAGAGCATTTCTCTATTTTAATCGCGTCTTGTAGGATTATCAGAGTAAATAAAACCAACGCGTTAATGACGTCACGCACCAGAAGAACTACTCCGAAGCTATATGAAAAAATAAGTTCGATTGGAAATCCATTAAATATTTTTAATTTTTCAATTATATATTATTATTATTATTATTTTTTAAATAATAATACAGGAGTATGCGATTTATTTTTCAAGTTCAGGTATCGGCCGTTTGAAATTTCTTTCCTAGAAATCGATTTACTTTATTTTAACATACGTAAACGATCGATATTAGGAGAATTATCTGAATGTAGAGCTTATCTTAATAAAGGAATTTAGAGCGAGTTATAGAGAACGGATAGAGAAGGATAATCGTAGTTATCTCGTAAGAATATTAGGAACGACTCGATTAGGTTCTTATAAAAAAAAATTAGGAAAGTTTTTATACAAAAAATTACACTATCATTCTGGAAACTTCCCATAATTTATCCAATAAACTGGTTTTTTAAAGTTGCCGAAGCGGTATCAAGTCCATAATGAAGATAAAATCGAGTTAGGAGAAGGAATTAAAAATTGAAACTTGCACGTTAGATGGTGGAAATTTTGCCGACGATATATTTATGTGTGTATTTACGTAACATTTCTCTAAATTAGGCAAAACTTGAAATATATATTTTTTTTTAGGGGGGCGTTCAGTTGAAAGCAACAAATGCAACAATGTTTAAGTACGAAAAACAATTCACACCGGTTACGTTACGATTAGTGATAATGATGATTAAAATGAAATACATCCAAAAAATAATATAAATAAAAAACTATGCGTAAAATCTAATTTTACTTTTGCGCCAGAAGTAAAAGGAATAATTAGAATAACCAAGTACCAGAAGGAAAACTTTATCGAAGATATAGAAGATACGAGAAAAAAAAATGGCAGGTGTAATAAAAATCAACGAATAATTAATGAGGCGATGGTGGAGAATATTTGCTGAAAAAGATGTAATCGCACTATCAGTAACATAACGTTATGTTACTATTGATGCCGTTGCTGATACTAAGAGTATATTTTGGAAAAAACTTGTTGGAGTTAATTAAAAAACTTGCTTATAAGTTAAAATTATTTCGCCAGCCGTTTTCCTAATATATAAAACATATTAATATCTACATACGTATCTATTTCGCACATACAATACCTACTCACATAACTCTGCAAACCTATGTATATATACATATATATAACAAATCTACATACGGGCAAAAATATTATTTAAGGAATTATATACTTGTACGGGTAATAGTCTTGAGAATATTTCGCATAAAAATTAATAATTATAAAACGTAATTATAATTCTTGGAAAATTATTTGTTATAAAAAAAATTCTTTCTTATACACTCATACGATGAACTACACATGATTATATCGTCGAAGTATATTTGCTAATGTACCGAGGACATACTTTAAAAATAATATATATATAACTACTGACACGCATACACACCCACATACATAGATACACGATACACACATTCATATATATATATATATATATATTTGTGTTTGTGTGTTTGCACATTAAATATGTACGTTCCTTTCTAGTAATTTTATTGAAAGATATTATTTCAGAACTGGATATTTGTTTTAACGTTGTTCCGAGAATTTACTGCATAAAATTTATAATTATTAAACATAATTACAGTTCATATTTATGTACAATGGGTTATTACCGTACATAACGTTATTACTCACCCTCAGCCTGTTTCCCCAAACAGATCTCTCGCGCCCCTCTTCCTTACACTTACATATATATATATATATATATATATATATATATATATATATATATATATATATATATATATACATATATACATATATATATATGTATAATTTGTATATGTGTATATACGTGTATGGGTTCATATATTGTTTATACACACTTATATGTATCATGTATATGTAATTAATGCTTACTGACGATATACTTTAGTTACAAACGTGAACTGATTAACCTGTTCATTTCGTTAAATACAAGTTTCATGCGCGCACACACACACACACACACACACACACACACACACACACATATATAGATATAGATATATCCTGTCGAGGAAGTGTTCTTTATATCTCTCTGGGCCAGTGTTCTAATGGTGAATAGTGGATCTCAGTGGATCAATCGTCTTGGCTTGCCTTTACACTTAAATATCTGCTTTGATTTTACTGGCAGCGCGGGAGCATTATCTTGTACTAGCGATTCTGTGTTCCATTTTTTTAGCGCCGCCACACTGTCTGTCTTTCACCAAGCCTTTTTCCGCCCCTGTTATATAGTAAGTTCAGCAAATGTAGAAACAATATAAAAATGAAAACGCAAATGATAATGAATTCTGCATCCACGGGGTAGACGTAACAAACTCGTCAGGCAGTGAGTGATCACCTGCTAACTTTGCGATCAAAGAGGAAAACGCATTTGGAATTTTTGGAATGTGAGTACACTGATAGATAACAGAAACGCTAGAAGATCAGCAGTTGTATTACACAAATTAAGAGAGTTCAATATAGACATTGCAGCACTTAGTGGGACTAGATTAGTGGACGAAGGAGTACTCTTAAAAATTACCATAGTTTAAGTTAGGTTAGGTATTGGAAAGGAGTAAAGGCAAACAAGAAGTGGCTGCATGGTGTTGGGCTTGCGGTCGATACTAAATTGACTGAATACATCACGGAGGAACTCGTGACTATAAATAAACAAAACATGGCAATGAAAATAGGGCTGCCAAGCATGCAGGAATTGAGAATCCTCAGCGTATATGCCTCTACCCTTGATAGATCAAAAACGGAGAAAGAAGCGTTTTATAAAAAGCTTCATAAATTATTTGACAGGACTCGAACAAACGAAAATATCATAGTACTTGGTGATTTTATTGTAAGAGCGAGTAGAATCGTTAAACTATGGAAGGCACGTGGCTTAGGAAAAATGACCGCTTTATCACTAACCCTAATTTTCAACTAAAATACATACATAAAGGCACCTGGACCAATCCACGATCAAACCACAATCAAACCCGATTCATATGATAGATTATGTAATCACAAGACAGAGAATCAGAGTCGAATATTTGATAACTTGTGCTATGACAGAAGCTAATGGGAATCTACGGTTTGACGTTAGAAAAATTCATCACTATAGGACCGAAAATAAATATATACACCTACCTTGCGGATACAATGTTGCTGGGTCAGAAAATAAAAACGTAACAGATAAACTTAAAACAGAAGTTATTTCATCTTTGAATGACGTACTCTCTTATAATAATAGCAATATGAACTTTACTGATTACTGGCATGCTCTTAAAAATAAACGGGGCATGCAAGAAAATCTTAGAGCAAAGGAACCAAAACAACCTGGCTGGTTTTCGGACGCATCTAAACAAATCGAGAAACTGCTTTAAAAGTAAATATTTATTGGCAAGCTGATAAAACAAATAACGAAAAAACAAATGAATATAAAAAAGCTAAGATGAAAGCACAAAGAGAAATAAAAAAACTAAAAAATGAATGGTGGATAAAAAATTCAAAAGAGATACTAGTGAATGACTCAAGAAGGTTCCGCAATGCAATACAAATTATTTACGACCTAAAATACAAGCCGAAAACTGCTATAAAAGATAAGATAGGAAATCTCTTATATAGAATGGATCAACTAAAAACAAGATAGTAAGTATGCCGCTAAACAATGAATCGAAGTTTAATAAAAACGTGCTATAAATTGTATCCTATTAAGGAAGGAGATAAATTTGAGCCTAAACGATCCACCAACAATAATGGAAGTGCAAAAAGCGACAAAGTGCTTAAAGAACAACAAGTTGCCGGGGCTTAATGAAATTCCTGCCGATGTTTTCAAAGTCGAGATGGTTGGTTAGTTGTATACACTTTCAACATTGTGTGGCGAGAAAAATCAGTAGCAAAGAATGTCAAAGAAACAACTATAATGTCAATCTATAAAAATGAAGAAGATAAATCCGATTGCGCAAAAATTACACTTTTCTATGTACTGCAAGCAAATTTTTCACTAAGATCCTTCAAGAATGAATAAAAACTCTGTTGAATTTAAATCTATCAAAAGAACAATATGGATTTAGGGAAAATCGCAACGTACTTGACATGATTTTTACCCTAAGGCAACTGATAGAGGTCCGAAAATAATCTTTAACACTGTGTATGACCTTTGTAGAAGTAAAGCAAGCATTCGACTCTGTTAATAAGGAAGCTTTAGGGATGTGCTTAAGCTAGATGTCTATCAACCCTGTTGCAATTAATAAAACTGCTTTACAGCCAAACGACGGGTGGTGTATTACGTGATAACGGGCGTACAGAAGAATTCGACATAAGCATAGGCGTAAAACAAGCATGTGTACTCGTCTAAACGCTATTCAACTTTCACATGAAGAATTTAAGCGCAGAATTACGAATGCGGGAATCGATATTAAATTTAATTTCGATGGAGGCTTGTACAATTTAACTAAATACAAAACAAAATTATTCCTTTCCACTTGCTTGCCTTCAATATGCTGATGATTACGTAATTTTTAACGACAAAGCAGACGAATTCCAAAATATGTTAACGTAATTAGTGGAAACGTACAATGATTTCGAGCTTGATATAAATGAATGAGAGAAAAACTGACACCATACAGTTAAATGAAGAACTATTTAATTACGAGTTAATCGGAAATAAGTTAGGCTCGATGAATTCATTTAAATACCTTGGCAGTTTTGTCAATAAGGAAGTAGCAAAATTTCTTCTCTATTAAAAATACAAACGCATCATATGACAAACTAGTTCACAGAATATTTTATAGCAAGAATTTAACAGCTAAAGCTACGATATTCCGACCTTGCTGCATGAAGGCAAAGATTGACTTGAGAAAGCAGGGAAAAAAGCTGGAAGCGCGCAATTTCAGATTTCTGTGAAAAATACATCGCGTCACTTAGAAAGATGGGAAAATCAACGAATACATACTGAATACAACGGGACGCTGTTCAGTAGAATAGTTTTTAGCAGGTAAACGGTTTAAATGAGTATATCACGTGATCCGTATTTTGATGAACGCATTCTCAAAAAGACTGTTCTAAGTTAGTTTTAAATAACGGAAAAAACATTGGAACACCCAAAATTAAGATATAAAGACGCCATTGCGGAAGATTCGAAAAAATTAGGAATAAATCATAACAACGGCATCTGGAAAAAAATTACATCAAACCGGAACGGATGGAAATCAATTACAAAGCAAGTAACTAAGGTCGTAAGTACATCACAAAAAAGAGGAAACGAATAACGATAACAACTAGTGAAAAAGCAGCCGAGGCAAGAAGGAGCAGTGCAGCATGAAACCACACCGCTTAATGAAAATATAAATGAAGCGAGGGGTCCACAGGCTAAAATAAGTACTCGGTTCTAAAAAAAACTAATCGGAAGATGATACATATACATATATACACACACACATATATATATAAATAATTCAACATGATAATTATAATAACACTAACAATGATAATAATAATAATGATAAAAATTTAACTCAAAATATATACGCTTTACAATAATTAATTAGTTGACGCATATTGATTAACAGTACATTTGTTCATATTTTGTATTACTTAATATTCTCGACTAATAGTGTATATATATATATATATATATCTATATGGCCAAGACACATTTTTTGTTTCTGGTTTTGGAATTGTGTTAATTATGAATTTACTATATTTTTACCTATCAGTGCAAATATTTGACTCTTATCCAATTTTACATCTTTTAACTTTATTTTATTTGAGAGGTCAGCTATCGTCATCAATAACAATCTCTCAATCTTTCTCTCTCTCTCTCTCTCAATATATATATATATATATATATATATATATATATATATATATATATATTTATACACCATTTTTCTACCAAGTTGTAATTATTTATTAACGTTTACATCGATTCTTGTATCTTTGTCGTTCATCCACCAAACCTTTCTAGAATTACAAATTCTGATCTAACGACAGTGCGCTCCTACTGAATAAATAAATAAATAAATAAGTAAATAAATAAATATATATATATATATATATATATATATATAAATGTATAAATATAATCGATAATTTTGTAAAAGATTGTATATTCTATCTTACCGCTCCATTGGTATAGACCACGTACTGTGCGACCTCCTGACAAAGGGAATTACGACATCTGCGTTCCGTAAGATGAATTACGTCTATAGACGAAACTGAGAGAGAAGATGTCTTGTAGAAAACCTAAAAGTAGTAAAAAAGGTTTTGATGGAGTTTTTCTATAAAGAAAATAAACATGGAAGAAGGATTAATATAGTTAGACGTATCAGGTGTTCGGTGGGCTATTTATCTTAATGCGAACGTGCGCTCGCCGAAATTACGTGTAGGTTAATCAGCCAATCGGTTATATTAGTTAGAAAGCTCGTTTTCTTAGTTGTTCATATTTATATTGTTCATCTATAATAGTAATCATAACACCGTTAATATAAATGCCGTCCATATTAACGATATTATTTACATTTCAATATATCATCTGGCTCTAGCACGAAGTATACTTATACAGGTATGCACTTATATATATATATATATATATATATATATATATATATATATATATATATATAATAAATGAATTTAAATGCGTAACAAAGGCTAAAAGAAACACGGAGACGTTTGATGCATAATAACGATTTTCGATAAATATCACCGGGGAAACGCAACTGAGTGCTCACGCGCTCTAACGTGTTGTACAGCGTTTTATACAAATATGCTAGATAGATGTTATGTGACTAGGGATGAACTTTAAAAAATATTGCGATTCATGCAATTCTCGAAATTCAGACCTTAACAAAAATTATCATACTCTATCTGGAAGATGTGACGAATTCGCTGGTACAACTTTACTCGGTATTGACTAACTCGAAATAATTTAGAAATTGTTCGCAATGATTTAGACAGTATACTTGTTGTAAACAAACAATTCAAAAGGAAAGGTTTAGTTAACCTAGGAATTTCAGCTATAGTAAAAAAGTTGTTTTTCAAATAGTACGTGGTTGGTATATTATATATATATATATATAGATTATCGTGATATGGCAATTGCGGATAATCCGCAAAAATTTGCAAAAGATCGACAAAACAATTCAAATCAACGCAAAACGTTTATTTATAAGAAGGTTTTAAAAGTTAGCTTTCACGAAAAATCTGGCGCGAGTTTTTATTTTTTCGAAATCAAACACTCTTCTTTACTTATTTAGTCGAGATTGAAATTTTTTCAGTAGCACTTTATCACAGAGCGATGCGTCGTCTTGTTCTTCCACATATTAAATAAGTTCTTCAATGTGTGTTAGAGCTGCGTCATGGTTTACTCGTCTTATCCTACAGCTCACTCTCTTCTAAAACCATACCTGATGCTCTCTCAACAATTTGTTCATCAATAAAAGGTTCATAGGCTAGTAATACACTCAACACTTCGTTGGCGTCGCTTTCTTCTATGACGGATTTCGAAGAAATTAGCTAAATCAAAAAATCCGCGTCCTAATATAGACCGCGGATAATCGAAAGTTTAATATATATATACATATATATATATATATATATATATATATATATATATATGTGTGTGTGGGTGTGTGTGTGTGTGTGTTTGCCACGTATACGATAAGAAAATATAATAATAAGCCTAAGGAAAAATGAAATAAAAGGAAGGACTTTACGTTAATTCGATTAATGCAAAGGTCAAGTCAGCAATTACCTTAGTCAAGCCGTTCCTAGGATAATTTGTCATTAAACTTATCCACTGTGTATCTCTCCGTCGTACGTGTGTGTACTCGATGCAATGACATTGTTTGCCAACTAATCATAATGTAACTATTATTATTATTATTATTATTTATAATTTATTATTATAGTATCCGTTATTATTATATTATTATTATCGTTATTACGGTTGTTAATATTAAATGCCAATATCAGACTTAAAAAAACAAAATAATAATGATGGGACGAATGTTACTTCTTCGGTTTCGTAAGTAGTAATAGTAGTAATAGTAATAGTTGACGTGGTAGACTTATTAAATTTAGATAGATTCAAGAAGTAACCTAGTACTAACACATAAACACACGAGATATATATAATAAAATACCAAGCGATCAATCAATAAACGTAGCATTATGGGTGGAATAAAACGCCGTTTAAACAAGGAGCTAAAGATGAAACTGATTGCTACGTGGAAAGTGAGTAGCATAGGCAAGGGTACTAGGTAAATGAAAAATTTAACATATATATATATACACCTAAACGGTTCTGGACGGTTTTTAATATTTAATTTTTCCCCCGGCTTAATGGATGTCAGAAATGGCCCGTTGTTAGGCTTCGCAGGAATTAACAAATAGGAATGATGGCAGAAGTCATTCCAACGGTGATCGGAAATGTAATTTCGATAATTATTATCGGGAATGTTCACGCCTTCGGGTATCGATTGGATTATCGAAAATCGACCGTTGTATTATCGTATTGTATTGGATTATGTGCACCACAGTCGTAAACGAACAAAATGAAACAGGGGAATCGGTTGTTTAACCTTTCTTCAATGTTTATCGTAACGCAATAATTTTTTTCTTTTACCAACTCCGAACAGTAGGAGATCTTTTTTTTCAAAATCCCCACATATATATATATATATATATATATATATATATATATATATATATATATATATAACGTATTATCTACTGTTTTTGTATATACATATATGTTTTTTCAATACGTTAATGCATTAACTAATGAGATCCTTAGGTTCGATTTGATTTACTCATTACGCAATACGTTTATATATATTAATATATTTTATGCCAATTCTTCTCCTCAATTATGGCATCGCACCTTTCCGTACTTAATAACGGTTTTTGTCACCTTTCGGATAAATTTATTCATATTAATTCCTTACTTGTACGTATTAATGGGCTGAGTTATTCGTTTCATTATTAAGTTTTCGGTGATAAAAAACAAGAAACGTACCTTTTCAATATCTCGCGCATTTTTTTTTTTGGCTTATTTTTATTAATCACTATGATTATCGATTAAATTCTCAAATTTGAAACGCAAAATTGTCACTAATTTTTAGATAAACTGTAGTGCCGAGTTGCTGGAAGATATTTGTGTTATTCAATTATAATTCTAACTAAGGTATAAAATTAATACGCTAGTATGTATATACCTTAAATAACCGACATGTGTATATGGTCAAAGCGGATTTTACAGTGGTGGCCGATGGACAGAAAAAGGAAACAGGGAAGGTCAATGACGCGGTGGCACAATGATATAGCAAAGATAGCTGGGAAAAATTGGTTGAGGGAAGCACAGGACAGAAGTGGTTGGAAGACGTTTGGGAAAGCCTCCATCCAGGAGCGGATAGATAAAGGCTTATTGTGATATATATAATATCCATCCTTTTTGAAATAATATTTTTTTGATCTGATATTTTTGAAAATTATTCCCCGATTAATGGTCGTGGTCAATAGCGTTGAATGTGAAACATGGAGAGCTATTATTAAGTTTTAAATAAATGTTGATCATGATTTTCGGAAGATAATTTTGAATTATTAAATTATCGACCATTTACTATATCGTAAAACGTTAGTATTATTTAACGTAGTTGCTCATTTTCCACTACAACGTGATTTACGAAGAAAATAACCTATATATATATATATATATATATATATATATATATATATATATATATATGAATGTGTGTGTATGTATCTACTTCTGTGGTCGTAATTCCCGGAAGGAATGTCGTGACTATTACACTACAGCTTATTCAATTTTAACACGTATCGGTACTGTCGCCTACAATCCGATCGTACAAATATAGTTCAGGTTTTAATCGTCTCCGTGTTTATCGGACTAAGGACTGGTCGTAACTGTACAACTAGTAATCTTGCTAAGATCATCGGAATTGGAGTTTGTGAGATATGTAATATCGAAGATAGCATCAGAACATCAGATATCTAGTCCTGCCCCAATACAAAAATAGAGAATAGGTTTCTGTCTGAACTACTATGGACAAGGAATACGCTGCCAATTCGAAGAGCTTATTGTAGATCCTACCTTTTTGAATGCGCGTATATTACATAATTTTATTAATGCCGATAATCTGAACAGTCCACTTAAACTAATCAAAGGGTGAAAACTGTAGAAAAAAATAAATAAATTGAATGTTTCAATTCTAAATAATAAACGCGAGTGACTAAAATTTACAATTTCGCGTAAGAACTTGACAACGAAAGATTTAATTTTTAATTATTATTTTTTAAATGACAAATGTACAGTTTTGAAAGTTGCGTTGTCTACACACTCTATTTACTTAATAACGAGTTAGATCGAATTTAGTTAATAACGAAAATAAAGAAGTCTAAACTTTCACCGTTTTTCATCTAGTTCGTTTAAATTTCTTTTCCCACATAATACACACGTTACATAAAAAATGTGTGCGTGTGTATTTATTATGTATGTGTGTTAGTCGTTGTCGGGCACGTCATAATTAATTAGCCCGATGATAATGATGCTCATTGATCGTACGCATTATAGAATGGGTATTATTTGCTCTGCGGCAATTATGCCTAACCAGGTCGCTATTTATCGAATTGAAACTAGGCGAGTAGGTGGAATATAGATAAACTAAAACAAAAAAATTAATTAGAAGAAGGCTGAGTGATAGATGGTTGAAAAATTATTGCGCTGTCATAATAAGTTGTGCTGCGTGTTTTTAGAAGAGCACAGTGATACGGATACGAATATGGACGTGAAAATGACAATTATTAGTTTAATAATGATAATAATAATTTTACCGTTATTATACTAATAAGTAATGATAATAGTAATTTATTTCCGGCATTTACGCTACCGGTAAAAAATATTGCCGATATAATTGTAACGAATAGTAATTAATATCAATTAATAGCTTTCAGGAGAATGATTTCCATAAAATTAATCAAATCTTACAGAACAATTAGCTATATGGCTAGCATTGTCATTGCTGGTATTAAACCGTTGGTGTATGAGATTGAGAAACGTATTAATATTTTATTAATCAAAAATAATGTAAATACAACTTATGAATTTAACAACACGCAATATCAGCATCCGTACTATTTGCATCAAGAAAAAAAGCTAACAATTAATTCAAAATAGTATTGGATGAATATTATGTTAAAAAATATCAAAGGTTATGGGATGAATACAATGGACTAGCGAAACAATGGATAACAAATTAAATTGGAAGCCATATATTGAAAACATAAAACTAAAATCTACGAAAGCTCTTAATTTATTAAAAATGTTGCATGGCAAGTCATGGGGATCTGATAGAATGCTATTACGACTGTATGGAATTTATGTCAGATCAATAATAAACTACGGTGCGATCGCATACGACTCAGCTGCAGAAAGTACGCTAAGAAAACTGAATGTAATCCAAAACAACGCGCTCAGAATATGCAGTGGAGCGTTTTGCACAAGTCCGGTTATAAGCCTGCATGCAGAAACAAACATATTGTCATTAAAACACCGTCGAATTATATTAGTACTGAAATACTATACGAAACTTAGCGGTAACAAAACGCATATAAATTACTATAAAACATTTCATTCCAATTTAAATCAAATCTAGGGACAAAAACAAACCATTTAGAATTAGATGTAATGACTATCTAAACTATTTGCGTATAAATCGGTTTAACATCAGGCCACCCGAAACTACAAACCCGCCATTGGAAAATATTAAACAGATCAAAACGACACGTGAAAAAGATCTATTAAATGCAAGAAAGCAAATAATACTGGCAATCAAGATGGCCGCTCAAAATGTATGGACAAATCAAATCAACAACAACTTACGGCAAGTTAAAGGCAAATTGGATCATTGGGAAACAAAACAGACGAGAAGAAATTGTATTATGCAGAATCCGTATCGGTCATACGAAATTAACACATGGTCCACTGCTCCAGACAGGACTCCCGCCGTCGTGTATATACTGCGGTAATCAAAAAATGTCCATCAGTCATGTCATCACTGAATGTCCAGAATTCACCGAGGAACGAGAGAAAGCGTTCGGACATAGAAAAATGACGACAGAAGAAATGCTTGCAGATGATGAAGCTATCGTTCAATATGTTTTTAGTTTTTTAAAATGTACAAATGTATTCCATAAGATATCTTTTCCGTTGTATTTAATTATTTAAGTTATAGCAGACGCAAATGACCAAGATGTCGAGCGTCTTTAAATAAAAATATACAATACAATACAATACAATATTTTCCCAGTGTAGACAGAAGACTAAAGAATGTTGTATTCGTGCCAAATTATTTCAATACACAGTTTATTAGCGGACATGGATTATTTAAAGACTATTTATATAAGTATGGAATATCGCATACGAATAAATGTGCAATATGTAATTTAACCGATCATGTAAAGCATATACTGACAGGATGCAATTACGTCAACGCTGATTTCACAGATATAAATGCAACAGAATTGATGGATAAACAGTTCAAAGTATTTGACGTTTTCACAGTATCAGAAATAACATACCGCAAAATACATCTACATATATTTTAATCAAATTAATTGTATAATATCACCTTAATGTAAAATGGGCTGAACTGAGCACCGTAAACTTAATTGGATGGGCTCTTTTCAGTTCATTATTTATAAATTACATGTATATCACTTATAAATAAATTTTTTACCCCATCGTAATTTACGAACTGGGGACCAAAAAAAAAATAGTAATTAATATCGTTATAAAAAAAATCGCCAAACCGGAATAAGGAAATAATTAAAAATTGGAGTATATAATTAATATTAATTTTAAATTAATCTAATAATTTTGTTTTTTTTTTAAGTAAATTAACCGACGATTCTGAAGAAATTTGCTATCTCTTTTTTTTTGTTATAAATTAAACTAATATATAATGGTTTACGCACACACACCCGTAATAAGCGTATTAATAATTCCAGCCTATTCGATCGTTAAGCTCAACTTGGTCGGATAAGAAATTTGTTTTGTAAAAATTATCGTTGAAACGACCAAATTCGTGTTGTTATAATTTGTATAATTTTACCTAATAAAACGGGGGGGGCATTCGTGTTCGATAAAATTGTACGCAAACAGCCCGACTGTGTATAATCCGTAACGATGATAACATCAACTGAAAACAAAAGCGATCTATGGGGCGATATAGGGTAGTCTTAGGGCCGGCTAGTGTACGAAGAGACTTTGTATTAAGACCGAACGAAATCTAGGCGGGTACTTACTAGGTAAATTACTAAACAAATAACAGACCCGGTTTACCTGTTTTATTCATACATATGGATTAGTTTACTCGTAAATTCTCACCTTTTATTTTTTCCCTTACATTCATTTATTATTTTTATGATTATTATTATTGTCTTTATTAATACTATTTTTTTTTTTCACATTCCGGCCGACTGCCGAAAATGGTAACTATACTTTCCGCACGTCGTTACTTAGAAAATGTTCGCACCTCCGAAGTCTGGTGGTTCATTGTTAAAGCCCAGCTGAAACAGACATTTCCTCTTGTCCGCTCGTAATACGTATATATAGATTTATATATCCATCCAGCTATCATTAATACTTTAAAATCATCGTCATCATCAAAAGTCATTCCTATAACACCGCTACTACAAATAATACTGACTAAACCGTACCCTCGTCTACCATTACTCTATTTTACTTTCGCTATAAGCCGACGTAAGAATCATCACCATCAATAGGAAATGGTACTAATTCCACTATTTCGAAATTACCGCTACTTTACCGTTCGTCCGCGGGATTAGGTGTAAAATAAATAAACCTATACCAGTGGTCTCCGATCGTCCGGGTCGTCTGTTGTAGGCGTATACACCTGCTACAAGAAGTTTTTTCGTTTTGTTCTTTATTTTTTTACAACTTCTAAAAGACGCTACAGCTCTTACCAGATGTGTTACCTTTTCGCTTTGGCATCGCGCGTTCGTTATTTAATATTTCATTACCTTGTATATTGTGTTATACCTAATAACGATTCTCTCTCTCAGATGAAGCAGAAACAACTAGATAAGTAGCGTGTGTGCGACTTCCTGTCGGTGTCCACGTTATATATATGTATATATATATATATAGGACAAAAGACGACTCGGGTGGTGTTAATCGTTTTCGTCTTTAATCATTTCTTCTGGCACGATCGTCGACTGATTTTCAAAACTTACTCCGCCGAATCTAACTAGAACTAATTACTTCTAAGGCGAAAGAGATAATTAATACGTCACGCTATAATTTTGTTCGGTCGAAATAATTGTATATGAATAAATAATAAACACAGGACACCAAAGTAAGTAGCGCCGAACAAACAGCTAAAAATGGTTAAATCTCGTAACGATGGAACTGTTCCAGCCAGTTGTAGGGAAAAATTCGGGAAATTTTATTATTTTTCACGTGTACATTTAGGTATATATACATTTATATACATGCGCATTGATATACGTACACATGTCTATATATATATAGTTTTACACAGAACTGGTGCCAGAATTTCATGCTGAACCATCGACTGATTAAAAGACGAATGGAACGCAGTAATTATGCGTAAGTTGCAAACGATAACGGTAACGGTAACGCTAGTAATAACGTCAACGATGTAGTTACTTATTTATAAAAGTCTAAAAAAAAAAAATAAATAAATAAAAAAAAAGAAACGTATTCATTTGCACACTACGAGCGTAACCGAGATAGACAGCTGGTAACAGTTCCACTATGATAAATAACGCGTTGCACCAGTGATCGTTACTTCGTTAAATTTATTACGTCTCGTCAATTGCTATGCGTTTAAGATTTTAAAAATAAATAAAACACAAAACGAATCAAATACTGACTTTCTGTTTATAATAAATTTTAACCGGCGCTCTTTCGCAGGTAATTTAATTAATAATCACACGTATTATATATTTATATTATATATATGTATATATATATACTTGCATATACGTTGTGTTTGGTAAGAAATAATATTAAATATATTTCGATGATAATAATAATAATAGTAACAGTCATCATCACGGTAATCGTGGAAATGATGATGGTAATGATAAAAATATATAAAACGTACGCCTGTATTGGTCGTAATACAATTTTCTGATATGGTCGATTTTATGATCAAACACCGCGATCGTTGCATAAATTATTTTTACTAATCTGTATTCAAATTTCCAGGAATGACAAATCGAAACGATTAAACCGTGCCATCCGTTATTTCTATTTTATTTAATTTTAACATTAATAATAATAATAATAATAATAATAATAATAATAATAATAAACATCATTATTATTATTATTATTATTATTATTATTTAACATTCCCTTCATTATGGCTGATATTATAATATTACTACCGTTATTATTATAATTATTATTATCATTATGACTATTATTATCGTAATTGTCAACATCACTATTATTGTTAGTCGGTGTAATTAAAACGTATTTAATGTTATTTCGTTAGGAACACACGCGATATTAGAAAATCGTGTTCCACCGGGAGAGCATTCGGACAACGTGATCTCAATATTAATAAAACGGACAGACGTTGGCCATATGGCTAACCCGAGTCTGCCCGCCCGTATAAATAATTTTATTTTTATTATATAAAAATAAGATAAATTTCTAAGCGAGTCTTTGTATTTATAAAATTTTCATTTCGACTTCTTAATGGAAAAACTTAAAAGGGTAATAATAATAATAATAATAATATTGTTATTGATAATATTAATAATAATAATAATCTATCCGATTATTAGTCTGGTAATGAATTGAAATCGTATCCAATGGAGAAATATTCTGATCCGCATATGTGGGTACACACACACATACACATATATGTATATTTAACGTCTGTGTGATTGTTAAATGGTACGTACGTATTAAATTATTTCCAGTACTTATTAATTTATGTTAATAAACTTCCACAATCACACACACACTATATATATATATATATATATATATATATATATATATATATATATATGTATATATATAAATTTAAATCATTACAAACTTCGTAAATATTTTTGTTATACATAATTCGGCAATTTTTTTCAATCTCTTACGAAATTTGACAATTTGCAATTTTGTTCGAAATGGTTCTTTTTTTTGGTATAGTCCGATAAAATGACGTTAAAACTCCTTCAAAAAAATATGTAGAAAATCAATAGAGTGTCTACGTACAGAAGGAAATCCGAGGGGTGATGGATATGTAACAAATAAACGCCACCCCAACACATATATATATATATATATATATATATATATATATACACATATATACAGTCAAATCCGCTTTTAAGGGACGCCGGATAAAGGGACAGCCGTTTATAAGGGACAATCAGCAAAACCCCGAAACAAACGTATGAAATGAAGTTTGTTTTAGTTCGCTTTAGTGGTACAACGCGTCGGTTATAAGGGACAAAGATTAATAGACTTTCAAACGAAAATGTTCACATAAACAAAAATTGAATAAAAATGACTAAATTATTTTAGTCATTTTTACAATTCGTTTTTTGTTTGAGATGTCCTTGTGTTGACATTCTCTCATTGACGCTATACTGTTTTTTGCTCTTTTCGTTTATTAATTATGCTCTCTCCAATAGCTCATTATGTTCTTAGTTTAGTTCTGCAAAAACTGTAGTGAGTCCCGCGGTTTTATTTTTTTTTCCTTAAGAAAATTTTCTTTCCTTTTTTTAGTTCTGGTGAATTTTTCGTATAAATAAAATGTCGCGTAAATGTTTATCATTAAAGTAAAAAATTTCTATTTTAGACAAAATCGAAATTCAACCTCCTAATATGCCTGTTCGGGAGTTAGCAAAAATCATGGGCGTCTCCGAAAACACAATCTCCCGTTTAAAAACAGATGAACAGAACTTACGTAAAAAATAAAAATGGAGTAGTACTGAAAAGGGCAGTCAGGTGGTGGAAAGGAAACGAAAATGAGAAGATAAAAACCCAGAGGTTGATGAAGCTCTTAATTTATAGTTTAGCACAGTAACACAAAGAGGTGTTCATGTCAGTGGGCCAATGTTGAAATTAAAATCTGAAGAGTTTGCGAAAAAAAATGGGTTATGAAGACTTTGCAGCTACGGATGGTTGGCTTGCTCGGTGGAAAGGGAGACACGATATAAATTCAAAAAAACTCATGGAGAAAAGGGAAGCGCTGATTTGACAGGAGCTGAAAAATGGAGTTCATGCAAAATTTCCAAATTCCTTCAAAGTTACAGCCTGAATGACATTTATAATGCGGATGAAACTGGTTTATTTTATCGAGCCACTCCAGATGGGTCATTAGTATACAAACACGAGCAACTTATTGGTTCGAAAAAAGCTATGGATCGTATCACTGTGCTGTGTTGTTGCAATGCAACTGGAAGTGACCAAAAAAAAACTTTTAGTTACTGGTAAAACTAAAAAGCCACGTTGCTTTAAAAATCTCAATGTAAGTAACCTGCCAGTAACATATTACGCAAACCAAAAATGCATGGATGACTGCTATTATTTTTTCAAAACGGTTAGAAGACTGGGATATAGAATGACAGAGAGATTCTAGAAAAATTTTACTCCTTATTAACAATGCAACTCCGCACCACACTATCGTTGAACTGAAGAATATTCAAATTGAATTCTTACCTCCAAACACTACTTCACTAATTCAGCCACTTGATACGGGTGTCATAAAAAATTTAAAAGTGCAATATAGGAAGATGTTGATGCAGCATATCTTAGAATCTATTGAAGCCGACCTGGTAACAGTTTCTACAATGGCAAAATATATCACTTCCACAATAACAATACTGCAGGCTATACAATTTGTTGCTGATAGCTGGAGAAAAGTCACTTTTATGACAATTCAGAACTGCTTTGCTCATTGTGGTTTCAAGGAGCCCGATTATGAAATTGTTGAAATGGAAAGTAATGAAACACCGAATGAATTACTACGTGTGACCAACTATGACCAATTTTCAGATATTGACGCCAATTTGCCATGCTGTGACAATAATATTGAAGATTTGGATAACGAAATTATGGAAAATATCACAAAGAAGAAACAAATACAAGAATCAGAAAGTGATGACGACACGAATGACATTTCCTTACCTCCTGTGTCTACTGTAGAGGCGAAAAAATATATTGAAAAGCTCCAGCGGTATTTTATGTAACAGAATAATGAAGGTGCTCCTACGGCATCATTAGATAACTGTGCAGATTTTGTTCAAACGCAGAAGATGAAGAATTTACACCAAACGACTATAGCGCATTTTTACAGTAAATGAACAATTTTTACAGATATCAGGTCAGGTTCTTTTACCTTATGTATGCCTCCTGTATTTTTCTCTTAATTTCCATATAAATAAATATTATGCATTAATAAGGTTATAAGTATGTTAATTGTTTACTAAATTGTATATATTCTAACACCCACTCGCTTTAATAAGAGATTTTTAAAAATTCGCTTTTCAGGGACAGCCGGTTATAAGGGACAAATGACTTCCGCCCGATGTGTCCCTTATAAGCGACTTCGACTATATATATATATATATATATATATATATATATATATATATATATATATATATCGTATTTTCCGTTGATATAGACAAGATAATCGACGATAATTCCTTACAATCGTTATTTCTCTTTTTTAGTACGTATGTAGTTGTTAAGCGTTGTCGATTATAAATTTGGTTCGTATATCAGCCTTTGTGTGTACTTTTCTATAATCTTCTACCGCACACCACGATCTGGATCACTCTTTTTCTACGTACATATGTATGTGTTTGATATATATATATGTGTGTGTGTGTAGTAATCATATAGTATATAACATATATTTTTAAAAGTTTCTTCTAAATGATATATCTCCAGTAAGATGTAGAAGATAATTATTATCATTCATAGTCCCGACTTATACTATTAATATGGACAACTTGTTGTTTCTACTCTCACTACGACACCAACAACCGATATTATTACTATCGCTATTAATACTAAGTATCATTCTGTAGGCGCCTAGTATATTCGTATTAGTCGAGTTGCGCAAATTATCGAATTTACGATATTATCGCCAACGTATTATCGCGCGGCATCTAGAAAGACGCGGGAATTACCTACGCGACGCAGATGTTACCGTGTCGGAGTAGATATGGACGTCGTAGGAAAATTATCCAGATAACGAAGATAGTCTCTATTCGCCCGGCTAAAGATAATTATTAGAACGTCCGATACTTCCCGGAAAAACGAACTTGCAACACGGTCTCGTTAATGAAAAATAATTACAGGTTATTATTCGTTACACTGGGCAACTGTTATAAAATAATCCTTGACGGGTGTCGTAATAAATGACAACTAAATTATCGAACCCTCCGAATGAGATACCGTATTTTTTTCATTTTTTTTCATTTTTAAAGTTAATTGTTCAATTTCGCGTCTGCTAACTTTTGTCTTCTATTTCTTTTCTTAGTACGACGAAAGGACGAACTTACAAAATCCTTCTACATTCGGTTTAATTTAACCGGAAAATTAATATATATATATATATATATATATAATGGAAAATTAGTTACAATTCTATATAATACTCGCATACAAAAAGTACAATATGTATATATATATATATATCGTAATTATCATCGTCTTATTTTATGTAATAAAATTTAAGTTACCGAACTGTAAGCGATACAAATTTAACGTGAAAATACCTTATAACTTAAGCTTGTTGACCATCAAGAAGAACATAATATTCATATAAGACATACCACTAACATACCACACACATACACACACACACACACACCAATGCACACGTATTCATATGTACCTGTAAAAACATAATCACGCAACAAACGTATACACATATAATATATGTGAACACGCATTCAAACACATACATAATCATGCAAAACACATGTATACAGAGATACATACACAATCTACACATATTCATATACTCTAATACAACGTTTTCAGACAGATAATTACATCAAGCTCACGTTTCATTCGGAACACACATATGTACACACACACACACACACACACACACACACATATATATATATATATATATATATATATAATGTACACATAATAATAATAATAATAATAATAATCGGTAATATAAATATTGGTAAATATATTTGTCTTGAACGATAAAGATCAAAGAGACCTATGTGCATATGAATATAAAATAATGAATTAACGGAACTTAAAGTAAAACATATCAAAGGAAATTATTGATTCACTTTAGACAGAAGTATTTACACATCAATAAAATTAAGGTAACAATACTTATAAAAAATCCAAATCTAATTAAACGGAACATATTTATTAATTATATATACACACCATAATAATTACTTATTACATGAACCCGTACAAATAGGCAGACCAGTGACACGTTGGATTGACGATATAAATTTAGTCTGAAAAGATTTGGCAAGTAAAGCGGCTGAGAGGGAAAAATGGAAGGAACTTCGAGAATCCAGCAGTGGATTGAAAATAGCTGATGAAGATGAAGAAGAAGACATATTTTATATATATATATATATATATATATATATATATATCACACACATTCGTATGTGATACATACGAGTAATTTAGATAATAACAACTGAACGTAAAGTACTTTTCTCGTCCAAAGGACATAAATAAAGTGTAAACAAAATCAAAGTAAAACAAAAATAATTTTCGCGAAAAAATTATATCAAGAAATAAAATTATGTCAAGAGATAAAATTATATCGAAATGAAAATTAACGAATATTCAATGGACACGTTTTTTGTAAGAAGTTTCTGTCATGTGGAAAAAATTGAGTAAAATTTGTTAATTAAAATAATAATGATAAAAATAAAATCAGATATCGCCCGATCACTATATTACATAATTACGGTAAAATAATAATAATAATAATAATAATAATAATAATAATAATAAAACTAACTGCGATAAGTAGACGATTACACGACAAAAACTGTCGACATTTTCGTATGTGGTAATTTTATCAGCTTTAAAATCGAGATGTTAGTCTTTATTTAAACGACCCGCTATCTGAAATAATTTTTTCCAGTAAATTTATCGTTTTCTAATCGCCATTTGCTCACTACCAACTCAAAAACAATTTGTAATCGGACGATGCGGGCGTTTTTTCCGTTCCACGTGATAATAGCTCGACAGTATCAACCCGCACGATTAATCTATACACATACGTTGGAAATAAATTTGATCAACTTTCGCAAATTAGATTATCGGTTAATCGCTAAGTTTATAAGTTGTTCCAAAAAATAGATTTAGACTCCGTTACAAATCTAATTTAAATAAATAAATAAATTATTAAATACATCGCGCCGTCTCAGTAGTAGGATTTGTTTTTTTATAATTCTGCTTAAAGACGTATTTATCAACCCCTATTTCCTATGCATTTTGTTAAGATGAAATTACGAGTGCACACATACATACATATCCGTATATATAGACATATTAAAGCATACTTAATTGTAAATTTTAGAATATACTGAGTATCATGACACAGAAACGTGATATATACATACACACACACACACACACACATCGATTAAAGTAAATTCAAGGTTATGAAAAATATTAAAAAAAAAAAAAATTAACCACACTAAAGAATTATAAGACGAATTAAAGTAATCATTTCGATAATTAATAATTTTACAAACAAAAATTTAATTTACCAGTTTATCTATCTAATTTATTAGTCAACCATTCTTCCGTTTTGTAATCAACAAACTCGTCGCCAAAATAACTTGTCACAACTTAAATAAATGTTACATCACACATATTATATACACACATTTAATAATATATGTATATACTGACTTATATTTACGTGTGTCACATATATGTATGTATATATATATATATATATATATATATATATATATATATCATCCTTGTCGAACATCGGGACTAGCCTATCGTACGTTATTGTCTCATGCTAAATGGGCTAGCATTCGATGCACTAATTATATGCAACGCAAATAGTTATAAAACGAAGTGGAGTGCTACCGAAATATATATGCATATATATATATAGGGTAGTCTGATAGACTGGAAAGCTGAATCCTTGGCAAGACTATGGAGTGGTTTATCATTACCTTGCCCGGTTTCATTACCTTCGTATTAAGTTCGTACCGTACTTATTTACCGACCAATTGAATAGCTAGTTGAATTGGCTAGAGCCGTTTTTAATTCTTAAAAAATGTTCGCCTCTAGTGAGATTTAAACCTAAATCGTGGGTGTATAATGTTTAAACATTGCTGTATTATACATACATACATATATATATATATATGTATATATAATCTATATAATTACACAGTAAGCGTAGCGTGTGAGTAGGCAAATGAATACATTAATATACCTATACACCATACTCGAATCTAATTTTCTATTATGTACAAATACAATGTGATATATATATATATATATATACGAGTATATAACACGTGTATATATGCTATGTGATATACATGTTTACCTACGCACACATCTATTCATAGTTGTCGTGAGAGATGGGTGGTACGATAAATCTAGATTGAAAAAACACCTCGTATTAGAGTTAACGTAAAAAGCTGGGTGATAATCCTCTGGTGTAACCGTAGGAAGATAAATATTTGAACTTAAATCGACGAGACGAACGACATTTTTATCATTTTGCGAGGAACGTCTGCAATTTTTTCCAGTACATTTTTGCTCTAAGGATGAATAATCAAAAATTCAGTTATTTCGCCACTCTATCTTTTTTATTATTAAATTACGATCGAAATAAATAAATATATATACATATGTATTTTTTTTTGCTAGAAATAAAACGTAATACGCTTATTATACGTAAAACATTGTAGCGCTACCGATCGATTTAGCATTTTTCGCTTGTATATCGCAATTATAATTAATTCGAATACCGCTCTGGTTTTTCGATTTTTCCAGACGGAGCTGAGCAACAACAGCAACTGCAACAGCGACAGCAAACGCTTAGAATCGGTAATAGCAGACAAGACGATTCGATCGGATTTCCTTTGGAAGAACTTCAACTGGATCTGGGTACGATGCGATCGATTATCGAAGCGTTAAACGATCCGACCTTGAATTCGTCCGTCGTAATTAACGGTAACGAATTCGGCGCTCAACGATTGATCAACAATTCGGCTAACGGATGTCGATTTAAAGAAACGGACGTCGGATTAGTTTGTAAAAAGTGTCATCTGGCATTTCGCGGAGCCGAAGACGGCCCCGTACGGCGTCATCAAAATCAGAACGGATGTTGCGGCTTGTTACGAGTTAAACGTTACGTTTACGCGTGCAAAATCTGCGACGATAATTACACCTTCAACGCGGCCATCGATATGCAAAGACATCTGGATTCTAATCACAACAACAACAACAACAATAATAAGAATAGTAATAATAATAACGGCTGCGGCGATAACCGAACAACGGCTTCGTCACCGCTTAGCGGAGAAATGGAGGATGTGGTCAATCAGATAACGGCATTAGCAGCCGCTACGGCTAAAGCCGCGTCTAATTCGTCAACAGCGGCAACTAGATCGGATACCAATCAGAACGGCAGCGACGCGAACGCTAATCTATTTTGTCAATATCAACGGCAGCAACAAATTACAATGGAAAACATCGCGCGAAATTCGAAATTATTCTTACTTCCGACCAATAATACGCTGACTGCCTCCGGTAATGGCCAATAATAAAATTTGATTCTCTTTTTTTTCATCATCATCATCATGTAATATGCATATATATATGTCTTTTAGTATGTTATTAACATCGGAAATTTCTGAAATTGCTTAATTAATTTCCCCCTTTTATATATATATATATATATATATATATATATATATATATATATATATATATATATATATATTGGACATAAAATAATATTGATTTTTAAATTTCGAAATTAAATCTATTGTAATTATTTTTTAATCGACTTAAAATATTGTTATATATATATATATATATATATATATATATATATATGAACATAAAGATAATAATTCCGTATTTACCAATTTACTAAACATTTTTAAATATTGTTTTCTTCTAAACGCGATTTTTTTTTAATAAAAAAGGAAAACGATTTAAAGAAATATAAACAAAATGAATTATCTATTTAAAAATCATTATAATACTGCGTAAACATGTGCGTACTTATGTAACTAAACTTACATAATTATATATATATATATATATATATATATATATATATATATATATATATATATATATATATATATAAAGACTTAATTTCGTTAATTTAATTAAAACGCCGGAGGCAGAATAGAAAGAAAAAACAACAATTTAAAACGAATTATAAGGCGGTCGGGCGAATGGAGTTGATTACCGATTTAACAGCTAGAGACGTTACACATTGTAAGTCGATGTGAAAATGATTGAATGTTTACGTGATAAGATTTAAGTATCGTGTCGGATTCACTGTTCAAAATATAGTTCCTAATAAATATTAATTTTATTATTACTGTTACGATTATTATTTTCATTTTTATTACAATTACTATCATTATCATTAACTTCGTAATTCAAAATTCGTGCAAGTATTTTCTCGTTCGTTTGTAGTATGTGGTTATCTTTTTTTGGCCGTTAATAAATTATAATCCATACAGAAATTTTCATTCAAGAAAATTTTAGCTAAAATACTAACGTAACTTATTTAATTCGTTTATTCTCTCTTTTTTTTTTAAATTTCTTTGTTTATTACATTTTTTTTACTAAATTAAAAATACGAATATACTTATACGTATATGAATATATATATATATATATATATATATATATATATATATATATATATATATATATATATAATATGAGCTGTTACTTCATCGATTCTTCATTTTAAAATTTTGTTGTAGAAAATTTTCGTTGTCACATACTATATAGGTTTTCCCATTTTCTACACTATTATCTATTTAGTTAATGACCATAAAGTGGCAAATTTAAGTTCCTCCTTTTTCTTGTTTTTATTATATATATATATATATATATATATATATATATATATATATATATATATATATATATATATATATCAAAGTAGAAACACAAACACGGCGATGAATTAGTTAACAAAATTACAATATTTTTTAAGAAAATAAAATTGTAATTTTTTTCTCGAAACAAATATAATAATTAGTGATTTTTTGTTATCGGTATAGCGTGTAATACGCGCTTAATAATGATATAGAAATAATTAATTTCATTAAAATTCTATTAAAATTAACTTGTTAAAAAAAGTCTTATTAAATTTTGGACGTTAAATTTATTTTTAACTTTTTTTTTCGATAAATAATTAATTTGTAGGTATTTTGAAACTGACACCTCGCTATATATGTGCTGTAATTTTTAATTTAGCGTAGTTTTATATATATAAATATATATATATATATATATATATAATACATACTTATTATTTTCAACTTTAATTTCTCGATATGTCGTTATCATCATTATTATTATTATTATATTATTCTCATCATCATTATTATTATCATTAACGTCGTTCGATCGAAAAAAAAGGACAGATTGCGAACGAGGTATTTACAAAAAGAAATTAAAACAAATATATTAACTGTTAACTTCTTGTTTTTGGTATTTAACTAAGTCGTCCGGGCGGAATTATTAATTTCTTTGCAAATTTAACTATTATTTGAACAACGATCGATTTCGATAATAAACCAAATTTATAATCGATAATCAATTTGAACGGTAACGTAAAACATTTATAGGAAATAACGAATTTTTTAAATTTCCCGTTTATTGAATTATAATTTATAAACGCAACGAGCATACTTGAGTTGAACGTATAGAAATAGAAATCGGCAACTGTCCAAGAAGAAAGTCTGGCTAATTTTTCAAGCGCGAATAATCTTAGTAACAATAATAACAATAATAATAATAATAATAATTAAATTTTTATATTTATTTTTTTTTAAGAAGAAGTTTCTCCCGAACGACAATTTATTTAGTTATGTTGTAGTAAATTTTTCCCGTACATTTATCATCGTTTAAATTTTTAATTCGATATCAATTAGAAATAGTAAATTCTTATATAATAATTTAGCGGAAATAAATAAAATAAAGGAAGAAAATATCGATATAATGTTAATTTAGTTAGAAACTCGTTTGATGCTGGGGCAATCGAGTTCTCGCTATATAAAAAGAAAATCGATATAATTTAATAAAATCTAATAATAATTAATATTATCGAATGGGCGTTTCGTCCGATAACAGTTTAAGTAAATGTTTTGAGAACTACCGGTTCATTATTAAAGAAAATTACTCGATATTATAAAGGAATGATCAAAATTGATTTTTAAAAAATTTTAAATTCTAAAATTAAACTTTTTTAAAAAACGACAATTAATTGCCATTTCAGATTATATTTTATTTCATTTTTTATTTATATATATATTATATATATATATATATATATATATATATATATATATATATATACATACGTATATATGTATGTATCTATGTAGACATATTTGTGGCCACGATGGTCACAATAATTAACACCCCAGCGCCCATGGTTCCTATTTATTAGATGATGTGTACTAAGTTCCTGTTTTTAAAAATAACGCTTTTTTCTATTAATTTATCAAATAAATTATATTACATATACATAAATATATATATATATATATATATATATATATATATATATATATATATATATATATATATGTATCTAACAATTTTACAAAGTCCTATTATTATTAATTTTATTTTATTACTACTAATATTATTATTATGTATTCAGATTAACGATAATACACGAATGATAGTGTGAATTTTGTCGTCAATATTTATTTAAACTTTTGAAAAAGGTGATAAACAAACCGAAGGAGAATTACGGAAAATTTGTTTCTTGCTTGTTCAAATTCTTTCCCGAATTAACGCCGCTAATCAACATTTGATTCAACTCTCAGTTTATTACTTATCCCAGAAGAACTTGAAAATTGAATTAAAATTATCGAGCGAAATCTTTTTGGTTACAAAAACCAGTCAAAATAATTAAACTGCAGACGAAGAAACATTAATACATTGTATGCTGTGAAATTGTGAATTCGGCTTAACATTATTGAAAAAATTATTAGAACGTGGTAATGTCTATCCATTAAATAATTTAATCGAAACAAATCTACATGTACATAAATATATATATATATATACACATATATATATATATATATATATATATATATATATATATATATATATATATATATATATATATATATATATATATATTAAGACATGATGTTATGTTTATTTCCAATTTTTCATTTTATTGTATGGGAACATACACTATACACATATAAAAATATTAGTAACAATAAAAATAATACATTACACTAAAAATAATAATGTAATCGTAATCATAATCAAAACCATTTCGTAAACTTCGTTATTTTCAATTCTATGAACCTGAATCGTGGCGATGGACTGAAACGGGAAAATGTCTATAAGTTTAAATTCTCGTTTACCTAATAGTAACAGCCAGAATTAATACAACAAATTTATTTTTATAATAATTTGACAACTGACGTCTGACTAACACGTAAATGTCAGTGCCATGAAAAAGGAACAAAATTAATCGGGAGTTAGAATCTATTATATATATATATGCATATACATGTATATTCACGCACACACACACACACACACACACACGCACGCACACACACACACTATATATATATATATATATATATATATATATATATATATATATATATATATATATATATATATGTATATATATATATATGTATATATATATATATACAATATGGCAGGTTACGTACATCGAATACTGCTGGCATTACCTCTTTTATTTATTTTTAGCGCTTTTTTTTAGCCTATTTGCAACACTATTAAGCTTATCAGTTTATTTTTTGCTTAGTATTACTTGCATTATTATATGCGAATTTTCATCGCATCGTTATTTTCATAATAAATAAGTTTGATTATTCCTTTTATAAGGAAAATTTAAGATATATATATATATATACTTTGCAAGCATTGTAGAAAAAATTTTATGTTTTATAAAACTGGTAAACATTAAATTTTTTGGTTAAACAAACGAACCCGCTAAGAATTAAAAGTTAACAAACGAATTTATGGTAACGATAATAATGCTAATAATAACAACAATTTAAAATGATAATAACAATTTAAAATGATAATATTCAATTCAATTTATTTTGAAATAAGTGAAAATAATTACATTATATCGAATAAATTGATCGTAATTATATTAATAATAACAAAAACAGCGATAAACTCAATAGTGAAAATAGAAACTAGCATCATCGGTGGAATAATGATGATGGTGATGATGATTATATAGTCATTAATAATATAACAATTATTGTTATTATTTTTAATATTATTAGAGTAATAATATTAATTATTTGTGTATATGTGTAATAATGTATACACACACACACAAAAAAAAACATTATAATTTAATGTAATTAAAAGAAAAAAATAATGATAATTTTTTACCCATACGCGTAATTTATTAGATTTGAAAACGTACGAATAAATTAATGTATTTTTAAAGTAAACAATTTTTAATATATGCATGTAATAACGATGGAGTTAGTGAAGAATATTAAATTGCACGATAATCGATTTAATTAAATACGTTCGTATTAATTCGGTTTTTTTCCTAATTATTATTTTATTTCGCTTTGTAATTCGTTTGGCTTAGCGCGCATTATTGGCTTTTTCTTTCTATTTTTATATATTTTTTTTTATTTGTTTAGTTTTCTTTTTTTTTTATTGTTTTTCATTTGGTATTTGTGCGTAATAAAAATATTTTTTTATTAAGCATACGTCTAATGTAAACGAATTGTAAAAAATTGTAGTATCCACCGATAAGGGTAGTTCGCTTCTGAACCTTTATCCACTTATATGTGTACGTGCGTGTGTTACATTTGTACACCATTTTGTCGCTTCGCTATAGATGTGTTAGAGTTAAAAAAAAATTTTTTCAAACCGGGCTTGTAATTATATTAGTGCGATAAATAGTAATAAAAATTTACTCGTCGTAATTGTTACGTATTGTCGATGTTATCGTAGACGCGTATAAAAGAGACGATTTATTAAATTTTAATATTTTTATTTTTTTTTTTTTTTTAAATTCGTCTTCGTTTATATCGGATTTTTCTAATTTTACCGTTTAGAGTAGTCGAATAGTACGCGTTCTAAGTACTATACGGTGTTTTTTCATATCTCGTCTCTAATTCGTTAAATAATTTTTAAATTTTTTTGTAAATTTGCTTTGTTTTATTTCGTTCAGAATAGTATCGCATGCCTATTATTCTACCTTCTTTAATAGCTGTACATCGTAGATAGCTTATATTTTTGTTGTTGCCTGTATATTATTATTATTATTATTTATACATACATATATATATATATATATATAAACTGCAATTGCCCCTTATTTCTCATCATGTTCGATATACTCAGTTTCACGTGTTCGCATATTAATTTTCTCACGTATATATACATTTTTGTTAATAAACGTAAAAGTCTCATACGTCGACTTCAAAGAGTACCTACTGCATAAAGGGTAAAAAGCAAAGGAATAACTTTTATTTCATAAACTTGTTTTATTTATATAAGCGAAATTTTATTTAAAAAATAATAAATAATTTACGATGAAATAATTTTTATTCTATTTAAAATACTATTACATCACACACACACACACACACGCATATATATATATATATATATATATATATATAATATCAATTAATCGGTGTATCCGTCCTGGACTAATTCTCCCCTATCATCCGTGTCCTCCATTTTTTTCTACTGTTAGCCATTGCAGTCTAGTTCTCGATGTTCGTTAAAATTGATTTATATCTTGCGAAATTATTTTTTTTTTGGAAGGGATTGTTAAACCTTTACCGGCAATCACTGCAATTATCTGTCTTCGGTTCAGATACTCTAAATATGATTTCTACTAGTTGGCACATAATTGTTTTTAGAGTTAAACCACTTAGAATTAATTCTTTAAAAATTTTAAACGAACTAAACTCAGGACAATATAAGATTTGTTTTTATTATCATATAATTACCGCCGCCCAAGAGGCTACAATTAATTTAGCTAATATTTATTTACATAATAAATTTTGCACCATCCTGCCTACTAATTCTAATGTGTCATCTAAGACGTGTTTTCTCGATAATTTTCTTCTTGTTTGGCTGTTATCGAGGAGGGATATCGACGTTCATATATTGTTCCAGTCGACCGTACACGTCTCGATTTGAGTGTGTTAACGATTTTGTCCACGTATTCTACTTCACAATGAGAGTGAATATCGTTATTTGTTGCCTACTAGGGAGCGTTGGTAACTGATCGTAAAACTTTATCTTGAAATCACTAGTCTTGCACCATATTACAGCGTCGTACATCCAGATTGGTTTTATTATTGAATTATATAGTAACAGTGTGTTACCTAATTTTAGCTTACTGAAAATCTTATTATCCAGTATATATATATATATATATATATATATATATATATAATATATTTAAATTCCATTTCTTTTCGTTTCATTTTTATATGATTTTCCCGCGTTAAAGTTTCGTCAAAATGTAGTCCTAGCATTCTTGACGTTGTTATAACCGGAAGGAAGTTTGAACGTAGTAGAGTAATGTTGATATTGGTAGATTTATTTACTTTATTTCCAATTTTTTCAAATCGTTCGGGTATTTTTGTAATTTATGCGCGGATCTATTATTATCCTTATTATTCGCTAAAAAAACCTGTCGTGTCATCAGCGAAGGTGCAAATCGTCGTTTCTTCCTTGACTGGTAAAACGGCGGTAAATATTGAATAAAGGATAGGTCCCAATATGCTGTCTTAGTGGATTCCCGCATCGATCGTATAAATATTAGACAGTTCCTCCTCTTGTTTGACTATAATCATTCGATTTTTTAAATAATTCTTTATTAGCAAATAATATTGATACGGTAGCCATTTTTTAATTCCAAATAATATGCCACACTCTCTGTCAAAGGCCTGCTGAATACCCGTGAATGCAGTAAATTCTTCGACTTCCGAAGTATTTGTAACTGTATCAGCTACCCCGTGTAACTGCTCCACCGTTGAGTACCTTTCTCTGAATCCGATTTTCTTGAATTATCGGTTTGAGTATATCGAGCAAAATTTTTCCCCAAATTTTTGACGATATTGGAAGCAAGCTAATAGATCTATACGATGTTATCGGGTTTGCCTGATTTATTAATCATAATAATCTGAGCTACCTCTTCCGTTGGGTAGGAAACTTTGATAACCTTTTAATGTTGCATTACATTTTTTTTTTAACCTGTTACAATATCTATGCATTAATTAGGTCATATGCAGGAGCTTTTTTCAAAGGTATTTCTTTAATTGCCTTTCTTAAACATTTTGAATATATAATTTCACGCGTTTAAATATGTCGAAAGTTTGATATTAAAAAGATACGGTATATAAAAAAAATTTCAATATACGATATATAAATATAAAAATATAATTATATAAAAATAGAGGCCTTCGTGGTTAGGTTAGAGAAAATTAGTTGGACTGAAAAATTGACAAACGAAAAAGTTTTTTAAAAATATAAATGAATCGAGAAGTTTAATTCAGAAGATAAAAAGTATAAGAATTAAATGGATAGACCACTTATATCGACACAGATAGGGAGGAAGACCGAGAAGTAAATATATAGATCGAATACTAGAAGACACGGGAGCAACAAATTATGCAAACCTTAAAAGAAGGTCGGAAAAGAGACAATTTTAGTTGAAGTCGCTAGGATCGTGAGTCATGAAGGTTATCCACCAATGTACGGATTATAATAGCTAAAACCATGTCGGAAGCCGACGATTTATTTGAAGAAAATCATTCACGATTGTAGTTGAAACCTTCGAAATTGAAATCAAAATTTATATTCGAATTTTTAAATTTTGAAAACGAAATTTTCGAAAATTGTCCGAAACTCGTTTTATTAGACATTTCTAATAATTATCGATATATCGCGTCCAATATTTTAGTATTATGGATTTATCGCGTCGGTTAAAATTTCGAATAAATTAATAAAAGAGTAACGAATAGAAAGAAAATTTCGTTGAAACTCCGACTTTAAGGAAAAATTGGAAGAAAGGACGATGATTCGAAAATATTTACATATACATATCTCTGGATTTTGCTTTATATTTTAAAAATTTTTTTCGTAGTGAAAAATTTATATTATTGTGTCGTAATTTTTAAACGGATTTACCTTAATGCGAATATTTCGCGAAGAAAAATTAAACTGAACGCGTGTATCGTAAATAGACGAGTTGCATCAGCAAGCTGGTTTTAGATCAGGAAGGTCGTGCGGTGTACAAAATACTGAGATTGATTTTGAAGAAAAGAAAGTTACTGGCACTGCGTTCGCCGATTTGAAGATGCTGAAGAAGGTATATTGACAATAGATTTCACATTTATGAAGATTGTAGAAAATATTCTGAAAAATCGAATGTTCCGCGTAACATTGAGTGGGAAGCAAAATCGTTGGAAATACTAAATGAACGGTCTTCCAAAACGTAGTGTTCTGCATCTTTACTTTTTAACGTTTACACAAATGACCAGCCGGCAGGAGAAAAAACTAGGAATTTCATTTATGCGGATGATCTTACCCAATCAGAGATATTTGAAGAAATACGAACATCGTTAAATGAAATTCTCGAAAAACTCGATAAATACTACGTTCAAAATGCGTAAGTTTTCTAATCTAACGAAACTACAAGTATGCGCTGTCCATTTGAAATTTAAAAGAAAGTTAAATGCGGTGTGGAAAGGAGTAGTCCTCGAATGTCAAGAAAGTCCTGTGGGAGTCACATAGGAGCTTGATATTTCGGGAACATTGTGAAAATGTTAAAAGGAAAGTAAATACAAGAAACGGAATTGTCAGAAAATTAATTAGAACGTAATGGGGAGCAAAACTCGGTAGTCGTAGTTCGAACATCAGCAATGGCATTATGCATTTCGACAGCGGAATATTCTTATGCCGTATACGTTCAATGTTCGATGTGGCTATTAACGATACAGTACGTTTAGTTGGTTGTCTTAGACCGACAAAAGTCGACAAAACTTATATCTTCTAAGCGAAATAGCAGCAATTGATATTAGAAGGAAAGTCACAGCTGAGCGTGAAAGAACTGGGACGAAGATGACTATAAAACAACATTGATAAAATTTGGCAATGGAAGATCCTAGAAACGATCTTGACGAAACGAATATTATCCTCTGCAAGGAAACAATTATAATAAAATGTTCGAAAAAAATTCGTAAATACGTCGAATACTTTTGGTTTATAAAAGGCGCGAAAATAAATCGATAATTTCCGTTCAGATTACGAAAACGGGTGAAAAATAGAAGGTATATTTTAATTATTTTTTTTTTTTGGGATGGATAAGAAAGTGAAATAAATACTAAATCTGGAAGATGAATACGACTATATAGGTTTTAAAAATAAAAACCTAGAAGTCGATGGATTCGAGTTATCTAATTTTTATGATTTTCCTAATAAGATACATTCCGTCGACGTAGATTCAATTCTATAAAAATATTTCTTAGAAGATATTAAAAATCACGTATACTCGTTAAGCGAGAATTCTAATTTTCAGCTGCTCGAATGTTATTGTCTTTAAATTACTTAATATGTGAAAATTTTGTTTACGTTCACAATGTGCCACTGAAAATGTTAAAACACATACATTCATGTACACCGACGATATCGTCTTGATTAAAATCATCGACATCATTAACTATCGATACATCTTTCAGTCGTCATATTCTATTCGCGAATTTGCGCAACTTATTAAAATAGTACTCGTCAGCAATTGCAAAGTCGCTTATAGTCAGAGTTGTTTTTCCGTTTTATTTATTTAGCGCGTCGTTTATCTACAATTTCGTGTTCACATCTTTTCTTCGGCATACAGGTTGGTGTACCACCAGCGTGTTTTACTGCAGAAGAATCACCATGGACGGGAACCGAGCAGACAAGGACGATATTTACGTTTGTGTATATGTTTTTTATGTATACATGTATTATATACATACTATACGCAGATGATACGGTGATATTGGCATAGAATGCATTGGAATTGGCAGAACTTCTAAGATGAATAGAACATTTCAGTTGGAAAGCCAATTTAAAACTAAATCGAGAGAAATGTACAATTGTTACTATTGACAGAGCGAAGAAACTGCCGACAATATTTACGTCAGTGTTTTGACATAAAAAGAAAACCAGAATCAATGGAAACGATGAAAAGGAAGTTACGCTTCGAATTGGGATGGTCAAATGCATCAAAACTAAACACAAGATACGGATTGACCATTCTATAAATATAATGACAAAAAATAAATTAATCGCCCGTTCGGTGTTTTCAATATTGTGTTATGGGATTTCCAGTCATGGATAAAAAAACAAAAGCGATACATGGAAAGCTAGAACCATTTGAAATGTGCTCCTATAGGCGCATGTTGAGGATTTAATGTAGGGAGACGAATATGTCAATACTGCAACGGCTTAGGACGCAACGAAAAGATGGATTAACTATAAAAAGAAGATGTCTCCAATGGATTAGAGAAGATTATAACGCAAGGAGTAATTTCACGGAAGAGAAACAGAGGGACTCGTTTTATAGATTACATACAAGAGATGACGGGGATGTCAAGGCCTTAATTAATGAACAGTGTACAGGATCAGAATAAATGGCAGAGCTTACATGATTGGTCACGACATCTGTAATAACGAAGAGAAGAAGGATATGTATGTAGTACACATATATACAAGTATGAATATAAAATTCTATCAACTTCGAAAGTTGATAGATGGCGTCACATAAGGGATTCTAATAAATCTAAAAATTCGTAAAGAACCGATCAAACGGTACTTTTTAGAAAGCCAATAATGGATGGTCTGCCAGTGTCTTCCGCTGCTTCTTTAGTTTCCCAAGAAGCGGACAATCATTTACCAACAAATTGCAAATTGGATAGACCTTTTTACTGTGAAAAATTCTCAAACTCACGTTATGCAAACGGAATGTCATTGCATTACAGTTATGTTAAGATGCGCCATATATATATATATATATATATATATATATATATATATATATATATATATATATATAATATGTGTGTATCATACTCAAAAAAGAATAGAAAAAATTGATTAATGTATTTAACAGGTATGTGTGAACGAGGATATAAAATACTAGTTTCCAATATGGATCATCTTTCATTGGCTGGCGTAAATTACAATAAAACAAAATAAAAATGAGTACTCGATTAACTATGCCAGATATCGATGGGTACATAGCGTGTATGTATAGAGTTCTTATAATAAATGTCTTCTCGCTGTTCGATTCGAGTTTATTCGCGCATAAATAAATACTTAAATAGATAAAGAAATGAATAAATAAATGTTCCGAGAATGTACACGTTATACATACACACATATACATATGTATACATATATATATATATATATATATATATATATATATATAAGGATAATGAAGAGCAGCTTTGGAATGGTTTTAGTTAGATACGAACGAGCTACGACCGTTGTTTGTTGCGTGTCTTACACCTAAGCTGTTGTTGGCGAATAGGGAAGTCGTACATGTGAATTGTTTGCTCAACGGCGAGAAAGAGCAAGAGTGAAATAAATAAGATTATACAAGTCGACCAGAGAAGCAGAATGGACGTTCGTGACAACGATTGCCGTAGGATATTACTACTATCAGAAAGAACTATTTCATTTAAATATGTTAACAATAAATAATTTCCAAACTATTTCTTTTCCGTGCCAAACGTATTCATTCGTGCTTATTACGTCTAAACGAACTGACTGAATAACGATGTGTATTCATCTTTAAAACAAAATCATTAACCTGACGATTTCTTCCGACGATATCCCGTAAATAATTAATAAAATAGGCGTTCTAATAAATATCGTATAAAAACATCAACCCGAATGGAGGGTAATTTTTGTGATAAAAAAATTAATAAAAAAACTTTACCAATTGTTCGGTAAATGAATAGCAAACGAAGAATCGGTGGAATACAATCTCACTCGGCTGCATCCATTATGCCTGTATTTAGTTGACGCTTTCCGGTTTTCAGGCTTCAAAACTGATAGAATCGGTAGACTTACCGTGATGACTTAACCACTGCCGTAAAATTTCCGCAAGGCTTTATGCTGCGCATTATTTCGCCCGATGTTGACGCGTTTTATACACAGATCGTATTGTGTACGGCTGGTTCCTCATGCGCTACCAATTAACTTCCGCAGCATACTATTTTTTAACTGCAATCTTCATTTTAGTATTCAGACAGTATATTTTGGAAAAGATGGCTTTCTATCGAGATAACTCGGAAATATTTAGGATAATCCTCAAACAGTTCGTTACCACATTATGCCCCATCTTTGTTCCGCGAGTAGAAAGAAGTGTTCTTTTGCTCGAATTTGGTTTTAAATTATTCAGCTTATAATACTTAAAAATGTTTTCCAAAGTTCTGGAATGATTTCGAAGAACTTACCTTAGCACGTGACAAGTAAACCATCTAGGTCAAAAATGTGACTCGTATTGTGGATATAGGTCGATTATTTGTGAACACCTTGAAGTGAATTAGCTCCAAGACACTTCCTTATGGTAGTTAATTTATTTTCTTCTTCAACGACTACTTTTTCCTTATAAGTGAACCAAAAATCGACGCTTTCGTAATAAGTTTTCAATAATAGTCGAAAAACCTTCCAAGATGTTGTACAATAATTTTCTGAGTAATTGGTTAATTGTAACGTCAACAGCTATCAGATTTCTGAAGACTACACCGTTAGTTACTACTTAACCAAACCCATTTCAAATTTGCTGTACTAGATTGTATCTCTCCAGTACATATATTACCGGGCCGAAAACTCGCTTGCCATGAAATGAAAGCTCTGTCGATGGATTCGGCCATCCTGGCGACGAGAAATTTCTGGAATTAATTGAATATGCTGCAAAGAAGCGAAATTTGACGATAATTTTTAATAGTATTGTCTCACAAATTCCTCAATTGAATTAAGGCGATGACCTTGGCTTCTCTCCGTTGTTTAGGTATCGGCTCGTTATACAGTATGTGCTGTTAAACACGTCTACAATCTCTGCACTACACATCGATCCGAAGTGTTTGACTTGTTCGACGATCATATGACCAATAATCGCAGATTTATCATTCGTTCGTATACCAACGGCTATATTAAAAAACCTCGATCAATGTAGTTGTGTTCGTATTTATGATTTCAGTTTTTTTCTTTCTTCATTTTAGCTCCCTCTAGCTGTATTGTCGTTTAGTATCAGCTAGTAGGCAATTAATGTTTCTTGTCCACTGACTCATTAGTTTCTAACCAACGCTTTCTGCGATGATCACTAATACGCACTGAAATTTATTTTCTTACATTATCGTTTCAATGGAAGACGGATATTTGTTAAACTTTTATACATATTTTTCATATAATTTTATTGTATTACGAATGAAGTTCTGGAATGTACTTGGTATGTCAAATAATACATTTCCTCCATGTTTGTTTTATCATGTCGACGAAAGCTACCAGTACGTTAGATTTCGGTCCAGCGTTTTCATTTTGTTAAATCGCCGCATTTTGTCTTCTGAAAGTTGAGGCGAAGTTTGCAAGGCACTCGTGTTGGTCTAAGTGATGATTCAAATTGTTTTAAAAATTGGCGACATTAGATATTCGTAATAGGCCTCGCGATTAACTTAGCGGCTAAATAACCGAGCCAGGGTGGTCACCACGTTTTCATTGGGCACATTCAATTAACGATGGTAATTTTTGAATCGCGTATTCTCATGCCAGCTTTCTACTGAATCACCATTATTTCAATAATTTATGGTTGCAGGCCGGATGAAAATGAAAATTATGTAGCTTTTATATATATATATATATATCTATAATATATGGAGGTAATGGTGCATAAAAACCTCCATGTCTAGACTTTGAGTATCTACCGACAGTAACATAGTCCTTGATTTAACGAAAATTAGACCAACATATTTATCATACGTGTACCGGAATTTCCGGTGGATTATGTCTTATACTTGGTTGGTGGGCAACATGGCTGTCTAGTATTCTTCTGTTCTGGGCTCATTTTTTCACTTCTAGCTTCTTTTCTTTAATACGATTTCCATAAACTTGATTCGCGGTCTTCCTTTTGGTCTATTGCCGCTTAATCTTCCTTCACTTAAATTAATGATCCAAAAGGGAGTGTCTAATTAGGCGATCAATCACGCCGTGTTTCCGATTTTTTATTGTTGTCATTATTCTCGTTTCTTTTTCCACTCTTTGAAGTAGTTTCTTATTTGTGATTTTCTCAGTCGAAGATATCTTCAGCATTTTCTGGTAGCACCAAAGTTCAAACGCCTCTAGTTTGGATTTATCTCTTTTCAAAATGGTCCAGCACTCGCAACCGTATAATGCTACACTCCAGATATAGATTTTAACGAATAGTTTTCCCGTATCTAATGAAATATTTTTGGAATAGAGCAAGGTCCTCTATTTATTAAACTCGTTTTTGTCCTGTGCTATTCTTCATCTAACTTCTTTGTCGCTTTTTCTTCTATCCGTTGTGATCACGCTTCCTAAATAGCAAATATCGTGTATTTATGGCAGTTTTTGGCAATATACATTTAGTATATTCATATCCACCAAATGTATGTTTTCGCATGTACCATATGTATATGAGAGAGAAAAATAGTTACTTAAATTAAGTGTGGGAAGTACCGTCAGGAATTTCAATCGTAGTTTACGTTCGTATTTTATTCTAGCATAATTTTTTGAAATTTTAGAGACCGTCTTTTTATTTTATTTTTTGTTTGAGGTCAATAAAAAGTAATGCGAGTATATCTTTACTTATATTATGATAGTTAATATTTATATATAACACTATTAATAATAATAATATTGATGAAATCAAATAAAATTAAATTAAATTTATTCGGATATAATATACAATATTACGAAATAATAATAATATTGATAGTTGAAATAATATTATTTCGACTTGAAGTAAAAATGTTCAAAACTTGTTGATGTAATTATTATTTACTGGAGAAACTTTAGAATGTAGTTAGCGGTCCTATTATGAAAACAAAACGAGTATTGCAGGTATTTTACGGTCTAGAAATATTTGTTGCATGAATATATTTCAAGAAAATTTATGTTTCATATAACGTTAATAGCAGTCCACATCAACCATCGTAGTATGTGTGTGTTGTGTCCAACTGATTCAAGAAAAAATTCCACCCATGATATTTAATTAAATATATAATTTTAATTATATGTAACTATATATATATACATATATATATATATATATATGGTATATTTGTTGTATGTACCAATTAGCCCCCACAATTAATTATTCCTATAAAATAAAGCTCTTGATAAAATCATTTCCAGAATATAATTTATTCATTTTTTAATCTATTTATTTTTAATTTTTTTATTTACTTTTTTATTCGAAGCGTACAAATAATGTCTTTTTAAAAATCGTTGTAAACGCGAAATTCGTGTACATTTAAAACGTTTTACATGTCGCCTGTTTCTGATTGCCCATTTCTATGCAACAACAGCATGACACAGTCGTAATATGCAAAACCACTTAACAACTATTCTATCAAGAGGCTGGTTAAAAGCAGACTAATTAAAACTGGAATTCTATTAACAACTATCCGGCTGACTGCTTTCGATTAGCCCGCTAGATATCTATATGTGTACATAATAGACTATTATATATATATATATATATATATATATATATATATATATATATATATATAACGCCTATATCTACAATATATATATATAAAACATGTGTATATATACAAATTTTTTACACAAACACACACATACATATAAATAGATTTATATTTATTCACCTCATGCGTAAAAGAATCTGTATAATAAATAAATACGCAGAAAAAAACTCGAACTTCGTATTATTCATTACAGAGAAACACCTTTAACACTACCAGTCGTAAATATCTTTAGACTCGGAACGATTACGCGGTCTGTAGGCGGTAGTGGTCTAACCGCGTATGTAGACCGCATAATTCTCTTCATTATTTTTCTTCATTAATTACCTTTTAGTATATGGGGTTGGGGGGAAATCGATAGGTCAACGCCGATACCCAAATATTGACGGTGAAAAGACCTACAGGGGAGTTCGCGATCGTCCCGGATTATCGTAATGTAATAAAGTATTACCAACAAATTATGTGAACGGAATAATTTAAAGCGAATAGATTACAAACGAGGAAATGAAAAAGATCCTACTTAAAGGTCAACAGGTCAACAACGAAATTTTCGAACGATCATATATACGTCAGGAACTTAAATAATATTTGGAGTTGGTCAATACATATACACACACACACATACACGCATATACGAATTTATAAAGATAACAGTAAAAAGTGAAAAGCTAAGTATTAAATGATAAAATAGGTAAAAAGGATAAAATAAATAAAAAACAAACCTGAAAATTAAAAAACGAATAAAATAATTTTTTAAAAATATTTCAATGTCGAAAAATTTTATTTCGCGACGATTTGTTCAATTCCGGCACGTGCAAGTAGAATAAATTTATTAGTTAATTTGTTTTATAGCGCGGTGCAGTAGCCTGTGTAGTTATAGTTTTATAAATTATATTTACAAAAAAATAACAGAACACATAGGATATTTGTGTTCGAGGGGCTATCTGCATTGTGTACTTGTAATAACGATTGTGTACAGGATGACATCAACATAATTTCAATTACCACGAAATATTTGCTTAGAAAATAGTTCATACATATATACGCATATTACTACTATCACTATAGGGTGACCCGGAGAAGACGGACGATTTTTTTTTAAAATAATGCGAAAACTATTCGACAACAATTTTTGAATACAATTTTATTTGAAAACAAGTTCATTCAGTCTTTTTACAACATTTTCGAACACTTTTCCATTTTAAATTTCTTCAAAAATCCGTGTTGTCAGGTCTTCCAGATCTCGTGGACGTGTTTTGTAAGCGCGGCTCTTAAAGTATTCCGCAAAAAAAAAAAAGTTTGGAGCGCGGTCAAATATGACAAGCGCGACGCGATAAAATGCGGTTACTAAACGCTTCTTTCGGTACAGCGAGCATCTCTGCTGAACAGTGACGCACCGTCTTTTTGAAACCATGCTCAGATGATGTCGTCGACGAAGTTAGGGAAGCAAAAACGAATTCATCATCTCGATACAACGAGTTCCGTTGACAGTACCAGTGAAAAAATAAAGCCCCACTATTCCCCACTTCCTGAATCTAGACAAAACCAAATCTGTCGTGTGTACACTAAACGTGAAGTGTGCGGTTTGCGTTGTTTACCAACTGCGCTATTCAGAACCATCCGTCTTCTCTGAGTCACCCTATATTATTTACAAATACGTATGAAAAAAGTTTAATAACGATAATTATGTTATTTTTTAAATGTTTGTATTTAAACATAGCTTGTAATGCAGCAGAAGTCATCAGTTGGCCAATATAACGCGGTTTACGTTTCAAATTAAAGTATACTACAGGTTTGAATAGATAAATTTTAATTTGTAGCAGAAAATCTGCGCTTGTTTGTATTGTTCAGGCGTGGGAAGAATGCATCTTATCGATCTTAAATGTAGCATGCTGAGAAGTAAAACCTTGACATTCAAACATACAAAGTCACAACAGGTGTAGGTAGGAAACTCGCAATATGGACTTTATATAAGTAGTCTGAAAATTTTCCACAACCTGACAAGATTTGCGAGCAGTCGATATTCTAGCAACAATATTTGGGAAAAACTTGCATGTTTTCCTTACTCTAGTTTCAGCATCGCAACTCCTCTGCTTATTCTAGTAATAGTAATCATGTGTTTTTTAAACATACTAATTGGAACGTTATCGCCGAGTGTAAGTTATTATCTATAAACTAAACTTATTGGTTGTAAGCAAATTTAGATCATCAAGCATGCGAAATTCGCTAGTAATTGCTTTGCCTACGAGGTTTAGGTTCTTTGGGAGTAAAAACCGCTGATGAAGACGCAGTTCGATAAAGAGATGAGATAGTCAGGAGAAATTTTCTTCAATGTTTGTTTATATTTCTTAAAATTTTAGGAGCTACACAGGTGAAATTAAATACTTTAAATTTATCGTAATACAAAAGAGCCCCGTATTCGGAGTTTTAATTTAATTTTATTTCTTACGGTCGTAATATTTTAGCCGCTTGCTTATCTAGTAGGCCTATTTGACAATTAGGACAGTTAGACGTTGTAATGTGGCTGAAGTAGAAAAAAATTAATCAACATCGATCGTCGTTATACGGGTACATAGAACAAAGAAGAAGGCTGAAGTCTTCTCCGCCAGCGTTTAGGTGGCTGGGCTACGACTAAGGCAATTAATATTCGAAATACTTAATGCCTGGGATACAAAAGGACAAAAATGGAGTAATGAATCAAATCATCTGTAAATAAAATTACGTAATCTACGAAAAGAATCTTTTCTCTTTTATCGCGTCTCGTATGATAACAAAGCAAAAAAAAAATTTGCTTTATATCTGAATAAATAAAAATATCCACGCTGGCCATTCTTACGGATAAACAACGGGTTTATATAATTGAACAGATACATTTAAACTGAAGGTATACGAAGGCCAAAAAATGATAGCAGTGATATAATAATAATAACAACACGTAATAAAAGTAATTTATTAGTATTCATTTCAATAATAAATACAGTGGAACTAATTAAATGTTATATTAGAATATAACAATGGAAACCCCGTTATAAGTAAATTTGATCTTATAATTATAACAAAAACTAAATTTAAATAATGAAAAAACTGACGATGAAAACAGCAAAAAGAAAATAATTTAAACTGTATATAACAGAACGCGTAATAGTAACAGTAATAATCAAATCAAATCGAATTTATTTTAATTTCGATACAATACACCGGTTCGAAATAGAAGAAATATCAAATAAAAATTAATTACAAATCGAATACGAATAAACAAATAAAATAAAATAAAATAAAATAAAATAAAATAAAATAAAAAACGGATAAATAAACATTGAGAAATTAATTAAAGTATTTAATAATAATAATAATGGCATTACACAATTAATTTGATTGTTTATATGAAACTAAAAAATAAAGGAAGTAAAACCGCCTATGCGCATATTATTATAATATTAAAACAATCGAAATATTTATCCGAACTTAATTATTAGTAATCCACATAGCCTTTATATAAATTATAGCACCTGCAGAGTCCATGCTACAAAATACAGTAGGTTTTGATGAACGTTTAATTTTTCTTTTAAATTTTCATAATTAACTACTCAAAACTGTCATCGTTTTTTCTCGTCTTTGCAACAGATGCATTTAGTTAATAGAGTTTCCTTCGCCTTCTTTTGTAATTAATTAGGCTAATTTTTAGTTCTCTAGGCAATTGTACTCCGCTGTTCCGGCATAAATTGTCTGCAACCTCATTCTTGTTTTTAAAATAACCGTATCCAGATATCCACAGGGTAGTACTTCGGAATGTAGAAAAAACCTAATTATAAGGTGTCGCAATTTAAACTTGCGTTGAAGAAATCTGTAGTCATCGCGATGACTAAATACGAACCGTTACTATTACGAATACTATTATTAATAAAATCGTATAGCTGCTTTAAATCTTACCGCGTTCCGAGAATTAACGATGGCAATTATAACCTCGACAATACATCCGCGATAGCGGACTGGTCCTTATTTCATTTTTCTGCATAATCCGAATGTTAGTGGTCAGTTTTGTTAATCACGTTAGAAAGGTTTCAGTTCTCGCATATAGGGGGATTATTCATTACGATAGTCGATTTAATCTTAAATCTTTTATATTAATACGAAATCGAGTAATCTAAATTTCTATCTGTAGGCTGACCAAGAGTAAACGGACCATTTTGTTGTTTTTTGAATAGCTCAAAAAGTACCGGAACAAAATTTTCGAATGAAATTTTATTTAAAAGTAGGAAAACGAAAGATTTTAGTTTTGTGAAACACAATATCGTCCAATTTTCGACAAAACATTTATTCAGTCTTTGCAAAATAATAATTTTCCAACATTTTTTCGAGCATAGGGAATTTTTTCTTTAAAAATCCGACTTTTCAAGTCTTCCAGATCTTTCGGACATGTTTCGTAAACGCGGCTCTTAAGGTATCCCCCCTCCAAAAAAAAATCGCTATCTTTGAATTCTTTTCGAAACTTTCTTTGCACGCTCGCGATCGAGTCACCCCCAAAAAATAACGTTTCGCACAAAAATGATAACTGAAACTGATCAAGAACAACGGTTTACGTTGTAGCAGACTTACCAAGTTTAAAACCTTCCGCCTATTCTAGGTCAGCCTGTATTATATATCGTAATTATTTCAGCAACTATGCGAAATACGTTGGTCACACTTATACCCGTGGATATATTCGACTTTTTAATATTAACCGATCAATGCTTATCTCACTATACCTTATCTTACATTTTCATCTATATATCTATACAACTTCTCATTCATTTATCTACACACCTCTACGATAAGTGCTTCTGTGGGTGAAGGGAAACTGTGGAACTCATTCGGATGCCCGAACTACAAAACCATAAGATGCTTCGAACAAATCTAAAAATCAAAATGAACGACTAATCATTCGAAATTCGCGCAAAAAGTTCCTCGCCACGTGGTTCGTCTTAGATTTCAGATGTCACGCATAAGTTCGTATAAATTTTTATGCGTTTTTGTCTGTATCTGCGTGCGTGTTTGCGTCATGCGCGCGTGACATCCGAAACTGCTAATTGCGTAAATAGATAATTATTATAGATTTCAATTGATTCTGCGTATAATTCTCCCGATCGGGCGTATATTGTAAATGAAATTACATACTCTTACGTCTACTTTCAATTTAAATATAATTCTAATAGTACAGAAGCCGGCTTAATTTGCAACTATATTGCGGAAATACTCTGATTATTAATTATGACAAATTATAAAAGGGCCTCTCGTGATTAAGTTTAAACGGCTGTGCAAGATAGCGAACTCCAATATCGATAAAAAAAAATGCAATTTAAATAAAGTATATGTGACAATTTGAAGTCAGGATAGTGTGACTTTTATAAAAAAATTACCATCCCACAAATAAAAGTAACAACTCGGTTATAATGTCGAAAATACTTTAAATGTATAATATCATATCGTGAAAAATTGCCTAGACGTTATATATTTAACGATCATCCTATCCTAACGGCGGCGATTGAAGGTGGACATTACGTACATCGGGCATTAGCAAAAGGAGAATTCGAAAATGGTATTATTACATATTTAAATATACACATGTGAATTCATATATATATATATATATATATATATATATATATATATATATATATATATACATATAATTGTGTATATACGTGTATATTTACATATGCGCGTGCCTGTATGTGTGTATGTATGTGTGTATGTATGTGTGTATTTACGTATATCGGCGTGTATCCGCCGTGAAATTTAAAGAAAAGTAAATGCTAATGGCGGTGGAAAGGAAGCTGAGTTTAACGAGCAAAAAATGCTTCTTTTGTTGTTTACATTTCATCAGGGAAGCAATCTTGTAAATTTTCCAGTAACGATTTCCTACTTCGCGTCCCGTCTTGCGTTCACAATCAACTCTAAATGTAATTGCGTACTACTAGCGTAGCGCATATGCGTCTAAGACGCTGTTTTCTCCCAACAAGACCGTCCGTGCGTTCGTTCGTTCGTCCATAAACTCTCGTACGAAGCACTTGCAAAAAAGAAGAAAAAATATTTTTTAAAAAAAGGAAAAAAGAAAGATTTCTTAAAAAAAGCCCGGAAAAAAAAAAAGTAGAAAAGAGAATCGTCTCCCGAAAAGAAGTATTTTACTATTACCGTTATTTGCATAGGCGACTCTCATATCAGGCGAGGGGCCAAAACGGCACTATAATTTTCATCGTCGTTCATCTAACCTCTCGTCCTATCGCTTATTTGCCCCCACTACTAATATTAGTATATATATATATATATATATATATATATATATATATATATATATATATACATATATAACACACAGTACACGATTTCTTTTGTAATAACAGGCTTTATTGTACTTTATATATATATATATATATATATATATATATATATATATATATAATACATATGTATGTATGCATATGTATGTTATATGTGAACACACTCCTCGCCGTTGTTCACCAACCGTCAAAATAGCAAAATGGATTTTTTATTAAAAATCACCGGGCGAAAATATATATGCGCGTATTCGGAAATTGAAAAAGCTCTTTTTCCCCTATGCATCATTTTGCTAGGCGCATATATTGCGAACGGAAACTAACGAGCATACATATTATATATACTATACTTATAACATGTAAATATATGAGTATATAAGAGCGCGCATATATGTATATATATGTTTATTTATATAATACGTACATATGCACCCATATGAAATACATACAGGTATTTACGTATTGATATCAGCGAGGTGGCCTGCCACGGTTGGGAAATTTTTTTTCCCTTTTTAGTTAAGGCGACCGTACTACTGAAAGGACATCTTTTTGACTTACTTTTAAAATTGAAATTTTAATACGATCGTTACCGCGTTTATACGCGATAAGAAAAATTCTATTATTGTTTCCATTATATTATCATTATTACTTATTTCACATTATAATTTTGTATTATCACATTAGAACAGCCGAGTTATTCACAAAACTCGATCGGTAACAAAAATATAGGTAGCTAAAGACGGTCGAAAATATTCTGAGTTTCGACGAAATAAGCAAATCCAGCACGGTAATTAAACCAAATGCGCGATTGCATCGTGGCTTCATAGTATGATAAAGTTTCTATTGGACAATCTAGAATAGTTAAAGCCGAACTGAATAAAATAATATAACACTACGTTAACCCGAACGATAAACTATAAAACAGCTGCATTTAATCGGCTTTATCCAGAGTTTCTAAAAAAATCTGTGACAAAAATCAAAAATGAAATAATTGCAACAGCCGTATTATCAAAATAATTTAAAAAATTCGAAATAATTGCGATTGGAAAACCAGGAAAGGAAGATAAAGAAGCAGCAGATTATCGACCGATGTATCATCTTAGCGTAGGTTATTAAGTATTGGAACGAATTATTTATAATAGAATTGCAGCTTAAGTGGATAGTCATTTACCGATATTCCAAGCTTGTTTTCGAGCAAGAAGATCCTGTGTAGATCGCGTTGCTGTCACTATACAGCAAATATAAATTAGATTCTAAAAGAATGAGAAGACATTGGATTTTTTTTAGACTTGACTTCTGCTTACGATACTGTTTGGCGAGAAGGATTTGGTAGCTAACTATGCTCTCGAATATTGCAACCAGTAAATAGCATCAGGTGACGTTTAATATATATATATATATATATATATATATATATATATATATATATATATATATATATATATATATCAGTGATATGCCTGGCACATTTTGCAAAAAGTTCCAGTATACAGACGACACGTCGATGACCGCGCAAGGAAAAGACTTGAAGGACTGTATATGGAAAATAACTTATCAAAAATTAATAAGTACTCGTACAAATTACGATCGAATCATCCCTACATGACAAATATATCGTTTTTCCACCTTAACAACCGAATAGAAAAAATCGAACCGATACTGGTGTAGAGCTAATAAATACAAAATATGCAAAATATTTAGGCGTGATATTAGACCGCATCTTATCGTATAATGATTTATTAAAAAAGTTGTATAAATCTTATTAGAAAACTCGCAGGTTCGATGATACCAGAACACGCGGAATGTCTTCCTTGGCACTTGCATATTCAGCAGTCGAATATTGTTCATCAGTCTGGTGTAATAGCTGCCGTGTTAAAAAAAAAAAGTATACATAATATTAAACGAAGCACTCCGAAATATATCGGGAACGATTAAATCTACATCACTTATGTGGCTTCCAGTATTAGCTAATGTAGCTTCAGCTATAGTATTATTCAGAGATAGAAATAAATTTCAGATGTACCCCGAACTGCCAATCTCTGAAAATATAAGGATCAGTTTCGAGACTCACAAAACCAGAAAATCCTATTGAACGACGGATTAATTATTAGCGCAATATATAATTTTAATAAACAGATAATAACACGGGAAACGAATGTAGAACATACGACAAATTCCAATTTAATTCGTCGACCCGACGAGCTAAAGGAATGGATTTACAGGATGCGGATATCTAATGCAAAAGTGGGGTATAACGACATCTTCTGCGTGCCGGTGCGCGGATATCCGAGACAAACAATGGAGTCTATAGTGTAGTGAATTTGTAGCTGTAGCTTAAAATTAGAATACGTTAACCAACTTAACGACAGAACGTAGACTGGCGTACAAATTTAAAGTTAGAGCTATAATGTGAATTTCGTACAATTATATATATATATATATATATATATATATATATATATATATATATATATATATATATATATATATAACCGACGATAACAAGAAGATAATCAACCCATTCTTAGTTTTAACTTAATTTACCTCGTTAATAGTCAGCTATTATTTAACTACGCGGATTAGTTAATTCTAGTCTACTTCATACATTAGCCTAAGAAGATGTAAATCACATTTTTGGTTGGACGCAGAAAAATCACTTAGCCGTTGAAAGTAGTAAAACAAAGTATGTAAATAGTTCCTTAGTTAACTGTTGAATTATTTTGAATTATATTCAGGAAATAGTAGCTAAGCTAGATACGGTTACCGAGATTAAATACCTGCGAGCGAATTTCGATCTATCGAAATAAATTATAAAGTTGAATTAACCGTTCTCTAGTTCTTATACATCGCGCTTTTATCAGTGCTGTCATACGAGATAATCCATCGGGGTGTGTATGGCAAAATGCCATATAGAATCTGTAAAAGTTCTTCAACGTGAGATATTGAGAATTTTTGTGCCGAAATTAAATCAAAATTAAATGTCACTTATCGTTCTCCGGTTGTATAGGTTACAGTTACTTTACGTATCGAATCGACGCTAGTAAATTAGAAATTTCATCAGATAAAAGTAGGACAAGATCAAGCGGTACCGGGTAGAGACGAAAATTCACATTAAGTAATACAGGCTTTTTTATAACAGCTATTACGCGATTGTGTGTTATGAGGGGAATTCTGTATTACACTATTAACTAGTGCTATCGATTTGAATCGATTCCGGAGTTGATCGATTCATTTTTGTGAAAAATCGATTCGTCGAAGTGAAACGGTTTGGTTGATCGAGTTGATAGACAATAATAAATAGCGAAAAATGATCGAATCGAACTATACCGCTCCCGTAGGATGACTTTTCAAAATCTGAATCGGAACTTGACCGATATTTAAATGGAAAATATTGTATTTTGTCATTTGCGCACCGTTTTATTTTATCTATCTGAATTACTTTGAATCGAAAAGAAATTTGAATAAAATTTGAATTTTGAATAATTATTACTTTTCATCGCTGAAAATATACTATGTTAGAAAATTAGGTAAAGCATGTCGAATTTGACTAAATAAATAAAGCCTTTATTTGTCCGAATATCGGCCGAAGGACTCCTACCCATAAATATATTGACAATATTATATAACATATAAGCATGCATAACACCTATAAATAATAATAATAGTCATCGTTATAATCAACGTATAATTGACACGTTTTCTTCCATTCCGTTCTATCCGAGCTTAAACCAAGTACGCACTGTCTGAAGTCAACTGTCCACCTAAACGGTAATCCACCTACGCTTATTTTATTTTAATCTGGAATTCAGTTGGTTACATTTGCGGCTAAACCATCCTGACGAATCGTGTGATCATTCCAGTTCCATTTTAGGTTGACTGCCCTCTTCGTAATGTCCTTCATTTTAGTTTTATGCCTTACGGCTTCCGAACGAATTCAGTCAATTCTTCTAATTCCAAGTACAGATCTCTCCATTGCTCTCTGTATTTGTCAATATGTGCTGCTTTCATAGATGTTTCACAGTCATACAACAAAATTGTAACGACGCGTTTTTTCAATAAGTTTTGGTTTTATGTTAATTTTCCCGCTTCCAATTTTTAGAATACCTTTTAAACTTCAAAATTTGTTCCAACTTATACACTAAAAACGAGATACTGTGTTATAAAAATTTCGAATTTTTTTATAATAATAATTTAAACCCCCCAGGGGGTACTTTGTACCTTCTGGGGACCAGAGCTAAAGCAAGAAAAAAGGCATTAGTATAAACACCAAGAATAAACCTAATCTTAAAGAAAAGCTATTTTTAGATGTCGAAGAAATTAAAAAAACAGAAAAGTATAAATATCTAGGCAGCTGGTTGACGCAAAATAATGATTCTGACATGGAAATACGAACTCGTATTGAACTGGCTAGAAATACATTTATGAAGTTAAGAAGTACCCTTTGCGATAGGAAATTAAACTTGCAGGTCAAAAATAAGTTACTGAAATGCTGCGTATGGTCAGTGCTCTTATATGGAAGCGAAACCTGGACTATAAGAGAAAATATGAAGAAGCGGATATCATCATTTGAAATGTGGTGCTACAGAAGAATGTGGAAAACACGTTGGACTAAAAAGGTCAGAAATGAGGAGGTTCTAAAATTAATGGGAACCGACAGAATATTAATGGCAGAAGTGAAAAAACGAAAGATACTTTTTTTTGGTCATTTTATGAGAGGAGAAAAGTACAAGCTACTACAAACGATAGCAATGGCTATGATTGAAGGAAAAAGAAAACCGGGAAGAAAATGTATATCGTGGTTAGATAACGTAAAAAAATGGACCGGAATCAATGAAACAGAAGAATTGGTCAAAATAGCAAGAAATAAGAATACAACAGATTGTCCATTCGATGCATGCTGATGGTTAAACAATTACCCGAATCGGGTTGTACCAAAAGAAGAAGAATAATTTAAAATACATACACGTGTATTAACGGAATTTGTTTATTGAAGCAGAAGAAAAAGAAAAAGTTTATTCATAACTAATGAACATATTTACAAACACGCTAAATATATACACACGATAACAGAGTAAGTTTATTGAAAATCTCTGAATTGAATTGAGCGTAACTGGTTTCATCTAGAATAATGTTTATTAACGATTTTAATCGAAAAATTTCAACGCGTTTACAATTTTTTTTTCCTAATTTTCAGATTTAATTATCGAAATGTTAACATTTAGTCTCCTTCTAGTTATATTTAAACGAGGTTGTATATACATATATACATTTATTTATTAGTAATATACAAATGTCTAATAACATAATATTTGTATTTAATGTAAATATATATACTTAATATAATAAAATGTTTACGTAATAAAATATATTATATTATAATTTAATTTTGTATATAACTTGCATATTAAAATATTATGTATATATATATATATATATATATATATATATATACATTTTATTTATTCCTCAAATTAATGTATATATATATATATATATATATATATATATAATATATATATATATATATAAATATTTATATCAAATTATATGAGTAAATATTAATTGGAGGAATAAATAAAGGGCCAAAATAATTGTTTTTAGGTTTTCTGGGAGGCCTGACTTTTTTATTTATTTTTGAGATGATTTAAAAAAAACCTACATTAAAATTTTTTATTTAAAAAATCAGTTTTTTGAGTTGATTACTTTTTATTTTTGATATTAGTTTTTTTTAAAAAAAACATTAAACTTTAATTTTTTCTATATAAAAAAACAAACAAATTTTCGAGTTGATTTTTTTGATTCTTGAGATGATTTTTTTTATTTCGATTCTTAGACGTGTTCTATTATAACTACGGTCTGGTATTAATAAATGGACGAAAGTAATCTAGTCCAGACGACAATACGACTTAAGAAGAAATTCTAAAGTATCGTCGCAGCAGACCGGACGACGAATCTCACAGGCTAATTCATTCACCGATTACACGAAGAGTGCAACTCTTTGACCGGAATAGTCTTTAAGTCGTCCGTTGGGTTTTATTTTATTTTATTTCAGTTTTATTTTTGTATTAATAAAATCTATCCCGCCGATCGTTAATCGTTCCGTAGAAACGTGCCATACGTTGCGGTCGTAGGATATTTACCTGTTCATTCGGCGGAGATAACGCTGAAAGTAATGAACTCCGAATGATATTCCGTCCTGTACACGACTAACAATAATTTGTATTTCAGACGTACGATAGTATTAGTAAAATGACGACGTTAGTATAGCGTACGATATGAATAGTGTGTTAAATGTGATATATACGCGATTTACAATTAGAGAGATTAAGTATGTAAGGATAAATATATATATATATATATATGTGTATATAAATATAAATATATAAATAACGTTCTTCGTATAAAAACACGTTTATTATTATCATCGTTAGTTATAAGATACAAATATCTCCGGTCACAATTCCTCTTTTTTAATGTCTATATTAACTAGATAACAATCCCTGAACAAGATCACTCGTATCGTTGCGTATACTTATTTATAAAGTGTACGTATACACATTAAACTAACGCCAGACAGATGAACAATAAAAGAAAATTAAGCTCGGCCACTCTGTAAATTCACGCACATTTGACGCGGCAAAACAGACATAAAGAAACAAATAAGTCGATACATAAATAAACGGTTAATTTATGCAAATGATAACCGATATAGTAGTAGTCGTCGGCCAGTTATTATAATCGCCAATGGTCATCGGTGCTACACGGTAATTGCAATATTTTCTAGAAGAAGACGGAGACATGAGCAAAAAACAAGGCACAATAAATTTAATTCGCGCGTAATCTTAATTCCGATCGAAATCAAAAATAAATAAAGAAACACGACGATACATAAATGAACACGTAAAGGATGCCGATATCCGCAAAAGAAACATTCACGTATATATATATATATATATCGCATAATTTAAGGCAGGTGGAAGGGGCATTGTCAACTTTTGTCCTGTTTTTGCGTAGGAAAGAAATACCAACTCCCCGGGGTGTGCGACGAATTTTCTTTTCAACGTAAAAAGAACTCGCAAAAATGTTGCCCCGAATTCCCCCCCCCCCCCGAAAAACCAAAAAAAATTCCCAAAGAATAAAAAAAAAAAACGCGATAATGTCGACATACGGATGTCGGTAAGTAATTACTCTTTCGCACGAGAACATGTATAATTCGCGTTTTCGAAAACTGTTTTTAATTTAGATAGGGTTCCGCGATTTCATCCCACTTAATTTACAAACCATAATAATAATCATACTGATACTAATACTACCTACTAATAATATTAATAAAATAATCAGATCGAAATGCAACTAGTAAGTGGAATATTTACGCATAAAATAATCGAGATGATAGGACGATGTTGTTAATGACTGCAGTCATAAATTTTGTAAGTCTTACCAATCAACGAAGAGCTCGCATTCTCATTTTTTCTTCTTTACCACTAGCTTTTCTTTTCCTGCGCAGTCTGTGTTTGATATGATTACATTTCATCGGATCAAGTGGATTATTTCAGAATATTCTGTTCTCGAACAGTCTACAATATGCAACAATTTTTTTTCTTTTTATACGAGATTTAAATTAAAACGAAAACAAAATAATAAAACTGAATATATCACGCATAAGCAGACATATATATACTATTATTATAGGTGATCTTAATTGTAAGCATAAATCTTGGAACTGTTTCAATAGCAACCATGCTGGAACGTCTTTGTTTGAAGCCTCGTTGAAATATAACTTCCACATATTGTCACCAACTGATCCTACGTATATACCAGCACAACGTAATCAAAAACCTAGTATAATAGACCTAATATTAGTTAAAAACTTCCACAATATTACCATACCTATATCATTATCACTGTTGTCTTCTAATCATAATCCCATTCTATCTTATATTACACCTAATGTCAAACACAGGACAATAATGTCACCTAAAAAAATTTTTCTTTATAAAAAAGCTAATTCAAAACACACATTAATGAAAACATAAATTTATTCGACAGACTTCATACACTTGTGTAACTGCATTTAGTAAACTTGTTTCAAACGCAGCTGCATTGAGTATACCAAAGATTGTTGTTTCTGGCTATCATTCTAAGTCCAGTGTTCCGCCTTATATAAAAAGAATTTTATCTCTCAAAAATTACTACAGACGACAGTCAACTAAACACAAATTTACTGCAATGTATAACAGTTCGAGGTGTATGTATTTATTATTAGTTAAGTTTTCTTCTCATTTATTAGTGAACTGGAAAAATAGTAAATGGAGCAACTTTTTAACCACTCTTTCTCCAAGTAACAATACTTTATGGAAAGCGAACAAATATTTAACAAAACGAAACCAATTACTACCACCAATTATCGATCCACTAACAAATGAGCAGGTATATAAACTACGTGACAAATTAGAATTGCTGGCTTCACATTTTGCCGGTGTTGGTAATCGTTATAATAACTTAGTTCCGCGTTCACACTACTATAGCATACGTAAAGTGGTGGCACGCCCAGCGCCCCTTCCACTCCTGGGCAGAGATATTACTTGCGTCACCATCTGAAATTACTAGATATATCAAATTTTTAGGAAATAAAGCATCCTACGGTGATGATCAGCTTTCTGCAATTTTAATTAAGCAGCTCCCTCGTAAGGCAATTGTATACCTTACCAAAATCACCGACGCCGTTATCAAAACTGCGTATTTCCCCACACCCTGGAAAACTGCCAAAATCATAGTTATACCCAAACCAGATCGTGACGTTACAAACATCAATAACATTCGACAAATTAGTTTACTATGTACTCTCAGTAAAATAGTTGAAAAGATTATATTACATCGACTGCAAACTTTCTCTACAACAAATAATATTATTATTCAAGAGCAATTCGGGTTCAGAGCCAACCATTCCACTATACATCAGGTTGCTCGAATAGCGGATTACATAACTGACAACTTTAATTTTAATAAACATATCGGTTTATTATTGATTGACGTTGAAAAAGCATTTGATTCAGCTTGGCACACAGGAATTATACATAAACTACTTAGATTTAAATTTCCCTTATCATTAATAAAATTAATAAATTCGTATTTAATCGATAGAAATTTTTACGTTTCCCATCTTAACCATAAATCCGGTATTAAATCTTACTGATCGGGGGTTCCACAGGGCAGTAGGGCCTTACTTATTTTTAATTTTAATAAACGATATCCCTAAACTACCTCATATTAATATCGCCTTATACGCTGACGACCTCGCCCTATATTGTGCGCCTCATAGACCAGACACTATACTTAACAGATTGCAAAAAGCTGCTAACTCTGTCTTTAAATACTACAAACGTTGGAGACTGAAAATAAACACAGAAAAAACGGAGGCGATACTTTTTTCAAGACGACGCCTACTAACGTTACCTGAGGTTACAATCGATGGTAAATGTATTCAGTGGTCGACGCAAGTTCGATACTTAGGAGTCATATTAGATTCTCGTCTATCGTTCAATGACTACTAACTGCATTGACAACGCGCTCAATACTCTCACCAATTTTTAATCGTCATTCTTCTTTATTTCAAACAAAAAAGTTATTATACACATTTACTACTCCGATTAACTTACGTCTGCCCTGTTTGGTTTTCGGTTTCCAACAGTACTCATAAAAAATTACAGCTGTTACAAAACTACTGCTGCAGTATTAAACGCCCATAGATGTACTAAATTGCGTGATATGCATTCGCAGCTTAACCTTTTAGATACACTTAATGCATGACAGCGCATTAATTAACACCATAGGCGATTACGAAAAATTGCAGAATTCAAGTAATACCCAAACGGTTAATGAAGCATACCGTCTTCTTCGTCTTCTCAATGACAACAACTTTATATTTTGGCTTGGCGTCTTCCATCCTATTATGCCACACGTTGATTTACTATACGATGCATTTCAAAATCGCAACATTAATTCTTCGAGCGCTTTTTCATCACTGGAAAATTTTTATCGCGCAATTTCTTTAATCAGAGAAACGAATTTCGAAAACTTGGTGTCCACAAATACTGATTCTATGCCCGTATCTCGTAAGAGGAAATGTGATGAAAATCGAAAAGCCGCTGTTAAAGAAGTTTGTGACAATATGTATGCAAGTGAGGGTTAGATTCGAATTTACTGGTCATCTATCTGCAGGAAAGTTGCTGTTACAAGAGAAATTTTAAACGTACTGCAGGCAATTTCCTTCTCAAGAATTTAACGAAACTTGCCAGGCATATCCCATGCTAAATAAAAATCGTTTGCAAACTGAACTTTCTGTTCTATACGAAAGAAATTCAGAATTTTCCCTTGCATCGGGAGTTGCGCAACTCCACCAATTGTTTCGAAACACCGGTATTTACAAAACACTCGGCGAAGTATATGTTTTGATGAAAATTTTGTTAACGTCTCCTATGACAACTGTTAAAGTGGAAAGGTGTTTTTCTTCCTTGAAAAGAATTAAAACATATTTACGGAGTGCAATGCTGGAAGACAGAGTTTCTGCGCTTGCCATGATAAGTATTGAGAAAACTCTTTACGATACAATTCGTAACTTCCACAGCAAGGTAACTGACCGGTTCGCGAAAATGAAAAACTGTCGTATGGACTTCATATACAAATAAATTTTGAAGTAAGTGCTTTGAAATTACACATTTTTTAAAATTTTCTTAGAATGACCGATTCTAAATTTTATTTTTGTTTAGAAAATTTAGAATTTTAAGTTTTTATGGAATGGTAGCCTAGCTGTATGTTTTTTATTAAAAAAATATTTCAACTAGGTAAAACTTTCAGCCCCTCCGCTTCGAAAACCCACGAGCCGCCACTGCTCTCCAGGTATTTAGAAATACATACGAGAAGTGGTAGAGTGACATGGGGCTCTCAGCTCTAAATACTAAACACAGATCACCGGCGTAGGAAATTAACTGACATATAGCATTGACACCAGAACAAAAATTATCAAGTCTAAAGTGTACAGTAGAATACAGTATGTTCCAGAGAGTAGGTCCACGGACAGAACCTTGTGAAACTCCACAAGTAGGTACCCTAGAGCTCCAGCCGATGATCCAAGTTTAAGTATAGCAGAACGATTATTAAAGTAGTCTATGATAATATTAATTATAAAAGGATTAATTAAATTAACCTTAAGAACATCGACAATTGCAGACCAACAACAATTGTCAAATACCAACAACAATTGTCGAATGCCCCTTTAATATCATAAGAAATGACAACAGCAGAGCAGCCGTCTGAAATGTACTGTTCAACTGTAGAAACTAAAGAATGAACAGCATGATCAGCTGATATACCTGAGTGAAAACCAAATTGAAGGTGGTGCAACACGCTCCTAGCAGTGATCTCCTGTACCAGAATCTCATTGACAACTTTTTCATAAACCTTCCCCATGCAACTAAGCAAGGAGATAGGCCTATAAGCTGACAACTCTGACGGATCTTTGCCCGGCTTGGAAAGAAGCCTCAAAGAGGCTACCTTCCAACAATCTGGGAAAAGACTAAATTTTAAACATTTATTTAAAAAAGTTTGCAACAAAGCAGGATACATACAATGAATTTTTTTAACAATTAAATTGCTGACCCTGTCGTCAGCTTTATTTCGTAAATTTTTGACTATAGTCGCAATATTTTCTGGATTTATTACAGGAGAAACACAGCCACAAACAGGAAGGACCACCAAGGGAATATTGCTTTAGGAGGGGAAAAAGTGGTCTAATAAGGCACCTACTTTTTCACCCTCTGAAGTCATAATCTGACCGCCAACTTTCAAATCAGGTAAGGACAGATCATATCTTTATATGCTCTACCCCAAGCAGAACTCGAACTAACAAAGGCCCTCCAATATTGGATATAACCTATTTAACTCCTTCAACACATTCTTATAAATAAATATACTAGAGGAGTTCTTACACTTATAAAGTTTTTTTCGAATGAAATTAATCTTATTTTTAAAAACTGAAGACTCTCGTTCCACCAATCTACCTGTGAAAAGTCAACAGTATATAAACATTGGCCAATCAGCTCAACTAAATACTTATTGAACTGACTGATAAGGGAGTGCAGCCGCCCCTTAGACAGACAATTATTTATATTACAGACTATATTGTTAATATAAGTGGAGTTGAGATAATTTGCGAACTGTTCAAGATCAATTTTGCAGAACAGTCTGGGAGGGGGACGACTGATATTATCATTAAAGTTAAATATAAAGCTGCGATGGAACGCCAGATCCATTTCAACTAACTTATAAAAAACTAAGTGCACTGCACTGGCAGAGACCAACAAATAGTCTATTATACTCGAACCATTGTAATTAACAAAGGTAGGTTCGCTACCATTGGTAACTACAAGATCCCTAGAGGAGACCAACTCACTAAAATCAACAGAGTCCCTAATTTCCCGAACACGAGACTCCATTACTGGTAGCCTGATGTTAAAGTTCCCAACAACAATGTGAAAGTAGCCAGGAAGCCGCCCCAAGGTCTGGTCAATTATAGACAAAGCTTTGGTTTTTGACTTATTTGGGGAGAGATAAACACATGTTAAGATGTATCTACTCAGCCTAATAGTTATTGAATTAAAGTTAGTAAACAGCAAAGAATGTGAAAGATCCGCCTTCACTATAACCGCAACTCTATTATTTATATAACATGCATATTTACTTCTGATTGGAATTTCACCATTGCTAATATAGGGCTCTGCCAGTGCACACACGTCAAAATCATTATTATAAAAATATCTTAGAAATAGTGCCTGACAGGTACGCGAGTTATCAACATTTAGATAACAACAATTAATTCGCTCCATAATCAACCTTGGCCCTCAAGTCTTCCCGTGTTTTGAAAAGACAAGGACAATTTTTAGAAAAAGTAGCGTGGTCAACTGCCTTCAAGGCAATTTATTATTTATTTCCTACCGAGAGCAGGTAGACTTAATTTTGGCGAAGGTGCAACATGAGCACAATCTGAACCTCACCTCAGAGGATCGGCAGTACTTCTCAGGATGGCCAAACCGTCCACACTTCCTACACTGGCATGGAGTGACAGCATCAATAAAGGGAAGAGATTCCCAGTTGATACGTATACGGCCTCTGTCAGGGAGTAATCTGTACTGTGCTGGGGTCAGCTGTAAATAAATTCGAGACGCTCTTGAAGTAGTAATCTTGTTGATGATGACGGGTTCTGCACCTGTCAATTCTGTAATATGCTCCTTCACATCCTGCTCAGTAATGTTGTTTGCATGAAACAGCAAGACTGTGGGATTGAGGAGTTTCTCTTCTTTAACCGCACATTCTGGATCGCGCTCTTGAATAAGTTTAGCCAGTTTAGAAGATTCCAACTTAGAAGCTGTATTAATAATACAGGTGGAATCATTAATCTTTTTACAAAATGTCACATTGATATTTTCTTTGACCAATGACACGTTTGATTTAAGCTTGCTTAGAACAGCACTTGCATCCGATGATTTCAGTATAATTTTGTTCTTTGGTACCATTTTTTTGTCTTTTTTTCCCAGTAGAGCATTTCTAAAAGATACCCCAGAGGAAGGAAGTTTATTAGAGTGCAACACCGCACTCACAGCCGACTGAACCTGCGTTGACTTAGATTTTACTATCTTTTCAATATTTTTAAACTTGCAAACCCGGCGAACTCCGTTTCGCCACCAGATGGCTTCGTTTTATGTAACATTTCGTTTGGTGATTAAAAGATAAAAAAAAATTTAAAGGAAAATTTTATTTCATTTTACAACAGTAATGAATTCATTTCGATTACAAAAATGAAGTGTTATTTAGTTGAACTTCTCTAAGTAAATGAAAGTGAATCCAAAGTAAATACTGAATCGAAGCGTTATACATGTCCGCAATTTTCGGTTTGGGTTTGAAATTTTTTTCGCGTTTTTTTCATTTTATCCTATAAATCTTATATAGTAACGACAAATTATAAAATCGGAATCGTTTAAAAATGTTTATGTCGCTCGCTATGCCTTGCCAAAGGTGGCAGATCATCGATTTTCGAAAATTCGTAGCTCGACAACTATCGATCGTAACGAAAAACGGTTTTCTGTTTCGAATTCGTCATTTTAATATCTATCGTATCCGTATCGATTTTAACGGAATTTTTCCAAAATCGAAATCTTAATGAGTCACCTCTATTTTTTTTTTTTAAATTTCGACGATGACTCGGTTCAATAGGTTTCTTTACGACGATCGAATTAGGTAATAACAATTTTTTTCGTATCTCTAAACGTTAGCGATTTATAGTCGATAAAAAATTCGCTATATAAATATATATATATATAACGATATATCAGATAGAATCAGAAATGAACGGATCCGCGCAGCAATGGGAGTCGCGCCTATCGTAGATAAACTACGTGAAAGTCGGCTAAGGTGATATGGCCACGTAGTACGAGCCCAGAACGTGGGGGATGGCGCTTTGATATCGGCAGCGCGTACGCTTCAAGTTCCTGGAAAAAGGCCAGTTGGAAGACCAAAGCAAAGATGGCACGATGTCATAGCAAGAGATCTCAAAGATGCGGATATATCAGCAGAACTAGCGTACAACCGAATTGAGTGGAAACGGTCTATTTATATGGCAGACCCCGCACCAGCGGGAAATTGCCGTTGAAGAAGAAGAAGAACGATATATAGATATATAATTAACATTGGCCCATGCTAAATGCATTGTAGATTCGGTCGTCCAAAAATCGCCGGCAAAATTTTTAAAAATCGAAAATGAAATTTTCAACTCGCGATTTCTCGTTACCGGTTAATTTTTAAAACATTCATGTAATTACATAAATTATAGATCTCCACGTCTACTTTCTATTGAGCTCAACCCGAACCCCCCATCTATCATGGGGGCCGCAAAAATGGCCCAAAACCCCAAAACCCTTTAAGCCCAATTTTCTCGGCGACTATTCGATATAAAAATACGGCGATACCATCGTTAGACGCGTATTTTAATGTTAAATAACTTTCGTTTAAATAAATTTTCTAAATTTCGAATCGTTCTCGAATTATTTCGAAAAAATCGAAATTTTGAAAAATGAAACTTTCGGTTTGGGTTTGAAATTTTTTTTCGCGGTTTTTTCGCTTGATCCTATAGATCTTGTATATAAATGACAAATTATAAAATCGGAATCGTTTAAAAATGTTTACGCCGCTCGCTATGCCTTGCCAAAGGTGGCAGGTCATCGATTTTCGAAAATTCGTAGCTCGACACCGAACGCTGTCGAACGGGATAAAAAGTATCTTATGTCCGTCTCCTGGCTCTAAGCTACCTCCCTACCAATTTTCAGCCAAATCTGTTCTGCCGTTCTTGAGTTATAAGTGGTGTAACTAACACGACTTTCTTTTATATATATAGATAACAAGGATGCTTCTGCGACACTATTATCAATACTACTTGCCGCCTCCAAGACAGAATCTTTCTGTTTCTTAGTGACAGACTCATCAGTAAATTGTGTTTTAATTTTGTTCGAATATTCAATAATGTTCTTAAAAAGACGACCTAGCTTAGCTAGGTCTAGGTCATCCATAATGACAAATTACTGGAAACTAGTAAAAATTATACTACTTAAACAAAAACTAGAAAACGTTTAAAAATTGGTAACTTAAAAACTAATAGTCGGAATTGCAAGTGGTATGCACCAAAATAAATGTAAATGAAGATGTAAAAATAAATATCCAAACACCCAAAAACACCAAAAAGTTTAAAAATCGCTAAGTCAGCGAAAAACAATATAAAAAGTGTGCGGGTCGCACGAAAACATTCGGGAGGAGTAAGCGAAAACTACTTACCTCCGCCCCGGAAACCGAACACATGAACGCAAAAACGGCAAAGGCAAGCACTCGGCACAAACTGACTATGAAGAATTTATATTTACATAAATGCATGTTAATTATCCTTAAAATTACATCACTTTTTTTTTGGTTTTGTTTTCCTTTGGACCCCAGTATGTATAAACACTATGGTGTAAATATATTGTGTAAGTGAAGTACAAATACGGCAGAAATAACAGATTGTCCAGAATCGGTCCTATTAAGTTTATGGAACACTGAACAAACTGTTTTACAATATTATCAGATTAAATTGTATATACTTAGGCTAGGGGCACAAAATTACTTTACTAAATACGATCAAATACAAAACTAAAAAGAAATGACAAAGGAAATAGAAGTAAAATAATAATATAAAATATTTTAAAAAAATATATATATATTTAATTTAATTTAATACGCGTACCTTTTTCACAAGGATATACAAAAATCTTTACTCCAAAAGAGGTATATTTATCTCTACGTAAAGCACCATTACGGAAATGTCCCGGTATAGATAATATCACTGGTGAAATTCTCTCACATCTTCCACCGAAATCAGCCACATTGTTGTGTTATATTTTCAATGCAATATTACGGATTGGACATTTTACTTCAACATGGAAAAAATCAACAGTAATAATGATACACAAACCAGGCAAGCCGCAAACGGACGTATCTTCATATAGGCCTATTAGCTTGCTTTGTTCGTTATCAAAAATCCTAGAATATTTAATCTCAAATCGTATTCAATCTATTTTAAATAGTCGTGGAATAATTCCACACCATCAGTTCGGGTTTCGTACTGAACACTCTACAGTGCAACAGTGCCATCGGCTGGTTGATGCAATTTCCTCAACGTTGGAAAAAAAGGAAGTATGCTCAGCTGTATTCTTGGATGTTGCACAGGCATTCGACAAAGTGTGACATCCCGGGCTACTTTACAAGCTGAGACAAATTCTCCCTTCCGATTTATTTGCTTTACTTCAATCGTACTTATCCGATAAAACATTTGTTGTTAAAATCAATGATTGTTTCTCTGAAGAGCATAAAATTCTATCGTCTGTTCCACAAGGTAGCTTACTAGGACCGTTGTTATACACAATCTATACAGCAGACATACCAACCAGTAATCAGACTATCTTAGCATCATTTGCCGATGATATAGCTATCCTTGCGTCCAACTCAGACGTCATGTTTGCAAATACAGCAGTTCAAAACCATTTAGATCGGTTAGTTCTATGGGCACAGAGCTGGCGTCTGCTATTTAACCCGAATAAGAGTAAACACGTTGTATTTACAAATAGAAAAGTCAGCTGTCCAGCATTGAAAATCAATAATGAAGAAATTACTCAAGCGAACTCGGTACGTTATCTTGGCTTAATTATGGATAAGAGGCTTACATGGAGGCTACACGTGGCATAGACAAAAAGAACAATCATTACTCGTGCAAAATTGCTGTATCTATTATTAGGTCGGAAGTCAAGTTTAAACTTAACGACTAAACGGATCATCTATCGTTCAGTGATCGCTCCTATTTGGCGTTAGGGAATAGAGCTGTATGGAAGTACCTGCAAAAGCAATCTTCGAAGAATACAACAGCAGCAATCGAAGTCACGTCCGCTCCTGTGTACGTCTCCAATCGGACTTTACATAACGATCTTAGGATTCCTTACGTCGGTGACATACATATACAGCAATATAAAAAATTATTCGACAAGTTCGAGGTTAGCAGCAATCCAATCATCCGCAGAATGCACACATCGTGTCTTCCAGATAATCCGTCAAGACGTTTGAGAAGAAAGTGGTGTCGCGATGCTATTCCTATCACCTAATTGATTTCAGTCTCCCTTTTCCTTCCAGACGATAGCGTATGTCTTTCTCTCCTATTATTGTACCTGTTTATTCCTATTATCATTATTTCGTCTCAATCTCATTCCCATATTGTACATTCCTTCTTTCTCATCGCAGTCTTGTGCCTTAATGGAGGCACTTGATTAAACCCCTCTCTTATCCGTGATCTACGTTGTTAGTAGCACTAAGTGCTGGTACGATGTTAAAAAAAAAAAAATCCTATAGTATATATTAAGAATAGTTTAACACAGATTAACATTACATCGATATTTAAAGTAACGCATACTGAAATATCGAGCATATTATAATCTCCGATTACAGGAATTAAATCATTGTCACGATATGTTTATCGTAAAATTTCTTCGATAATTTATAAATACAATCATAAATACGAGCAACATTTAGCGTGGAATACATATGCTGTACTTTAATCCAACTAGGAGCGCTTAATGATATTCTGCAACATCGGTTCTGCATTAATTGGATGTCGTGACCAATCATGTAGTTTTTGCGATTAAATTCTATCATTTATTCCGATCCTTATACTGTCCATTAGTTGTCGCATTGACATCCCCGTCATCTCTTGTATTCCATCTATAAAACGAGTCAATGGTCGTCCTCTGCTTCTTTTCCCTGCGGTTACTTCTTGTGTTATAATCTTATCTAATCTGTTTCGTCTCATGATATGTCCAAAAACTGGAGACATATTCTTTTTATAGTCGGCACTAATCTATCTTTATGTTCCACCTTAATTTGTTGAAATATTGACACATTCGTCCGATGTTCTTTCCATGAGATCCTCAACATGTCCCTGTAGGAACACATTTCAAATGCCTCCAGTTTTCTATGTATCGTTTTTGTTATTGTCCATGACGCGGAACCATAAAACGTTATTGGAAACACCAGAGAGTCCATTAGTCTCTTTTTTGTCATTATATTTATGGAATGGTCCATATATATCTTTTTAAGTTTAGCTACTATACATTTGGCCATCCCAATTCGCCGTGTAACTTCCATTTCATCATTCGCATTGTTGGTAATAAGCGCTCCTAGATATATTGTTTCTGTTTTTCATTTTATGTCAGGCACTGACGTAAATATTGCAGGCAGTTTCTTCACTCTGTCAATAGTGACAATTGTACATTTCTCCCGATTTAATTTTAAATTAGCTTTCCCACTGAAATGTTCTATTCTTCCTAGAAGTTCTGTCAATTCTGATTCAACTTATGACGGTAGTGTATATTAATTTCTTCAACCGAAGAAGCACGTTGGACGGTAACAGAAGATTGGTGCAAGAATAGCTTTTTTCGCTTTGTAGATAAATTTACGAATGTGCTCCTTAAATGAGACGAGAATCTAGAGTACCCCTCTCGAGGTAGTTAACCAGTTTCCGCCGATAAATTTATTTATCATTAATTATCTGGTAAAGACTTCTCTTAGTAAATAGTATAGCGTGCGATTTATCCGTAGTTTTCAACGTTTATAGTACTTGTAAATGGTATTCGCCGCTTTTTGTAACCCATTGTAGATGGTGTAAACACCAACATGGACGAAAGATGTGAGGAGTCCTAAAATAGTTTCTCGCGGAGAACCTACAAAAAAAAAATTAAGCTTTGAATGTAAATGATTAATTTAACGAGATGAAGTGGATAACCGAATTTAATTAATTTGTACAAAATTCGATTATGCCAAGCTGTACCAAAGGCTTTCTCAATATCAATTAACAATAAACCAGTGTGCTTATTAAAGTTAAAATTACCGGCGATGAAATCAGTTATTCTGGCAACTTGATGCACTGGCGAATAACCAATCCTAAAACCGAATTGTTCATTTTTGAAAATGTTGTGAGTTAAAGACTAAGATTGTAACCGGTTTAGAATAATTTTTTCGACGACTTCACTAAAAGTACATAATAATCTCACGGGACGAATATTACGAATATTACTAATATCTTTACCAGGTTTTGGGAGAATATTTTCCACTTAGTCGGAAAGTAAGTTAGTTTAAAAATGCTATTGACTAATTTAGTAAGATAAACAATCGGTTTACGAGGAAGGTACTGAACGATTTGATACAATTTTATTTAATATGGCATTAGAAAGGAAAATCTATCCGAAGAACAATTAGTAATTTTTTTTACCGCATTATTTATATTATAGTAATGAGCTCGCGCGATTAACTCATCCCATAGTTTACTAGTACCTGAAATGCGAACAGTCCTCTAAATTGCTACATAGCGTAACCCAAATCAGATAAATCTGATTAGAATTTCAACGATAAACCCGAAATTAGAAATGAAGTAGATTGACAAAATGAAATTAGCGAATTACTGTTACAATTATACTTCGAACATTATGAATATACTGTTCATATTAAAAGATAAATATAAATTAACCTGGCATCATCCGTGATCTAAATACTGACGTCTATTAGATTATCGTTCGGCAGCAGGATATCTCTGATATCTCGGTAATTAATGTCTATCGCGAAGCTGAATATTGACCATCAAGTGGTCGTACCTAAAAAACGAACCGTCGCAACATTAATGCAACATCACTATAAAAATAAAAATTCTAAATATTAATCTCGATAGCTGAAGAAAAATAGGTAAAATCATAGGATGCAAGATTTTATGATAAGTAATATAAGGAATATAGGAAATGTAGAGTTGGAATTATTGCGGGAATCAATTTAAAAATCTCGTTCATCATTGGAAAACAAGTTTGCGGCATAAAGAAAACTATGCGTTTCAATTAAAGAACTGACGGAAGTCAAGAGAAAATCTTACGAGGCAGTTTCAAACGCACCTGACTCGCTTACGGCGACGAACCGTTTCAAAGGGACGAAAAATTTTAAGGAACTTAAAAATAAGTAGCGGTTAAACCGGGGTGGTGAGAAATTACAAGAGCATAATAAATTAAATAATTATGAAGAACTTTTAATGCATAAATAGAATTTAGAATGTGATCGGTAACAACAATACGCTATTAACGAGAGATGGTGGAAATATTATCCAAAATTGTTAAAGAGAAATACTACTATTAATTGGAATAAAATTAACATACTCTCGGAGTACTTGAGTAACGTGGGTGTGGATCATTGAAGCGGATCATTAAAGAACTGAAGCATACCTAGTGAAGATATTTTATAAATATGGTGTTGATAAACTATTCTCTGTTATACATAAATTATTCGAAAAAATATGATAGTATGCCAGAAGATTTTAAAAGGATCTATAATGGTAGCGAACATTTAATAAAGGAGTAAAATAATGATTGCTCTAATTACCGTTAGGTTGGACATAATGAAATTATTAGCAAAATTTTAGTTAGATAAATATTAGCCAAGGTGATCGAGTACATTATCGCAGATAAGCAAACGTGTTTCAGGCAAAATACAGGAACAGCTGATGCGATATTCGTATTAAAGCAAATGCAACAGAAATGTAGTGAGAACAGGCGCAAACTTTGTATTTATCGATATTATTAAAGTGTTCGACTCTGTCGATTGAAGCGTTTTATGGTTAATACTAAATAAATTTAGATTTCCGGATGAATTAGCGAGGTATAAAATTATACGGATACTTTTAATGTCACGACAGGCATGCAACAAGTGTGCTCACTAGCCCTGGTACTGTTTATTTGTTTTACAAAGCGTTTTCACGCGTATTGCCGATAGATAAATGCTTGATAGAGGCGTCGGCATATATAATCGTTCGGACGGAGGACTCTTGAATTTGAAACCATCAAAATCTGTTACTAAATTTTGTACATTTATATATAAACATAGAGTCGATGAGAAAATTGTACGATGTTCAATCAGATACAAGGAGCAAATACTGAATCAGCGTGTCTCTTGAAATTGAATACAGAAGCTGCAATTTCCATGTTCGGAAAACGGATGTTGAACAACAGAGACATGGCCGTGAAAACAAAAATTATGATGAACCTGATAATTTCTTACCTTATTGTACGGCTACGAAACCGAGGCAGTATATAGGCGGGCTTTCTAGCAGTGTTTAATAGTTCTTCGAATCATATAATGGATGGATCATACAGGTCGTATAAGGAATGGAAGAAATATTTAAAAACCTGAATTGGAGAGAAAAAAAAGGGAATAAATATAAATAGCGCTCTTATATAAAACCTTAGATTTGTACATGAACCCCCGAAACAGTTAAGTTAATGGAATTACACGAAGAATCAAAAGTAAGGGGCCTGGAAATAAATTATAAAAAAACGGATTTACTAATAAACGGAGAAAAAAAAAAAATAGAAATAAACGGCAAAACGATACACATGGGTGGAACATATTTAGGCCAAATAATATCCTTCAAATATTGAATAGAAAAAGAAGTAAATCACCGAATAGCGATAGGGTGGAAAAAATTCTGGCCATTACAATAAATATTTAAACGAAATATTAATCGCGCAAGAAAAGCACAGATTTACAATACACGCGTCCTTCCTGCCATGACACACGGTGCGCAAACATGGTCACTGACAGTTAGACAAAGTAGAGAAATATTAATAGTTCAAAGAGCTAAGGAAAATGATCTGTGATAACAAGGATGGACAAAATCAGTAACAAAGTATTACGGGATAAGTCAAAAACAAAAGATGCTCTCCGCAAAATACTGGAAATGAAGTGGAATTGGGCTGGACATGTAGTTCGAATGAACACAAGCAGATGGGCCAAGAAATGTAATGAATGGTTACCAATCAATAGGAAAAGATTGAGGCGCGGACCGAAAATGAAATGGAGGGACGATATTGTCAAATATGCAGGCGCAGTCTGGATGCGTAAAGCACTTAATCGGATGGACTGGAAATAGCTAAAAGAAAAATATGTAAACGTTCGATAAATTGGAAGAGGCCAATGCTCGTTCACGGGCTTAATTTCCCTAATACATTTAAACATATTAGTATTAGTTTAGCATTAAGGAAAGCTAAATAATATTACTTATTAAGAAAAGTTATACATATTAGTATTAGTTTAGCATTAAGAAAGTTATACATGTTAATACTAGTTTAGCGTTAAGAAAATAATATTTGTAAGTTTTAATTTAAAATTGGAAATACAGGGTATTGTAATTGTAATTGTAATATATATAACGTACCCTAATGAATAAAATGTTTCGTTACCTAGAACTATCTTCTCGAATCAGCATTTTTCCTTTTCTGCAACGTTAGTCTTCAAATCGTTCGTTCTTATTACTGGTCGATATTGTTTTGAAATATTGATCATTATGTAGGCCAAATTGTGAAAACATTAACTTTTCAATAAACGTTCTTATATCTTTATTTCAAGGTAAACGAGACATATTAAGACAAAAATCAATACCGTTGAAGCTCCGAAAAATTGAAGATGTACGTATGAGGTTCATAGTTGTTTACGGTATTGAAACCCGGACGCTAGAGTTATTACGAATAAGTTAAAAACGTTCGAAATATTTGCTTGGAGGAAAATGACTGGATATTAAAAAAACACTCCAAAATGAACCGGTAGTTAAATTGAAGAGAACAGATCGTTATTAAATCGGTTAAGGAAAACACGATTAATTCAGATTGGTCATATACACTTCTCGACATATTACTTCCATGGGAAGGTAAATTTCAAGGAAAAAAGAGAAACACATTTATAACAAACCCCGTTAAAAGACACCGGATTATAAAGGACTACGCTGAATTTAAAAAAGCTACAGAAGACCGGGAAAGATCGAGGCTTATTATATGGACTAGTCTTAGAGTTTGATGATGATGATGGTGAAGATGATATTTTTATTATTGCCCGGTTTGTAATTGTTGCGGTACAATCGCCATTTTTTTCTAATTACTCTAATTACGATGGATGCAGTCTATTTCGAATATTTGATTTCATTCGCAAATTATCGAAGCTAATTCGTTTATTGACGAATTTAGAATGTAGTTTCAAAAAAAATTATAGAAAAAGAAAAATTCGATTTGCGTTATTCAGGAACGGGTGTAAGTTTTCTCCATAAATTTGTAATCTATCGAAATTACTGTGCAACAATTATAGATTGCGGTTTTGAATTAAGCACGTACGTAAAATAGGAGATGATACAAGAATAAATGATGGAATTTTCATTCAGGTAAAAGAAATTCCACTCGGTGTATGTGTCTGTGTAGCATCCAAAAATAATAATAATAATAGCGATGATGATAATAATAATAATAAGGGGAAAACGACAGTACAACCGCTATGCAATAGATTAATGAAAGGAAATGGTTGGCTTATAGGACCATTAGACAGGCTATAGTCGTCGGGAATTAAAAATCTAACAAGTAACGAAGGCAACCTTAGTACGCAGAGGGTATTTTTAAACATATATTATATATATATATGTGTGTGTGTTCGTAAGTTACTTTTTATCGGCGTCATCGTTATTTCGATTATCATTATGACATCATTGTGATCGTCACTGTGTATTACAGTATGTGCTATATTATTAACATTGTCTTTCATAATTTGTTCGGAAAACGATACATATATATATATATATAATATATATATATATATACGTACATATACGTGTCTATACACTTATTAACACTTACCGATGAGGGAGAGGCATTCGTAATTCCGGCCAGCTACACGTTTGATGATTTAAAGGGATCCTTATATAAGAATCTGAGAGACCGAGTATAAGATTTGGATTAAAATAGGAGCGGAAGTCGTCACTGTAATACACTGATACACTTGTACGTCTATTTTTTTTTAGGTAAACGTGTTGTGTGCGATTATCTGTGCTTTAGGTGCGTGCATTTACGTATACTTTCGTCCTTTTCTACGACGATACAACGGACGAAATCCGAGTGACGAGATGGTCGCGATAGTTACGGAGGTGCTGGAAAATCGTTCGGAATTAAGACGAGTGGGTCGCGGTGGTTTTTATAATTCGTTGTACACTAGGACGAATGTTATCATTAGTAGTATTAGCTTTAATTTCAGTCGTAACCAAATGATAGGTTGTAATCCGCCGGTCTGGATTTTTTTGTAGGTTCCCGTCTGTATGGCGACCATCTAAAAACTCGGCTCGGCGGTTATGTTTAGACTGCGCAAAGCTCCTCTAATTATCGCTGTTAATGAACATTTTCGAAGCAACAACATCAACATGACCAGGTCGTTTTAGTATGAACGTATAAACATGTATATATATATATCGCAGAAGGTATTGTTAAATCAGTGGAGAAAGGAATATAAACGCATTCCGTATCGACTATAATTACATAGAGAGATGTTGATAATGGCCAAGCTAGCCGGATTAGGAAGAACGGGATGGTAATAAAAAAAAGAAATGATCTAAAAGAAAAATCATTCTTATTGTACGTTTAAATCTTTTATAGTAGCTTATAATCTAGTCCGAAGACGTGTGTATGTTAATGCACGCATACACACACTATATATATATACATATACATATATATATAAACAGAAAAGGTAGTTGAAATCACTAAATTTTTATATATAAAATGACCACAAACCATTTCGGCTATTAATCCATTATTCAGTGGACATAAAAAAATATGAAATATAAAAATATATACAACGTTATAAACTATAAAAGGAGCAAACCCAAAAATAAAAAAAAAAAAATAAAACGTTAATTTAGACGTAAGATATTATAAAAAAAAAGTCAAAGTGAAAAAACTGTTATTCATAAAATAATCCGATACCGAATGTGATAAATAGCACAATCAACAATGTTCACTACATTCACTATAAGATTATTTTGTAAATAACTGTTCTATTTCATTTTTCAATTTTTTTTTTTGTAATATTGTACGTCTAAATGAAGTTTCTTTTTTATTTTCAGCTTTTTCTTTTTCATTTTATATTTTTTATAAATTACGTATATTTTCATATTTTATTTTTTTATATGTCCACTCGATAATGGCTTAATAGCGGAAAACATTTTGCTCTTTTCATATATGTAAAAATTTAGTGATTTTAACTACTTTTTTATTGTTTATTTTTTTTTTTAAATCACTACATTCCACACTGTTCAAATTTTATATATATGTACACCAACGTCAATAGTCCCCACCCTAAATAGAGTACCGCGATTAACATTTAATCCGCCATTAATTTGGTGACTTTACGTCATCCCCATTTTCCCTGCTTGGCGTATACACCTAGCAAACCTGTAATTTCCCGAATAATATCTGTCCATCTTGTCGACGTACGTCGCTTTAGATCTTACCCATTATTATTATTATTATTATTATTATTATTGTATGTCCCAATTCTATTTCTCCTTGTTTCCATATTATATGCCTAAAGAATTTTATTATTTCGCTGATGACAATTGTTGACAGTCTCTGTTTTTTTTTAATTTCATCACAACTGACCAACCTTAGAGGTCATTTAGTGATAGACTTAATGAGATGAGTGATGTTTTGTGGAGGGGAAGTACTCAGCAGTACTCCCTCTAAACTTATGCTGGTTGGACAAAGTGTAAAGCCTGTGTATTTCACCGGAATCATTCAGCAAATCAGTAGCAAGTGGATTCGTGTGAACGCTAATTAGTGCAACATGTTTGTTTGCTTCTCTTTTTATTTCATCCTCCGCAAACATAACGTTTAACTCGTTATGGAGGATAACGTTTGAGACGTACCAGGGAGTTGCAATAATAGTTCTTAATATCATATTTTGAGATCGTTGTATTTTCTGTAAGTTAAATGTTTTGGCGCAGCCCCATAGTTGTATACCATATACCCAGATCGATCTTAGGGCAATTTTATACAGCAGAGTTTTATTTTCCAACGATAACCCTGATTTATTAGTTAGCATCCATGACATAGATCTGGTTTTAATCCTCAAATGCTCGATTTTGTTCTGAAGTGAGTAGCCCAAGTCAGCCTAGTGTCCAAATGCATGCCCAAATATTTTACACTATTGGTATTTGGAATGACAACGTTGTTTATTTTGATTGGCAGGCGTTCGAACTTTCGATTTGTGAAAGAAATATGCGCTGATTTAGTTTCATTGACTACAACGCGTCATCGTTTTAGCCAAGCCTCTACATGCCCGAGTGACTCTTGCAGTTTTTTTGTGGCTGTGTTTTCACTGTTATCCACAGATAGGATCGCTGCGTCATCGGCGTACAATGCTACTTTGCTACTTCTGTATTACCAGGCTTCGGGAAGTCGAACGTGTAAATTAAGTATAATATTGGACCAAAGACGCTTCCCTGCGGTACGCCCGCCCTTACTGGAAAAATATCTGAATATTCTTCAGCTATTTTCACTAGAAAGTATCTCTCTTGAATGTACGATTTAAGTAGTAGATAGAAAGGGTGAGGAAGCAGTAGTTTAAACTTGTACAACAGTCCCTAGTGCTACACCCAATCAAAAACTTGCTTAACATTCAGAAATGCAGCTGTACAGATATTCTTTTTTTCCAAGCTATTTTCAATAATCTTTGTTAATCGGTGAACCTGTTCTACAGTGTTATGATGCTTACGAAAACCAAATTGAAAATTCGGATTAATTGAATTCATAGATAATATCGGAAACAATCGTTTTAAAATTAATTTTTCTAGAAGCTTTGAAAAGGAAGCAGCGAGATAGGCCTGTATGACGAAACCAGTTCAGACGATTTACCCGGCTTTGGTGCAGCAATTATTTAAGAAAACTTTCAACTCAAGGGAAAATATTGGTTACGTAGGACGGTGTTATATATTTGTGTTATGAGTTAAATGCTTTTACGTGTGAACTCATTTAAAAGCTCTGCTGTGATTAAGTCAAATCCGGGACACTTTTTCCGTTTCATATTTTTAATAAGTTGCTGAATCTCATTTGGGATATCGCTGTTATAGGTGGATTCATTTGCAGTGGTTTTTCTAAGTATTCAAGGATATCTGTGGAGTCACTACCTTGGGCATTCGGCGTGAATACGTCGCAAAAATAATTTGCAAAGAGCGCTGCTTTATCGAAGTTAGTACGAGTCCAATTACCGTCGAGTTTTCCTATAATATGCACAATTGGCAGTTGAAAACGTTTGATCGCTCACCATAGTGAGTGATCATCGTGTTTGGTCGGCGATAATTTCGATAGAAATGTTGTAAGCATTACATTTTTATTTTCACGTAATACTTTACGCAGTTGCTTTATTTTTCTATTTAGTTGCGTTTTAATAGCCTCGTTATGTTCCAAGCGTTTCGTAGTTTTCTCTTATCGCGTATTAGTGTCGGTATATGTTTTGGAACATTATTAAACCCCTTTGGTGGCTTTACAGCGGGAGTGGCTAGCCACGCAGCATTTAGTATAGTTTCTGTTAGGTTTTGTACCGCTTTATCAATATCGTAATTAATTTTTTAAGCGACATATTTAACTTTATTTTAGACTCTAGATATTGTTTAAATAATGGCCAATTAGTTCTTTTATTGATAAGGCATGGTTCAGGTGTTTTTGTTATTGGAGAAATGCTTACCGTTAATATAACTGCCGAGTGTGATCTGACTGTAGGTCGAAACACGAGTCTGCTCTCATATGTAATGATGATATTCCTTTTGTTACCAAAAAGTCGCAGGTTTCCTTTTACAATCTTGAGGCCAGTAAGTAGGTTCGCCTGCCGAGAAGTAACCTAGATTTTGGTTGGAAATTACTTTTTCCAGAATTTTCCCCCGGGGATTATCTAAACGAGAGCCCCATTTGCGACTTTTTGAGTTCCAATCTCCGCCAGATATGAATTTCGCTCCCAATGATTTGAAATACTTGAAAAGCAGATTTTCATCCAATCGCTCATTTGGAGAGCAGTATACGGTGGAGATAGGTTCCAATAAATGAACATAATTTTACCGTACAAGCCTGTTTTCCCGAATAGTTTTTCTCTTCGTAATGCTCGATTGTTTTTTTAATAATAATTGCACTACCGCCGCGAGCTTTATTATCTGGCCGAAGACAAGTGTACACATCGTAGTTGGGAATATTAAAAACTGTTTTATTTGTAAAATGCGTTTCCGAGATGAGAAGTATATCAATGTAGTGAGATTTCAGAAATTTATAACTTATTTTGTAACGCGCCATTAGCGTTCCAAAGTGCAATTCTTAATGAAGTAGTCATTATTTACTAGTTTTATTCAGGATTGAGGACGATAAATTTAATTCATTAACTGTTGAAACATGGTTTTAAATTCACTCAAAAAGGCACTTAATAATGTATCCATACTAGTAGGCGAGTTAGATGCGAATCGGTCATTCATTATATTACCATCACCATTTGAGGGACCAACATCATTGTAGACATTATAGCCCGGATTAAATACTGCATTGGCATCATTTGTCTCTGACGTAGCTTTTGCATACGGTAACAGACGTTCATGCTCATTTTGTGGGAGAATATCATGTACAACATTACTGCGGCTTGCGGGAAGATTCACTTTGTCAGGAAGCGTCTGTTCTACATTATATTTCGCATTGTATAATTTGCGATATACCTCACATCCCTTATTATTAGATGCTGCGCGCATAATGCACATTTCGGCGGTATATATTTTCTTTTTTGCAATCGGCTGAATTATTGTGTTACGTCGATTTCTTTTAGTACCGATTCGTTCGTACGTTTTGCTGTCCACTGACTTCTAAAAAGTCTTCTCCAGCCCCACTTTTCGAAAACGTCCATTCCTTTCCTGTGTGTTTTCTTTACTATCCAGTTTCCAGCTGCATGCTATGGAGAAAACAAACGTTTGGACCAACCAATCTTCAAGTTCTTTCTGATTGAATTATCTTCACATATCTTGTTCAGCTTTATATCATTGCGCTTTAGCCAATTTCAATTCTCCGTCTTATTTCCACTGTAAGATCATTTTTTTCAAAATAATTTATATATATATATATATATATATATATATATATATATATATATAAAACTTAATAGAATGATATATATATATATATATATATATATTCTTATAGTAATTCAATTTCAACCTCTACACTTATGAAGTATAATAAGTAACAAGAACAACGATGATGGTAATGGTAATTATAACAAATAATAATAATAATATTGCAACAGCCACAGCAACATCAGTAACAACGACGACAATCAAATCAAATTTGTTTCAGATGTGTTTACAATATTTACAATATTAACAATTTAATTATAAAATATATAATAATAATATTTGAAAAATATAATTACAACATTAAAATTGTAATAAGAAACAGAGCTCTAAAGATAATAGATAAATAAATACAAGAAATCCCGGTTAATAAATGCGCGAGTACCGGACATTTTAAAATGTGATCATATAAATTGCCATGTAATAACTTAACAACTAAGATCTTATTGTAACTAACGAGTAACGCGAACTGATTAGCCTGCTTGTATATCCTGGAATTCAGTGGGGTTAAGTGCTCATTTATATAAACTGAACCGCTATCCGTTACTCCACTTGCATCCAGATTCATTTTGATCGTACTCGGTAACAATCGAGTACCTTCCGCTTTGCTAACAATTCATTTTTTGTGGAACGACGACAGAATTTCATTACTATCCGAGAATGTTTTTGACTCAGGTAATGTGGGAACCTATGACAGATGTTAATGTCATTCTCTGATATAGAGCAACCTATCGCAACCCCAATATTTTTTACAATTTCGGGCATGTAAGGTACATTATGACAATGTTGTAACGGCGAGTGTATACTGTTCACAATCATCCACCCGCTGTTTTAATTCCTCGTTTTCTTTAACTCGGTAACTTCGTTCTTTAAGGCGATCACTTTTTCTTTTCATCGTTTCACTTCAGCCAAAAGCTCGTCAAATTTATCACCATTGTGCGCAATAGTTTCAAGAACCTCATCCAATTTTATTTGTAACGGGGACAACTCGGATTTAATGACATTCGTCATGCCTACCGCATCCTGCGATAATAGTGAAGCTGACGAATGTCTGTAAGTTTTACCAGATAAACATTTACATCAACACTTTTACGTTTCGCAGCTGTCTTAATTCCGGCACAATCGAAATGGTACCCGGCCTGGTAACCGCCGCACGCAGTAAAATCCCCATTCGCGGGCAACGCTTTTCTACACGTAGTACACGTATGACAGAAAGTATTCATTGCTTATACAGTACAAAGTACAACTGATAATTCAACGCCAAAAATAAACGAAAGTGCACAATCGGTATCGGACAACGCAACACGTTAAATTAGTGTGTTTCAAAAATTGTACATAAATTAAAAATTTTCAAAAAATAATTTCAAAATCGAAATCCTCGATAAAATTTATAATGGATTTGTATATTTTAAAAACTCTTACGGTTATTAGCACTTAACGCGAGAGACCAACAAACACAGATCAATTTGACATACGTCAGATCAATCCGGCACGATCAATAATCCAATAATAATAATAAGAAGAATAAGAATAAATCGATATTTTACGATATCATTTATCTCGCATATAAATGTCTTTTATTTTTTGGAAAGTGTGGAATGTAGTGATTTAAAAAATAAACAAAAGGTAGTATAAATCCTTAAATTTGCGAAAGAATTACAATTTTCTAAAACACCTCGTATAGTAGAGAGGTTGCGGAGGAAAATTTCGCTACTGATCACTACTGTTAAAATGTGCTTTTTGTTCTAATAATTTAACATATAAAAATAACATTCTTTAATCTTGGAATTCTAACTCGTCTAATATGATGGTTGGTGGTCTTGTCTTTAAAGGTTATGTACACGATTATACTACCTAAGGGTCTGTGAGCATTTGGGTCATTTATGATGCTCGTCTTTCGGAATGAACTCCCATTGCCTTTTTAAATTCTTTTCGAAATTCATTTCACGACGAAAATAACGTCAAAATGCATCCTCCTTCTTGTTATAGGAAGCCGTGGATAACTGAATGTGGACAAAAACGAGTTCCCCATGTGTACACTAAACGTGGAGCACGCGGCTTGAAGCAGTGTTACTAACTGCCCTATTCGAAAAACAAAACCGCCCGTCTTCTCTGAGTCATCCTATATAACGGCATTGTATTCGTTCGCCAAAGTTTGAGATCGTTTAGTAAAAAGTAAACGTATCGATTTAAAATAAAACAGGAAAACGAACCGCTATATATGTTCGGTAGAACGGTCAAAATTTGATGAAGAAACTAATAAATACACCACGACGAAATTATTAAATAATACAGTGGAAGAAATATTGAAACAAAAAAATATTGGATTGGTTACAAGATACGGGGGATAATAGGAAACGGAATTTTCATGAAGCTATACAAACTAAAGTAAAATAAATAACAATTTTGGGTGGTGCGACAAGTGATGGCGATAAATTATATATAGTGTCTGCTACTAGTAAATGAGATAATCGGAATATGTTAAATGAAAAATAGATACCGCGAGAGTGTAGATGAGAGTGTGTTAATGAATGAGTATACTATAACTGTAATATATAGATCCGTCGACAAGACTTGACGGAACATATGTTATCTAACATTGGAGTGATAGTATGTGTGTGTGTGTAATTGTGAATATTTTGTAAATTATTTTTTCACTTGAAAAAAAAACAAATAATAATAATAATATCGTGAAATTTCGCAGAAGACATTTTAGAGAAAATTCTAAGCGTTTATTCGAAAATCGAAAAATATTTAATTCGCAATTTTCGTCAGCGCTAGAAGTACGATAGATCTGTACCACCGCAGTAACGCTGAAAGCAGTCTCCTATTGGTACAGACTGATACGGTCAATGGTGTAAACAAAGTGGTGGTTTTTAGTGAGTAGAAGTCTCACTGGTCCTACGGATTTTCTACTAAAAAAAGACGAACTGTTCCCTGGACGTATTGGACAGAAAAATAATTTGTAAAATGTTAGTCGACGTCCGGTAACGGACATTGATGATTTAGTTCAGAATATATACGTAGAACGATTTAAATTATTTACGCGACTAGAAATTAAGAGAAAATTCTTATTACCGCTTGGTATTTTATTAAACAATTCGATTAATATAGTCGTTATAATTATTTTCTTATCTACCGCGGATTTTATTATTAATCGGCGTGTTCTGTATTCCTAGGATAGATGATTAATTTCGATCGATTTCATATTTTATCGTTACGTTTCTAATGTATTTGAAAAATTGAATTAAGAAACCGATTATTATAATTTTATCACATCGTAGCTTTTATTTGATTAATCTTGTCATTATTTATATATTAGACTACTTATTTTTATTTTTTTTTTAATATTAAAAACGTTTTTAATATTTTTGTTTAATTTTTTCAACTATTCGTAATTGTAATTCGTAATTTTTAATCGGTAATTTTTTTTTCTTTTTTTTAACACTTTCGAACTGTCGACTTTAATACAAACGAAAAAAAAATCGAAAGTTACCACCGACTTAATTTCCGATATCATCCGGTTGGACGACGTCAGAACGATAAGTTTCTTTAGAGATGTTCTCAACCGTTTCTCGCACTATTCGTTTATTCAGGTATTTCTGTAACTATCGGATTTATATTATACAGTCCGACCGAGTTAAGCTTCGACAAGTTAGAGTTTAAAATTGTATTATATTTTAAAAGAACAAAAACGGGTGGGGGCGTTAAGTTTTAATTTTTTTAAATCGAATTCGGCAATACCCGTATAGTTGCAAAGTATTAGTGCGCAAATAGAAGTTAAAATTGTTTGTTTTAACTCGATAATCAAATATTTATTATTATTATTATTATTATATATACGTGTTATACAAATAAACTCGGTATAATATAACGCTTAACGGTCGTCGTTTTAATAATATAAGTTCGGATTTTTCAGCTATAATATAGTTCTTTCTGTTTTAACCGGCTAGAGTTTAGAACGAATTGAACAAAGATAAAAGGTTTACTAAGGTATTTAAAGGAATCGTCGGTAAAGCGTTTATTTTAAGAGATTAAACGTAATGTCCGTTACCACCGGGTAGTGTAGAATACACCTCCCCCGAACAAAAGGTCTAGAAATATACGGGGGCCAAGTGGAAGAACTTTTAAATTGGTACAAAGAAGTAGACCAGGACGGAACGGATTGCTGGCGAGAGTTTACTTTGCACGTTTTTAATTTCCTTTCAGCGTACATCGTACGCGATAAGACGTTATAACTGCCTTCTTGCTGCCGATTAATAAGCCGCCACGAACTATGAAACGTTTTATCCTTTATGGATATAAATGAATATATATATATATATATATATATATATATATATGTATCGATAAAATTTGGGAATGTGTCTTGATATAACTACTGTCGTGTGAATATATATATATATATATATAACATATTTTAGCGCATACAACGACTTAGATAAAACATTTTGCACTACCCTAATATACTACCCGGTATAAACATATTATACAACAGGGCTCTAAAGCACATCGTGAGCGCACATTCTTTCCTTATAATTTTCTCCTGAAAATGAGCTTTAAGCTCTCCGTGGCAATGCCGAACGGTCCCTATCCGTTTCATAATAAAATATAAACGTTCTAACTATCCCCTTCGTCGGAATTTCCATTAAATCATATTTTATGTGTATACGATATATATATATATATATATATAATATATTTACCATTTACCACCCTTTTAACTACTCTAGCTAAACTATCGTTGCAGCTGTTACACACTATTTGAATGCTCGATAAGGTGTGAAAATAGTAATAAATGGTTAAAAAGCGAATTAATTCTTTTTGGCGGAAATTATTTTTCTGACCGCGCTGCAAACTTCCTGTAACAGTTTTGCGGTTCCGTGTTCATTTTTAGAAATATAATAAAAAATCGTCCGGAGCATTTTTTTAAAAAATATAATCTGAATATCGATTTGATAGTTCTTCAAAGAAAATCATTAATGAACACCATCGTTATTATATAGGGTGACCCAGAGAAGGCGGACGGTTTTGTCGTTTTTTTAATAACTCGAAACATCGAAATTTTTAAATGAAGTTTTATTTAAAAATAGGAAAACGAGAGATTAGCTTAGAATCATTCGTGGATCAGTATTTCGTTCAGATGAATGTCATTTGTCATTCAGTCTTTGCAAAATTTTCGAATACTTTTTCGAGTATAGGTCGCTGAATTTTTAACATTTCTTCAAAACTCCAAGTTTTAAAGTCTTCCAGATTTCGTGGACGTGTTTCTTAAGCGTGGCTATTAAAGTATCCTCACGAAAAAATCGCTCATAGATGCTCTCTCTTTGCATTGTCGTGATCGATTCATGCCGAAAATGAGGTTCCACGCAAAATGCGCGCTCCTTCTCATTATAGGGTGCCATTTCCGCAAGAAGTTATTTAACGAATAGTTATTTTTATTCGTAACTTTTTCGTTATAAAAAACAAAAACAAAAATAATAATTCGCTACATATGTACTTATTCCCCGTATTTCCAATCGTTTTTATTAAAAAAAAAAGATATATATATGTGTATATATATATATATATATATATATATATATTACGAGTAAAAATATGTTAAACAGGAAGTCGTTTTCGTAAGAGGGTATTTAACGTATAGTTATTTTTACTGGTAAATTTTTCGTATTTTTTTAAAAATAAAAATCAGTCTGTACGTAAAATTATTCGGCATGCTGCCAATTACTTTTATTTAATAATAAAAAAAAAAAGAAAAAAAAAGAAAAAAAAAAGAAAAAAAAGTTAAAAGTAAAAATGACTATAATGTTAAATATTCTGTAACGAAGTGGTTTTCGTTAAACGTTATTTAACGTATAGTTATTTTTAATCGTAACTTCGTATAGTTATTTTTAATCGTAACTTTTTCATTAAAAAAAAAAAAGAACAAAAAACAATTCGCCGCAACTTTAAGTATAATTATTCCACGTATTGCCGATTATTTTACTTAAGAAAAAAAAAACGAATAAATATTTCGTTATAGGTTATTTAACGTATGGTTATTTTTACTCGTTACTTTTTCGTTATAAAAAACAAAAATAATAATTCGCTATATATGTAATTATTTCTCATATTTCCGATCGTTTTTATTACAAAAAAAAATATTACCAGTACAAATATATGTTAAATAATCTCCAACGAAGTCATTTTCGTAAGAGGTTAACGTATAGTTATTTTTATTGGTAAATTTTTTGTATTATTTTAAAAATAAAAATCAAATAGCCACGTCTGTACGTAAAATTATTCGGCATGCTGCTAATTACTTTTATTTAATAATAAAAAAAAAAGAAAAAGAAAAAAAACAAAGTTAAGAGTAAAAATGACTATATAGTGTTAAATATTCGTAACGAAGTGGTTTCCGTTAAACGTTATTTAACGTATAGTTATTTTTAATCGTAACTTTTTCATTAAAAAAAAGAAAAGAACAAAAAACAATTCGCCGCAACTTTAAGTATAATTATTCAGAATATTTCCGATTATTTTACTTAAAAAAAAAACCACGAATACTTATTTCGTTATAAAAAAGATAAATGAAATTACTTGGCTATTCTATACAATTATTTCCCATATTGTTGGTTTTGACTTGTTTCTACGTTTTCAGATTGAAAGACGAAAATTAATTTGAAAAATTCGAAAATTCTAAAAATAACCGAAAATTGATCAAAAAATAAAAATAAAAAAAGTATAAAAAAAAATCGAAAATTCGACTAATAAATAAATTTGCGACTTTTAAAATTCCAACAATAAAAAAATAATAATCTTATACGAACGTAAGTAAAAAGTATTTGTTTAAATTCCAGCGAAAAATCGCGTACGAGCGAATTCGATGAAAAATTTACGACGATAATTTCTCTTTATTAGTAAAATAATTAAATAATTTCTTCGATAGGTCGAGCTTATATTTTATTTTTTAGCGAATTACTATAAATAGTAAAACTAGTTTCAGTTTATCACTCTAAGCCGGTCTCCGTGCTCGTAATTTTGAAAACTATATTATTACCTAACGCTATGAGATGAATAATAATTTTTAACCAGATCGTAGGAGTCGGTAATTTATATTATCTGTTCGTTTATTACTACTAACGTTTTTAAATTAAGAGAAGAGTAGATACCCACCGCCGCTGTACTCCGAAGGCGGGAGTTATTTCTCGGAAATCGGTAGATTAGAAATTACCGATTTTATACAAGTGTACATATTTTTTCGAAAAATATTTTTAACAGCGTTAAACTATAAACCGAAGAGATAAATGATCGTAAAAACTAAATCGTAAAATTACACAAATGCGAGTATATACGTATACATATATATGTTACACATACAATAACTCGCATTGTACACATATGTATTAAAAAAAAGAGTTAAGAACGAATCAGAACCAAATAATTAGAGACAACGTATATATATATATATATATATATATATATATATATATATATATATATATACACCTATTATATACGTATATAGGTTATGAAAAATGGGACAACTTTCTGGAAGGTTTCCATAAGAAGGATCTTAATTAAACTACTGCTGCGCATTTGAACAAAACGCTATATATACAAAAGTAGACATAGGCAAAACAGGAGTAGAACGACCAGATAGAAAGGGATTAATAAAAATTTAATAACGATAATAACAATAATAATAAAAATGATGATGATGATAATGATGATAAGTCTAGCCGTAGCCTGGCTTCGTTACCACCACCTCGGCTAACGTCTAATTAATTAAACCGGAGACAGAGATCTTTAAGAGTTTACAGTCTCGGGGAATGGAGAACAGTCATCCGAATGTATTCAATATACACAAGCACACGACAAACGCGACACTTTAATCGTTTATTTTAATGAAGCGAAGAGCTAAAGTTAGGTTGGGTTTTATAATCTTAAGGAACAATGCGATAAAGGGGAGTTTATGTATATATATCTATATATATATATATATATATATATATATATATATATATATATATATATATATATATATATATTGTAGAAAAAGGTCTTTAAAAGGGACGGAGTAATTAAAAACTTCCCTTACTGTAACGAATCAACAGGTAATCTACAGCCTAGTATTATTATTACGAGATATATATATATATACGTATCACTCTTATGTTCATCGTTTGGAAACAAGCTCTTCCCCTTGAGGTACGTGTCTAGACTATATCCAGACACATTAAGAACAACAAGACGAAAATTCCTTTTTTCGGAACAACGACTTCAATTGTAAGAGTCGCCCGTCATTCCGTTTAACCGAACAATTTAAATATGAAATAAATATGAAAAAGAAATCCTAAAGAAGCGCAATTAAACTGTTTCTTTTTCGTGAATCCGAACTAACTAAAATCTCTTACAGAACAATCTATTTATTAATCCGTTCGATGTTGACCGAAAATTTTTTAAAAATTCATTAATTAAAAAATTCGTCCAATTTGCAACCAGAATAAGTTTCCTACGCTAAAATTGCATCCTCGAAAATGACTACAGTAAATGAAAAAATAAACCAAAATAAATTTGAAATTATCTATGTAGTACTTTGTCGGGAATTCAAAACGAACATGAGATGATGAGACAACCAAAATGATACACTAAATAACGTACTGCGTACAATTACTTATTATTCTCGTTAATATGGAAGTGAAAAAAAAGATTTTGGAATCGATGCAAAAATGGCTTTAAGGTGAATACGAGAAATTGAAATGTTTCAACATTGCGGAAAAATAAATACCGATCTCGGAAATATATTTAACAAAAACGAAAGCCACGTTGATATTTCAAAATATCCGGAGGGGATGCCGCTATTAATGAAAGGTAAAATTGAACGTAACTCGATAAATATGCAATAGAACACGCGCAAGCGTCCTCGATAATTGTCATGAATAGCGATGGGGTTATATTTCAATGTCCGCTACTTTAAAACTTTAAAAAATAAATATATAATAGGTGGAGACTACAGAGACTCGCGGTTAACTCAGCCTAGAGAACGAGAATTTAAAAAAAAAAGCAACGATGTGGCATTAACTGGTCTCGACCAACATATTGCACCGATGATAAAAGAGATCTTGATTTCTTTATAGTGAAGGAAATTTTATCAAATTAAGTTGAGTATTAATTTGCAAAGTTTGAAATGTAGTGATTAAAAAAAAAAGGAATTAAAAATAGCGATTTTTTTTTATTTTGCCGTAAAAAATTACAACGCTTTTTGGCTGGTAAGCTATTATCAAGTGAATATAAAAAATATAAATTATAAAATATATTTATGAAAATATGTTGTAAAAAAAATTACCGAGATATATATACAATTTACAAAAATTATCGAAGTGATAAAACAGTATTTTTAACTGAAATAATCCGATAGCGAATATTGTCAAATGTGTTGTTTACCACATTCGCTATCAGATTATTTAAAAATACCGTTTTATCATTTTGATAATTTTTGTAAATTACGTAAGTAACATTTTTTCACATTTTATATTTTTATAAATTTGTATATATTTCGTAATATTTTATATTCACTCGATAACGACTTAACAGTGACAAGATTTGTGATTTTAATTTCTTTTTTATTGTTAATTTTTTGAAGGATACTAGTTGGCCGCACCACTATAGTCCTGACTGTTAATATTATAACGAACAAAAAACCGTACCGATATTAACTACACAAACTGACCGCAATTTTGAAGTACATTAGAAGAAAATTTGTCGTCGAAATTATCGTTAAAGTCGCCATCGGATATAAAAAATTCTATAGAATAATCTTTACTCATCAGCGAGAGGTTCAGCACGCAAACAAATACATATATATAACTATCCCAAATATGTAAAAGAAGCACATAAAAATAATTGTAAAATGAGGAAAATCTGATAAAAACACAGAGATCCGGCAAAGAAAAATAAATTAAATCCTATTACTAATAAAATTAAAATTATGCTTCGAGCGCTAAAAAATGAAACCAAAAATCTTTCACACGAGTATACCTTATGGAAGCTTGCAAAGCAAATCAGGAAGTCCATACAAATTGATTCACCGCTTCCGAAACCTAATGGTGATTAGGCTGTGAAAGAAGAAGAGAATATTGAAGAGTTTTCGGATCGTAACTTATAATGCGAATAACAAGCATAAAATAGTATCGCGTGAGAGCTAGATAAAAAACAGTCTTGAAGATAAGACAATCTGTACTGCGATGTTCCTGGATGTAGAGAAGGCATTCGATGCTGTGTAGCACTCTGGCTTGAACCACAAATTGAATAAAATTTTACCAGCTAAACATTGTTAAAATCACACTTGTAACACTTCAATTAAACACGGAAAGCTTGCGGTATACCAGCCCCAGTTCTAAGAATATATATATATATATATATATATATATATATATATATATATATTATATAGTCGTTCGAGCAATAACTGCTCATCGTGACCTCGTGTGTATTTCATCGTGTACCAGCTGTGTCCAGCGACTTCTATTTTGACTGGTTTTCATGATCATGTTTCCGGCTTGACCGCTCAGTAGTGTTACTGGTGGTCTTCCTCGTGGTTTTGTTCCATTTACTGGTTCAGTTAAAATGTAGTTTTCTAGACTGTCATTTCTTGTCCTCCATTGTTCGTAGTATTTTAAAATTTTTTTCTTTGTTAATATCGGAGAGCCGTTGGTTTCTATAATCGAATTATTTATGCGTTTTGCCGTCCATTGAATTCTTAGCATTCTTCGCCAATTACAAACGCATTGATTTTTTGTTTATCTGTTTCTCGTGAGGTCCACGTCTGTGCTCCATATCGGAACAACAAGAACATAAGAGTTAGTCTGGATTTTATTTTTTTTATTATGTAATAGAATCATTGTTGATTTTGCTAATGTGATTCTACGTTTTATTTCTTTTTCGCATCCGCCATCATCAGTAATCAGTAATCCGAGGTATATAAACTCCTTTACAGCTTTTAGACTCGCTAGTGTCTGTATATTTGTTAGCCTTTTATTTTTGTTTATTACCATATCTTCGTTTTACTCTTGTTAATCGATAGACACCGACCTTGTCTTGTTCTACTATATTCCATAAATCATCCATTTCCTCCTCTGATTCGGTTGTAAGCGTTCTATCGTCAGTTTATCGAAGGATGGTTATATATTAGCCATCGATTTCGATTCCTCCGTGAAATCATTTTGCGCTTTCCTCATAATCAACTCTCTCTCTATATATATATATATATATATATCGAATAGCATCGGGGGATAATATTCAATCTAGCCTTACTAATTTTTAAGGGAAAAATGTTTTAGACAAATTTTTTCTATTATTATCATAGCTCCCGTAGAATTATATAGATTATTTATCAGAGATATTAAGTGCTCTGGCACGCCGTAGTGTCAAGTACTTGGCACAACTTTTCTCATTTAACACAGTTAAAAGGTTTGTCATAGTCAATGAAGCATATGTAAATAGGTTTATTTATTCAATGTTTTTTCAATATATATATATATATATATATATATATATATATATATATATATATATATATATATATATATATATATATTGGTGTGTGTGTATCCAAGTATGCAAATATTCACATGTGAGTACATAGTTAATGTGTATGTATGCGCAATAAAGGTTATTGTAAGAGAATAGCATGAACTGATTAAACCTAAATTGACGTTGAAGTATATTTGTAATGTAACCTATAGTGCAGATGTGTTATATAAAAACTTTTGACAACAAGCAATTCATAAAAAATAAACATATGTTTCTTATATACATACATATATGTGAATGTGTGTGTTTATAAATATATGTGTATAGATATATGTTATATATATATATATATCTGTTTTTTTGCGTATGTATATCTGCAAGCTATACGTAAAATATCGATAAACTAACGTGTTTGATCGGAAATCTCGTAGTTGCTTAATTACATTTTGTAGGAAGCCCGGTGGACTATGAATAATATGATCGCAAGATAGAACATAATTCATTCGCTATAGTCCGCCATATAAAATTACGAGATAACTTTTATCATCGTCTTACAACCTAAGTTAAAGCAATCATCTCTCTTTCTCGATCTTTTATTAGCGATATTATGTTTCCGTTACATTTCGAACATGTAATTAAAAACTTATTCTGGCGGGCGTTATAATTATATCCAATTTCGACTAGGTAAAGCGTGTAATTAAAGCCAGACACAAATCTATGATATATATATATATATATATATATATATATATATATATATATATATATATATATATATAATAATAGTGACGGTAGAATATTATTTTATTAGAAAACTGTTTGTGTGATGTAGAAATAGCTGCACGGTGAAAGTCTTATTGATTTAATTATTACTTATAGTTACGTGATTTACGGGGGTCATTTTTTTTTTTTTGGTTTACCATCATTTTTCAGTGTTCTGTTTTATTCTATATAGATTTTTGCTAATGAAAAAGCAATATATAGAATTTTCTAAGACTGTCGTAAATGTACCAATTTTTATTTCCGTGTGTGTGTGTGTGTGTGTATGGAAGGGAAATAGTGAATTTTTATGTCGACTAAATGTAACGCGTAACGCGAGTAAAATAATGCTTTATTTTCAGCTTGCTTTAAATAGCTTGTCTTTAAAACGTGCTAACATTTTCAATAATGAAACGTAGCAGTTCAGAAACCTGGGAAATATCTTTCGCTAATTATATAAGAAGGCCAAATAAATTTACTACGCAATATGAGCGAAGTATTGGAAAATATAATACTAAACGTACAATAATATTTTAAATGATAGTCCATTTGAACTTAGGAAACAACATTTTATCACACGCTCTTATGCGACGCTGTAATTGATAATTTCAATATTGACGAAATCTGTTACTTATCGACAACGATGGTCATGTTTTTATAAAAATCGATCTGAATGAACTTTGATCACGTATTAATATTGCTTGCAAATAGAAAAAAAAAAAACAACCTATTTAGATCATCCTAACTTCCGTATTAATAAAGCCGACATACCCTCTTTCAAAACTATGCTCCCTGGTGTTCTTCGGAAGAGTTTGATGTTACACATCGATGACGTTCCTGCACAAAATACTCTACGCTGATGATATTGCTCTGTATATGTTATCTTATAAAATCGATTTCGAAAGGCTTTTACCGATGTTAAGAGTTTTCTAGACAAATGGAAACTTACCGCGAATACTAAGCTATAATTTTCCTGAAAAGAAGGTCTTTAATTATTCGTGGAATTATGCCGGATAATTCTATTGTGAGTTGGGGAGATTAAGTTAAATATTTAGATATTACCGTAGATACAAAAATATATTTTGAAAGTCGTACCAATCATAACACAAACAAAGGCAAGAACAAAAATGTTTGCCCTATAAATAATAAACTGACACATACATACATACATATATATACATATATATACATACGCGTGTCTTGTTTGGAGTCGTGTATAAAAAAAAAAAACTTAAAATAGTCCAAAATAACTGTTCCATAATTATATTAAACGTATCTAGATATATCAAAGTTTAAAAAAAATATTATCCTGCGTACACGATACTGCGGCATATATATATACATATGTTCCAAAAATTTCTACCAGGAATGCAGTATTAATTCACTTATCATCCGTCAGAGTAATAGTGAACTATAACGATTTAAGATATTACAAAGGGTAATCTGCTTTATTAAGTTACTATAGATTACATTAATTTCATTAGAGGCATTATCATACGTTATATACGATTTTATTCGTTACAATTTACTTTACTATTTATCTATACATCTGTACGTGTATAATCGTATGTATAACGGATTGTACGTCTTTGTAAGCAGGACTTTTTTTGATTTTTTTTGATAACTTTTTTACAGCAATTTAATGTACTTTAATTCTTATTAATTTTTGTTAATAATTTTATTATATATAGACTACTCGGTACAGATGCATAATCTTCACTTATGTACTAATTCATATATATATATATTTGTGTGTGTTGTGACTCCAGACACTTGTATCCCACGACCAATTACGAGATTTAATGGTGTGGGTTTTTTATTATTACTGAAAAAACACGATATAGCAACAATAAAAAATGATAAAATAAAAAACAGAAAAGTAGTTAAAATCACTAAATTTTGATATATAAAAAGACCGCACACCTTTTCGACGATTAAGCGATTATCAAGTGGTCGACAAAAAGTAAAATTTAAAAATATGTACAATTTATAAAAAATATAACAGGAAATAAAAACAACAAATAGAATGAAACGTAAGAAAATATTTAATTTAATTGAAACAAAAAAAATAACAAACTAAAAAACACACTCCCTAATTGCTTATGTATTCGACATTTTCGACATTCTATTCGCTATTGCGTTATTGTTTACGTATAAATTGTGATATCGTCCAGTGGTTTTGTTTACCACATTCGCTATCGAATTATTTCAAAATACTGCTTAATCGCTTCGATAATTACCGAGAATTGTGTATCTAAGTATATATATATATATATTTTTTTTACAATTTTTATAAATTTTTGCATATATATTTTTATAATCTCTAATTTTGATCTTCGCTCGATAATGGCTTAACAGTATTCGTAAAGACTAAAATTTCAGCGATTTTTCTCGTAATTTGTTTTAAGACTATAAAATAATGCGATAACGAACGCTTCACAATCAGCAAATCAGCGATATTAGCCTAAATTAAAAACTACCTAATATCGAGTCAGAAAATATATTTCGAATAAATCTAGTCAGTAAAATAAACTGATTCGAGTCGCTGACTAACTGACTTGCAGATGTATCGACTCGCGCCTCACTCATAAAATATCGTCCGTTTTGTCGCGGCATCAGGTTTATCATATTAGTTCGGTGTCGATCTTCCTTCAGCCACGTTGGAGCTACGTACTCAGCCGCTGAGTAAACCAACGCTAGAACTGAAGTCCATAGAGCGGTTGCTGATATACCGTTACAGCCAGTTTCTGTATGATGTTTGTTGGCTCCCGTATTTTAGCCGCTCTATTTTCAAGATGTTTACACGATAGGTTAGTTGACGGTCCAGAGATATTCCGTGGTATTTCGGATACTCTTCGTGTTTTAATTCAGCATTAGTCGCCATTTGTTGAAGTAATCAGTTATTAAGACTAGATCTTTCTGAAGAGTTTTCTCTGTAATGTGCTGCTGGCCGTTTTGCGTAGCCAAGGCTATATTGTCTATGTAGATGAACTTACGTGATTCCGTTTGTGGTAAGTCAGAGGTATAGTAATGGAGCTAGTATCGAGCCCTGCGGAAGACCGTTATTTAGGGAGCGCGTTCTGTTAATGGACAATTATCTTATGATTAGTGATCATGTTGTTCACTAATGAGTACATTTTTCTGCAAACGAATCGTTTGCAAAAGTTTGGTGAGCCAGGGTGTCATAGGCGCACGAGAGGTCGATGACGATTGTTGAGGTTTTCATTTTCTTCTCAAAGCCATGTTCGATATATGATGTTAGCGCATTAATTCGGTCTATGCAGCTTCTTGATTTTCGAAAACCGTCCTTATCAATTGGCACATGCTTAGTGTCACATATCCAGTTATATATTAATCTTTCTAATAATTTTGTACATCCCGCTCAACAATGATATAGGTCTATAATTTTTGACTTTATTTGCATCTTTTCCTGGTTTAAGTATGACCACGACCTTGGATATTTTGAGAAATTTTTGGAAATCGGTTAGTCTCTATGAATAGCTTTAATATCCATCTCCTTGCGTTATTTCCCACGTGTTTAATGAATTCCGGATAGATTCCGTCAATTCCAGCAGCTTTTCTAAGTTTTAAGCTCTTTATAGCTAAAGCTAGTTTCATCAAATGGTTTAACATGTTACGATTTTTCCTTCGCTGATTTAAGTCTGACTTTTTTCCTATTTATGCATTTGCTAAATGCTGGCTATCATATGTGGAGTGATTTAGGTGCAGTGATTAATTGCAATTTTATCGCCATTCAGTTTGCGTAGTAGGTGCCATGCCTGTCGGCTAGTCCTTTGGAAGTGCATGTTCTCCATTAGTTTTGTCCATCTTTGTTTCCGGTCGTCAGAGCTGTTATAAGTTCGTCGGCTAATTTGTCACTTCCTGAATTTTAGTATTGTCGGTAGATGTTTTCACACTGCTGGTTCCATCCAGGGATGTATGTGGTATGAAATCCTCTTGGGATATGTTTCATTGCGGTCGTCACAAGTAGTTTGACGAAACGGTCGTAGTTTTCCGACGTTGGTTGGATCCAACGTAAACTGTCGTCCATGGTTTTAGAAAAGCTTGCCCAATTGGCTTTCAATTCTAGCGAGGTATTTGAATGGAATTTACTTAAGGATAATTTGAAACCAATTTCCCTGATCGCGCGTCTTTGTTGGCTTTTTGGAAACTTTCCGAAGATCCAACGTGTGGTCTTTGGCGTTTTCCCGTCTTTATCTGCTGTGATGAAGCATAAATCGGGGTTAAGCGGAAGGAGTCTTGCTTTTTAGCGTCATAGATTAGACGCAAATTCTGTGCTTCCATCCAACCGACTAGTCTCAGGTCGGATTCTTTTGTCTGCGTGTATCCCCACATAGTATGTTGACTATAAAAGTCTCCTGTTATTATTGCCGGTCTATCCGTAATTTCTATAATTTGTTGCGGAGTTTGATACCTGGTGGCTTATAGATGTCGATTATTGTAACGTTTGCAACTGTAACTTCCGCCACGAATATTCCGTCATCATTTGTTGCTCTGACGAAACTGTACTCCAATCCATTCTGAATGTAGATTATTCCGTACTGTCGGTCGCATACTGCAGCCGCTATTCTAAAGCCTTGTATTGTGCCTGCGCTATTGTCTCCCCGATTAATTAATTATCATCGGACGAACAACGTCATCTGTGGTAGATGTAATCAGTTTTTTTCGAAGAAAATTTAATTTATTTTTTATTTTTTAAGAAAAGAATCGTCTTGTAAATGAAATGGAAAGAGATAAAAAAGTCGGATAGAGTAGACGATTGTTTTAGCCGAAAACGTGTCCGGCAGAAAGTGGGGGAACCCCTCTAAAGGAGGAGCTGTTTATTTGTTAAGGATTCGGGCGACGCAGATCTACGGGATATGGTAAATTAGTTGCATACGCGTAACTAAATAAAAGACAAAAGAAAAGAAATATATTATAACGTTCGTTTCATTCATATACATATATATGTATGTATGTATACACGTTATAATGTAGTGAGATTTTTTGAAAGAATCGTTATTCAAAATGATAGGGCTATTGGAGACGAATGACCTTCGCACATAAGTTAATTAAACTCGACCGGATACGATGTTAATAATGAATTTCAAACAATAGCCTTTCATCCGAATATATAAAATTTGTGCGAATAGATTGAAATTTCAAAATTATTAACGACAACGCGTTCAGACAATTTCGATTATTCGCGTCGTTTTAACGTTGCCCCAATAGATATGATAATTAAACGTATACCCACAGTGAGGCCCCTCTTGTTGTTAATCTTCAATATAAAAGACGCTATCTGTGTGCTAAGCCACGAGAAGAAATGACGAATCTGGGCGTCGTTAATTTTGACCGGAAGTTATGACAAAAAAAAAAAAAAACGGTCAAAACAATATCGTTAAAAGGAATGTCCGTGCCAGTGAAGTTAAGGAGTAGATTGCCCAATGTGAAAATGACTATGAAACCCGGCGAATAAACGGATTATTGTCGCTGTTTTCGAAAATAATGACGAAGAAACTGCGAATGAGGATTCAGATGGCGACGATGACGAACCACCTACACGAATTTTATACACCGACGCCAAGAACGCTTTTGATATTTTCTTTCAGTACATCGAGCAGAACTTAAAACACGTATGGACATTTTGTGGATAACGAAATGGATGAACGTTGTAGCTAAGTCCAAAATTTCATCTGCTGAACAAAAATCTATTGCTGACTTTTTTTGAAAGTTTTTCGTAAATACATACGGTATTTCTATTTTCCGATAGTAATAACAGCTTTTGTGTGAATTTATTGCAATTTTTTTCCTGTACAGAACGATACGATAATGATTTCCGAGGTTGTTTATTTTATTGTAAATCCGTAATTTTCTGTATTTTCTGATAATTCATCTTTTCTGTTCCCATCTGTAGTCCCGATGTTTGTTTTTATTTCGAATGTTCTGCGCTGTGATGCCGTTACGTTCTTAGATTTTTACGTTCGCCATGTATTGCACCTCCGTATAATGTATCGTACCTTCTCCATCCGGATAATCTACAATTAATCCCTCTCATAACGTTTCTAGAAGAAGGTAGCATCTTTGATTAAAATATAAACAGTCTTCCACAGTATCACGCTGAGTAAGCCGTAATGGAATTCCGAATATTTAAAAAGAAAACTGTTTATTCTTCTAAATCAACTACTAATCGATTCACCCGCGTTTATCTTAAAATGGGAGGAGATGACCAACTTACACATAAGAGGTAAGAGCAGATTGCAAAAAAAAAGCAAAGTGAAATGTATACAATGCAAAAACAACATCAGTTGCTCAAATGATACAATAAGTCGATTGAAGTAAAAAGGAGATGTCGCATTTAATAGAGAAGACGGAAATAATGAGTAATTTTAAGCTCTGTAACGACCGATTATATGTTACAGTATTTCTGAAGGCAGTGTTTCATTTTGTACCTCGTAAATTTACTTATCAATAATTAAGCTCTATTCGGTACATTTTTTGTCGACTAGTTTCTTCAAAAAGCAAATAAACTAAAATTACTTCGTAACTCGTAAATAATTAACATATTATTAAATTATTCATCTTTATAGTTTTTTTATTATTATTATTATTATTTGGTTTCCCATTCCGTATTTATGCGGTGGGGAAAGTTTATTTATATTATTTGTGGTTTATAAAGGCGCAGTGTGCTTCATAATTAAGCGTGTGTAAGTGCCGTGTTGCTGAAATAAATGAAAAGATGTAAATAAAATTAAAAATGAATGTGTGTAGTAGTTCCCTGCAAGGTGTAACTTAAGATATAGGATGGTTCAGGAATGTGAAACATACTCCCTTAAGCATCGAAGATACATGTGGGGAGTTAATAAATATTTTTAAAGGTTGAGATTTATTCATTCATTCATTCGTTCATTTCATTTCATTCTTTTCTTTATACCCTGTTTACAAGCAACAATTTCTCGGGTACTTAAAAATAATCGAACTTCTTCTAACACGTGCGTTTCTCTGGGACTTTATAATTTTTTTGTCGCATCTTTAAGTTTTTCATTTTCTTCGTAAAAATTCTGCCCGTTCACATCTATCTTATCCTATTGTTTAACACGCATGCATAATACATACATACATATATATATATATATATATATATATATATATATATATATATATATATATATATATATATATATGTATGTATTTTTATCCAATTCAAGTTACCTCTACTTCGTTTAAAAAATATTTTCATAGTCCGAATCAATCATAATCAATCACCTGTCGTTATGGAAACGCAATAACATTATACATACATGGGTAAAAAAATTACCGGGTGGCAGATTTTAAGGGGATGGACCTACCGACCGGGTGGTAGTAAATAATTGGAATAGCCCAGGACCGTTATTATTACCGAGTTTAGAATGTCGTCGTCAGATTGTAATGACTATTAAATGGAAAATATCGCACGATATCCAGTAGACATGATTATTATTGCTATTATTATTATTTAGTAATACGTCACAAAATTCAAATTTTCAGCCTGTAAGAGACGATATCGTTAAAACGTGTATCAGGAACGACTGTTATTATCGCTTCTTGCGTAGAAATAGAATTATTTTTTTAAGAAAACCAATTATGGATTTAATAACTCAATTTTTACAACGACATTCGTGAATTTCGTAAGGCCGATAATTTTTAATGTGAAATAATCTCCAAATAGTGTACCGTCATCGATTTCATAACGAGGTTCGAAACTGATTTAAAGAATCATTCGCCGCTGTCACTTCATTTTTCTGTTCAGAAATTAGGCGGACACCTTCTTTTTATTGACATTGTTCGAATATTCGATTTACATCTTTCGTCATAAAGATCGAATTAGTACGAATCCGATATTTTTATTACATTATCCAGTCTCGCCCCAGTCACCTATAATAACAGTAATTTATTCGAATTGGTACTTCGGTTTCGGAAATAGAGCCCCAGTTTCCGTTATAATTATATGTATACTGTGAACAAAGAAAGCGACTGAATTATTTGTGTCGTGCCGAGTCATAAAAGCGAGCGATGAATTTGTCGATTTATTAGCGAAAGAAGCGTCACTTAATATTTTCTCGCAACTATATCATTCACTCTGTACAGCTGGATATTTTGGTAACTGATGTACGCTGAGACCACGATCACTTCTTACTTATTACTATCAACTTCAACCGTTTATCCCTAAACTTCCGTGGTACCATTTCTTTAAGAAAATTAATCGCAAAGGAATAGTACAGATTATAATTTGGGCATCATTTGTTACCTGATTTCCCATACGATGCAACTTGGACAAAGTCCCTTCTGTACTCTACATTCTGAACAGGCAATCTGCAATTCCGATCGTGTTTTTTTTTCTGAATGTTCTGCTGTGGCACCATTGCGTAGCCTTATCTTACAACGTTCCCAATAATATCATATATCGTTCCGTTCTTCATGTGGGGATAATCTACAATTATTTTCTCATATAACAACACATTTCTGAAGAAGTTAGCATCTTTGATTCCCATTCCACAATATGCCGTCTGGTATTTAAAAAAAAAAAAAATTTTTTTGACAAAAAAACGTAAATAATATTTTAATTATTTCGACGTTTTTTAGGCGATTCTAAACGATTTTTAAATATAAATATTTTTAGAATCGAGCTATTCTATATCAATCGGTATACCGAATTATAGACGTTATTCTAGTTATTTACGATCCTAAAAGACGAGTTAATTCAGCCAATGAAGCCTACTTATACCGTAATTCTTCTGAATAAAATTTCGCGATCTGCCGTATCGAAGGCGTTACAAAAATCGAAATAAACCGCCATATATTCATCAATGTAGCAAATGCGATTATAAAGACAAATCCGTATTGATTTTTAGCTAATTTTTTCTAGTTTAAGGTAAAACTTGCTTTCCGGCAGATATACTCGCGGATCGAACGATGTAACAGGAAGGAGTAATCCGTCTCATACGGTTCTATTATTCAAAAGTCTAGAGGCCGTTAAATTTTCTCAATATATATTTCCCAAATTTTCGATCGCTTTCTTCTCAACTTCCGTCTATGTAATATAATTAATAATAACTTTAATCAGGATCGTTGTAAAAGTCGATCATATCGATAAATACGACACGAACGTGAAATAAAATTCGATAAATCGTCTTTAGTCAAATTGAAAATAATAATAAAGAAACGCGTTCGGAATTGCAGAAACGTCAGAAATAATTAACGAAATAGACGACGAAACAAAAATGGCGGGAAAATTGGAGAAACTGTTTCGTGTTTTTTTTTTTTTTTTTTTTTGGCTTTTTCTTCATTCGACTTTGTATCGAAGTCGATGCCTATAAAGTAGATAATGAAAGCCGTTCATTATTTTCGAACGATTAATGAGCCTTTAATCGACTTTTTCCTCGAATTTGCGTTGACAATGATAAAACGTTATTTTCTCCTACTTCATCCGGAAGTGTACAAGACTGATGTACAGAACACGTGTATGTGTGTGTGTGTCTAATTATGTAAGGCATCTGGTGTAACGGCGACCGTGCAATTATCTCCCGGACGCCATTATTATTTCCTCCTAAATGACAACCATTAAACGGATAACAAAGTCACGTTCGAATTAAATCCCCCCCGTCAAACGGACAAGTAAAATCAAATTAATCGACCGTAATCTTTTATTTTTATTCATATATGTTTATATATATATATATGTGTTATATATTAAAAAACCAAATCCGCAATCCCTTCTAAATCGATCACATCATAGAGAATGTTTTTCATAAGGACCAAAATTTGTAAACAATTTAACTAATAAAACTTTTTACTTACGGATGCTATTAATTGTCACGGCAGGAAATTCCGCGAAAAATAATATAGAAATTCGTAATCAGTCGTAAATTGAATTTCGTTTTCTTATAAATTTCTAATTTATTATTAGGTACATTAATACAATTAACGACAGTATATAGCACCGATAGAATAGAATAGAATATAAAATATAGAATAGAATAGAATAGAAAATATAGAATAGAATAGAATAGAAAATATAGAATAGAATATAGAATAGAAAATATAGAATAGAATGGAGAATAAAATATTGTCAAACATAACCAATTCAGAATGCTTATTGCGTTTGAAATGATCTAAAATGCGTTCAGCGATTGTCGCGATTTGATGAGTAGTAGAATGAGTTCGACTAAATTCTATGTTGATGTATCGGCGAGTAGTGATTTTATGAATTAACAAAACAAAATCAAAGTTAATCACTATAAAATTTATTTTATTTTAGCAAACGCTTTTCGACTATAATTTTCAAGCCATACAAAAACTTTGGATTTGTAAAGTTTTTGTATGGCTTGAAAATTATAGTCGAAAAGCGTTTGCTAAAATAAAATAAATTTTATAGTGATTAACTTTGATTTTATTTTGCTAAATTCGAATTGTTCATTTCATCTTTAGGGAATTAAAATATCGTACTCATTTAGCTTCCTTAATATTAATTTTTTTCGGATAATTTATTGAAATTACCAAATGAAATGATATTTTGTAAATTACCGATTTTGGATGAATCTTTTCCACGTTGTTGTAATTTTACCGATTTTTTCAAGTGCGCGTCCAGTGTCCGTATTTAATCATAGCGTTAATAATATCGACAATATATGACAATAACTTTTACAGGAAATTTTCAATTAAAATAGAGAAAATATTGTCACCACTTATTGATGTTTTATTCTTTAAAGATTTATGTAAATATAAACTTCCCCAGCTTTCCTATAGCTAAGATCAGATAAAATTTGACTTTCCTACAATAAACTTACAGATCCTAGTTCTAACGTTCTTAGAATGATAACTAGCCAATTCTCTAGGAGTGCGTTCTGGCTATACACTTTATTATTTATAACAACGTCGTAAAGTGTAGAAAAGATCCGTGTTATTTTTGATGGTATTCGCACAATCTTCAAAGATTGTTTTGTTTATACAATTTAGCGTAATTAGAAACTTATTAATCTTATTATTATTATTATTATTATTATTATTATTATTATTATTTATTTCAGTCCGGAGTGCCTCAAGGTAGTGTACTAGGTCCTTTATTATTTCTTATATATATAAATGACTTATGCAGTGTAAAAATTTCTGGCCGTATTTTTAGTTATGCGGATGACACTGTGCTCTTGGTGAGTTCACGATTTCCTGATAATCTTCAGCACTTGGCGCAGACAGATGTAGACATAATATCTCAGTGGCTCATCTTAAATAAGTTAGTATTAAATACAAAAAAAACGAAATATTTGATATACAGTTTTCAAGAGGATAATTTATGGAGTGATATTAATATTACTTTGAATGACGTTGTAATCGAAAGAGTAAGAGAAGTCAAGTATTTAGGTTTAATTTTGGATTGCAAATTAGTGTGGGATTCACATGCACGTTATGTGACTGCAAAATTAAGGAAAGTAAATTACCTTTTTCATTATTTAAAACAGTACTTTACTAGAAAACATCTCTGTCGATTGTACATAGTCCTGTATCAATCATGTTTAACTTACGGTATTATACACTGGGGTGGGGCTCCAAAGTATCATCTTGAGCCTATACAAGTACGTCAAAATTCTGTGGTTCGTGCTATTGTTGCAGATAGTGAGAACAAGAAAAATACGTTTTTAAATTTGAGCCAACTATATGAAGTAGCTATTTTGGATTTTGTTTTAAAACGTAATCAGTATTTTAATATATTTACACTTGGTGGTATTACAAGAAGTGCCGGGTTAGATAAAGCGCGTCTTCCTCGTTTTAACAAGTCCCATACGCGAGCGCAGTGTATGTACGCTGGAGCCGTTGCTTACAATTCTCTCCCAGACAGTGTGAAATTATTGCTTAAGAATTATAAAAGGCGACGAAAGCGTTTGGTTCTTTATGTATGTAATAAGTAGTATAATAAAGAACAGTGAAAAATATTGATGTTTTGGCTTTAAATGAGGACATTTTGTGTAACTTTTCAGATGGGTGCTCTTGCAGGTTTTGATTCTGGTACTGGAAGGAATAGTATAATTGTTTGATCATATGTATATAACTGTATATATGTATATATATGTATGTATGTGTATATGTGTGTGTATATTTCTTCTTTATAATTTGGTTCACCGAAATTTATTTTATTTTCCTTAGTTCAGTCATTCTATTATAATTTGGTTTTCTTATGTAAATACTCGGTGTATTTGGTATTAATTTTCATGTGTAACTGATTAATAAAGGAGACTGTGCGTATTTTTTATTTTTTATTTTATGTTTCTATGTCTGTTAGTATACATCAGTACTTAGTTAAAATGTAATGATAGTGGATTTTATATAAGATAATGAACTTATAATTGTTTAAAATGTGTGAGCAGATATAGACTGTTTATGGCTGGCAGCGTAGATTGGTATTTAACGATTAAGCTATTTTAATATATTCAAATTCTAAGTGTAACTCAGTGTTAGCGCATTCGTGCGTATAACTGAGACTATAAATATGATTAATATAATACTATATTCCATTTAATTTACTATTACTAATTTGTTCATACATGATTTTGGAAATTTTGTAAAATATATTGATTGATTGATTGATTGATTATTATTATTATTATAGCGTTTTAACAACGCTCGTACTAATACGTTCAAAAATTGCTGAATAGTAGTGCCGGAACGACGAGTGCTGCGGTTATTGATATAAATTATTTTAGAGTAATTTTTGAATTTAATAATGCCGATAACGTAATTCGGTGCGGAATTAGTACGCATATTTTTAGGCACAAAACGATCAATGGCTTTAGAAATTAACCAGTTTTGGGGTAAACAACACAAGAAATTCCAGAACCTTGAAAACCATATAAACATCGCTTCCTGGAATGTCCGAGGATAATATTCGAAGTTGATAGTGAAGAATTGAATAGCTGGGTATCTTATATATGAAAGAACTAGTGTTAAACTATGACCCCCATTAGTGAAAGGATTCCAACACACACGCTGAACACAAAACTCGTGAAATTGAACACTGTCTAGATATATGTTTCAACTTCAACAAAATCAGTTAAAAATTATAGAAAAGTTCTTACTAATTCACACGGTTGTCGAAATATTACGGAGACAGATAGTAATACTATTAGAATTTCATCATGGAAAATGCAATAAAAATTACTTTAAGGGAAATTTGAACCAAAAAAAGTCTTCGTCATCTCACTAAAATGAAAATACGCTTCAAGCGAACCCAGTCAGACGACTGTATTTGTAAAACTAAAATGAGGCTCAACAACGAGAGATTCAATTTACTCACTGACCGTATGAAACGAAGCATAAAAAAATGCGCCCACTTCAAAATATTCTAGAAGATCCGTGGTTACAGTTAAAGGATCCTTATAAACGAAACCGTCGTATTCGTAATTGAAAATTTAAGTAATAGACTGGAAAAGAAACCCCGAATATCTGACTCGATTTAGAACTTCATACAGAAAGAGTAATCTTAAAATGCAACAAGGTTAAATACAATGGAAGATCAACGATCTTACATTGTGATAAACAGACAAATTTAAAATATTTACAGGTAATAAGTATATAGGCAGAAATTAATGCGAGATCTGTATCCCAAAGTAAAACTTTAAACCGCAAAACGGGTTGCTGTCATTAAGATGATAACAGAATATATGTTGCAAGATAAACAAGATAAGAAGTATATAAAAGATATAATAAAAGCATTGAAACATGAATTTCTTAGATGTGATGTGATGTATGTCTAACTACTAAAGATCTTCTCGAACGGAATACAACAACGTTAACCGAATCTGGAAAATGGGGAGATAAACGAAAAACTAGACAACTCTGTTCAAACACCAATATGTAAGAAAGGCTTCAGCAGAAATAGAACGATTACGCATATACCGCACGAAAATGAAAGGAGAAAATTGGATTTGCGGCTGGGAAAGGAATCGGGAAATAAATGCTGTGTACTAGGAACCTAATTGAGAAAATCATCGAATATTATAAGCTAATGTTTTTGCGCTTCTTCGTCGATTATTAAAACGCGTTCGACGGAGTCAAATGAGACAAACTTCTGAAAACGTTGACACCACTATAGATGCCTCATCTCCACTTTTATTAAACGTATTCCGTAGTATATAATGAGAGGCGTTCTAGAAGATTTTGCAGTTTTTAAAATATAACGGGAACGGGTATCTAATGTAGGATATGTGGTGACAACCCAACGTTTATCACAGAATTAAAAGAAGATATGCTAGATCCTTGGATATGATTGAAATAAAGAGCTTCATAACTAAAAAAAAATCATAATAGTTAATAATAATTGAGCTAGAAAAATGAATCAATTGCAAGATCCAGAAGTAATAAAATCACAATGAGGGAGAGAAAATGAAACTGTGCGCAGGATATCTCTGGGGCCAAGTTTCGGAAAGATTGCGCAAAATCTGGATCTATCACGCCGCAATGCAAGATAAAAAAATTAAGTAATATTCGTGATAAACATACACTTTTGCGCAAGCTGTACAAAAGAATTGATGCATTTCAGATGTGATCGTGGAAGCGCAACAATAGATTATTTATTGAGAGATAAGGCTCGAAAATGAATGAAAACACCAAAAATACACTAAGCGCACCGACTGAATTCTACAAGTTAACATATATATATATGTATATACATATCTTCTTCTTCTTCTTCAACGGCAATTTCCCGCTGGTGCGGGGTCTGCCATATAAATAGACCGTTTCCACTCAATTCGGTTGTACGCTAGTTCTGCTGATATATCCGCATCTTTGAGATCTCTTGCTATGACATCGTGCCATCTTTGCTTTGGTCTTCCAACTGGCCTTTTTCCAGGAACTTGAAGCGTACGCGCTCATACATATAGTATATTTATATATATATATACACATATATACATATAATTGTATATAAAATTAAATAAATTAATACAATATATATGTGTATCTACGTACGTTTAATATATATATATATATATATATATATATATATATATATATATATATATAATTTAATACAAATGTGTCTATACATTAATGTTAGAAAATTATTATTTCTTTTACCACGTGCTAAGAAAGTTTATGTTTTCACTATTATTAAGTTGAAAATTAAATAATTTCCGTTAGACAAATAAAAGAACAGAAAACAGTGTGAAATAATAATGAATTTCCTATTAAATCGACGGATAAATGAATTTTATGTTGTCTAGGTTTCTTAGATATTTTTTAACTTTTTAATGTTTCCAATAAACAAACACAAGGCGCCATTTACGAGATGAAAACTAGAGATATGCTACAATGACGTTAGGCGAACATTAAATTCGGCGTGGAATAAGTCTAGTAATTTATATACGTATATACATGTATATTTATTATATACGTATACATATATATATATACATATGTATAATATATATACGAAGGGGGTGAAAATAGGGTGTTAAAATCAATAGTAATGATAATAATAAATTACGATAGAGAGATAATATCGAGGAAATTATAGTTAACGACAATAATGATGATGTTAATGGCAATAATAATATTATTATTAATAATAGTAAAAATAATAATAATAATGATAGTAATAATTTGTCGATGGCTGAATAATAGTAATTTTTGGACATTTGTACTTGTTTTGAAAAGTGGCGACGATGCGTTTAATATCTCTTACGACGTTCAAAAGTCACAGCATTAGAACTACACTAGCGAACTCTGCCGTTAAATTAGTAGTAGTCGTCGTCGTCGTCGGAGGAATAAAAGTCACGTAATCGGCCGATGATATATCGACGTAATTATTCGACACTCGGAAGACTTACGACATGACCGTTCGAACGCGTGATTAACTAACCAGCAACCGGTCAAATTCTGCAGCCGTTAGCTCCGCAGGATTTAATGTCCTTTACCGGGAGGAGAGGTTATAATATTCTATTTCCATCTGCGCTAAATTTCAACGCATCCCCAGCGTGTATCACTCCTACAGCATTTCCATTCTATGACCGATTCATCGATGTGTCTAGTCAAATGGCGTTAGTATATAGTTATCGTCCCAATTTCTTTTAATATCCACCTGTAGGAAAAACTATTTTTCCGTATCTTCCGTTCTCTCGTCTTGGGTTAAAAACGGCCGATAGTAGCAGAAGGGTGGGACGAAGAATATTATTTCGTCTCTAATCGTTCGTATTAATTCCGATCGCGTTTTGTTCCTTAATCCGGCAAAAGCCGATTTGATGGTACCCAAAAATTCGGTTATTGTAAAAGAGATGCTTGCGACGCTGGAATTAAAATTAGAACCGAAATATATATATATAATAATGACTAGTCATTATCATCATTATAATAGGTTTCGACAAAAATAAGAAAACCCAGTTGAATTGCACACACACATATATATATCGGGATAATTTATTAACAACTTCATTGGGTAATTTATTAATAACGTGTGAAAACGGTTTATAATTATTTTAAAAAATCGTGTTAAAACGGAAATTTAGAAAAAAAAACATAATTAAATTATTATTCGTGATTAAGCGCAAGTATAGACGAAAACGTATACAAATAATAAATTATGTATATGTAACGAAATACATTTTTAAGACGTATACAAGCGCAATAATTATTATAAACATTACGAATAAATAATGTTTAAATATTATTAAATGTCGACATGTTAAGCGACGAATGGAAGAAATGTTTAACAAGGATGTGTATAACGTGCGGAATAATGTAAAACTTCAAAATGAACATAATCGATTATATTTATATCGTAGCGATAATTGGAGAAATTGTGAAATTTTAGGTATAGTCGGTCCGTGTATAGAATTCGTATTTATGCGCAAAATAAATTAGAAAGAAAATTTTAAAGCGAAAATTTGATAGTAGAAAAGGCTTAAGATGTTTAATGCGACGGACAGATGGATTGAATACAGTGTTTATTAGTCTAAAAATGGAAAGAAAAATGACGTCATAACGTATCTAGAAAGGTTGACGATAGAGAAACAAAAATCGCAACCAGGATTGATAATGTTTCGAATCCTTTTTTTTTTTTTTTATGAATAAGCAAACCGAGTGTCTTTAGAGAATATCTCGGCAACAACCTGATAGCGGAAATATCGATATTATAGCGGGTAATATAGTAGTGTTTGTTGACGGTGGAAGATATCCCCGATGAATTTTATTCGAGTACAGTAATTACATCACATACGATTGATACGATGCTGACGTTTCACTCGAACGAGTAGATAAATTAAAATACTGGACAACCCGGATAGACACCCGGACGGAGAAATTAGACGTTATATATAGCAAGCGTACCGGCTAATACGGGATTCATAATTTACAGCTTTGACTCGAACGTTTGGCTATTTTAAGGGGATTTTGGGGAATGAAGTAGTGGATAGGGCAGCCCATTCTATACTATGTCCCCCCCTACAACCTATAAAGCACTACCATCCAACTGGCAACAGAAGTGGAATTCATACCACCATAACTTCGTTCTCGCCATCAAATCCAATGTAGGATTCTGGGAATCACCTGCCAATTTAACCCGTTCCAATTACATAGCACTCAGCAGGCTCCGCCTTGGTCACATATCAACTCTCTCATGACCACCTTCTCCAACGTACCAATCCCCCGGCTTTTTGCCCCTTTTGTTTACTCCCAAACCCTTCTCTTATCTTCCATATTTTACTATACTGCCCTACACTCTTCCCCAATATCCATCCGCGTACTCTATCTGCTTTTCTCGCCAACAGTCCTTCAACTATTCCCTCAGTTATACAGTTCCTTTCCTCCTCCAAACTCAGTCACTGCATCTAACTGTTAAATCACCAGTGATAGCCTCGGTAGTTAAACACGGCACTATAAAAAAAAAAAATTCTCCAGTCAACCGTTTGGAAGTCGATGTTATGTATAGTTAAGATTTTTCAGACTAAAGATGAAGTTAATGACGAAATACACGTATACGTTCGTAGGCAGTTAGAAAATGAAATTAAATGCGATCGCCTACTGCAGTTGCGATTGTAAACCGCCATTAGAAACAGAAGGAATTTATCTCTCAGATAGCAGAAAAAACAAACAAAACAAAATAGAATGCCTATAAAAAAAGCAAAGTCAAAGGGCCAGTTTCAGAAACTAGTAGTCGATGGAAATTTAATCAATGGATGATGCAAATAATTCACGCGTAATACTTAATTAATAAAAGATGCAGTGGGACTAGACACTAACGAAAAACAGCCATCATAGATGCACCAAGGGTACCGCCGCGTAATAGACAAGATGTGAAAAAAAAAAGTGGGCAGAATGCTATTCGAATAATGTATCCGAAGTTAACTCGTGAGTACTTCAAAACGTTCCGGATGAAGAATAAATAACGCTATTGAATCCAATATAAAGCGATGTTGGAAAGTACGACTTACATCGGAGAAGCTACAGACAAAATTGGTGACCGAATGTGTGAAAGCAATACGGGAAAAAAATAAATCAGTCTATACACGTCAGCAATATCCGATGGCAACTATGCCCAATATACATCGCATCGAACTTATATCTCATACGCTTTTATACACACGGATGATTGTCAAAGGTCCTAAATATTCATCCGCGACTAGTCGATGGAATAAAACATTTTAACAGTAAGAAAAAAATTATTTTTCTTCTGCGACCAATAAAAAATTAATAAAACGTCCGGATATAGTAAAATAAAGAACTCTATAAACTTACATTTAGTAAAATAAAAAAAAATTAACTTTATATGTATGTACGGAAAAAAAAACCGTTACAAAATGAAATAACCGCTAGTTTCTTTTTGTTTAATAACGGTTTTTTTTCCAAATACGGGAATTTATTTATTTATTTCATCGCTCAGCGGGATAAGTTGTGCCTATATTTCTGATTGTGGTCTCCGTTAGTGTTGTCGTTGCGTGACTGTAGCTGTTACTGCTGCTCATTATGCTAAAACCATTTTTAGTATTCGTACGAAGAAAATCGATTTCTCCGACTTAGGACTGTGCTATAGTAAAAAAAAATTCTTTGGCGGCGAAAATTTCAATAGAAGACGGTAACTTCGTTAAATTCAGCTTTCACATATTATACCATCTCTTCGAGTGTAAACGCGTACAAAATATTACAAATACGCACACGGATAATAAATACATACTCGCACACATGTATATATATATATATACACGCACGAATTCGGTCTACTCGTCATTGTAGGCAGTTCGACAGAAATTGGTAAATTTCGAACGGCCTGAAGACCTCGAATCGTTCGAGAGGAAGAATAAATTGTGTCTTAATAGAAATATTTACTATTATAAATGTAAACGAATACACACACGCGCGCGCGCATATATGCCCTTTTTAATGGAATAATTCAGCATATAGAAAATTCAGAACAACTTTGTATAGTATTTATGTTAATTTTATAGGACGAAAGTACAAAATGACAATAATGACCGGGTTTTAAATAATTAAAGCAAATTCTAGATTTATAGCTAACAAAAAATCGTGTACATTTTACAACTTATAATTTTAATACTTTTAGAATTAAATGAAATATTAAAACATAAAAATTACTAAACGTATTGACATTATTAATTAAGTTATAAACGTGTATTTTATTACTAAAAAAATAATGCAAAACGATATGGTTACATCGAGTATACCAAGTTACATCCTCAAAATATAGAACAAACTTAATTTAAGAATAGAAAATATATACACGAAACGAAGGATTTCATTGACTCGGTAGACGTTCATTTTAACGATACGTTCGTAAAAATTTGTTGACGCTTAAAATATGAATAAATATTTATTTTAAACTCAATGTGCGAAATATGCACACGTATCCGTGCGTATAATTCTGAAAATCCGATACAGCGATCTCTACTACTAATTCATCGGACATTCTTACGATTTAATTTCGTAAGTGAAATATTAAAATAATTGACCGTGGACGAATATCGTAATTAGAAAAACCCGATCTGTGTAGCTCGGATTAATCAGCGTGGGAGCCGACAAAACGGCGAAATTATCATGCTTCGTAGGACCTGCCCCGAAAATTCCAACATCCGTTAATGATATTCTAGCGCTCCTATCCGGTATTTAAAAGCAGTGGATCCAGAGATGGGTCAACATTCCAATGGAATGAATTGCGCTTCGTCTTCTGAAGCCAATTCCACAACCATCAGTAAACCATACCTGGAAGACGAACTGACCATCAGATCATAAAAAGGAATACAAACAGCATGAGCGTTGGCTTTTGAGAATATCGAGCATTGACGAAATTATGAAATCTTACAGAAGATAAATGTAGTTTTCTTATCGATGAAATTGCGCTACTTCGATTATGTTACGCGACAAACTACTAGAAAAAATCGGACCTGACGCGCCACAGATCACTATGAACGACAGCCAACAGTCATTTTGACCGTACTAAACCACATTATCATCACCATTATCAGTATCATTCTCGGTTGGTAAAAAATTTTTCACATATAAACTTTGGGAAAAAAGAATACATACATGCTTAAGCAGGAAAGATACAATTCCGAATCATCAATTTGGTTTTCGAGCTGGCCACTCGACCGTGCACCGACTGGTTAACAAGATTGAAGAAACATTTCAAAATAAAACAGTAACCTCGGCTGCCTTTCTTGATGTGCATCAGGCTTTTGACAAAGTTTGGCATCCAGGAATTCTTTACAAGTGTAAAAAACTATTGCCGACTCAGTATTTCAATATCTTGAAATCTTATTTAACAGACAGGTATTTCCGAGTGGTAGTAAACGGAACTGAATCACAAATACAAAAAATCGAGGCCGGTGTACCGCAGGGAAGTGTACTCGGTCCACTATTGTATCTACTGTTTACCTATGATATGCCAGATGCTGATGATGCACTAACAGCGACGTTTGCTGATGATATGGCAATTATGTCAACACATGCGAACCCACAAAAGTCCACAGAAAATCTACAAAATAATTTAAATAATATTGGTTGAATAAGTGGGAAATTTCAATAAATGAAAATGAAAGCAGTCACATCATTTTCACAAAGAAGAAAATTGAACGTAATAATTACCATATAACTATAAATAGTAAACAAATAAACACATGTCCATCTGTTAAATATCTTGGAGTACACCTAGATGAAACACTTACATGGCTGCAGCATATTAAAACCAAATTAACAGAGCTCAATCTAAAAACAAAGCAACTCCATTGGCTGCTTGGACCGCGCTCTCAATTACAGCTTACAAAGTGTTGGTATATCGCATGGTACTAAAACCAATATGGTTGTACGCAGCCGAACTATGGGGATATGCGTCCAAAAGTAATATTAGTAGAATTCGACGCTACCAAAACAAGACGCTGAGGTCGCTGGTGAGAGCACCTTGGTATGTATCCAATTATACGTTACATCAAGATTTACAAATCAAGTACGTTACAGAAGAAATAAAATTAGCTGCCGCCAATCATTTGTCGAGACTGGAAGGACATGAAAACGTTCTTGCACTAAACCTTTTACATCAACCAGTAGGACGCAAGAGATTGAAAAGAAGAAACGCTGTTGATCTGGTGTGAATGATTCAATTAATAAAATCGAGATCGTGCTGATGGGCTGTGATAATCATGATCCTGTCATCACTATTACCTAGTAAATGACTATATTAGTTAGTTCTAGATGTGAAGAATTTAAATTAAAAAAATATATATATATATATATTTATCCTAATTTCTACTGGAATTCTTTGGGACAGCACTAATGGGTGTTAACTTCTCTCACGCTACTTAGTATTTCATAACAATTACTAGATGGCCTCTCGGCCAGTTGTAATTATATTATTTAATAAAAAAAATTTATAATCGTTTTTTTTTTTTACTTATACAAATCACGAGCGAAATTCGGCATACGAATTAGAAAAGAGAACAAATATTTACTCGCTAGTTATTTTAATGAAAAAGAAAATAGATTATAATTTTTAAATACACCGGATGAGAATAAAATGTACAACTTTTTAGTCATGTAAAATTAAGTGCATTTATATTTTAAATAAACTATTCGAATACCCTCGGAAAATAAAATTAAAATTAAATAAAAAAATAAGCACATAAAAAATTTAAAAAAAAAAATGCCGATTAACCTAAGGTATTATTCGTAAATGAAGTTAAAGTTATAGGGATAGTCACAGAAACGACTTCCTGAATTAAGTATACGTTCCAAATGAAATCTACGTCCTTATAAATAACGGCTACCTACGAAAAAGTATCATCTTTCAATTTCGTTCACAAAAATAACGAAAATAAATAATAATAAATAGTTAAATGTACAAACTGCTTAGAGTCGAACCATCCGGCTAAGTGGCTTATTTTTTTAAATATTTCAGAACGTTTAAAAATTTTATCCGAGTTTATTTTTTTAACCGGTGTATATTTAATTACACTCATTTATCGACACGTCATTCCGGTATACGCTAGAATATTCGCATCCCCTGCTGAGCGAAATACCCGGGCCACGAAGAATTAAATCCTTAATTAAAGACCGTTCCAAAAAATTTCTATTTCCATCTTCGTCATCTCCTGTGGGGATTATCTAATCGGTCTGAAGATTTCTAAGAAACTTGTTATTTTATAGTTTAATACATTCCTATATACATGTATATATATATATTTATTTATTTATTCGGCACGTACACAACGTGTGAATGACAGAACCAAAAACTGGAAACTTCACAACTTTGTTAGCCGAATAAACTGTAACGTCTAAATCATACGTAACTTCCTAATTAATAATCGCGTAATCTCCCTGGAACTGAATTATCAGTGCACAAATTTATCCGGTCGTTTCGTAACCTTATAAATTACGTGTGTACCAATTAACGATCACACACACTCTATATAGAATATGCGTTAAATAAATGATCACGTTTCTATATATATATATATATATATATTTATATATATATATATATATATATATATATATATATATATTATGGGTATTATTATAGGCATAACCCAATAAAAAAACACCTTTCAAATCGAGAAACAGAACCTATATTTTCCTACAAAGAGAACGATAAAATATTATTAAATTATACACGGTATTAACATATTTAAGATTATTATTATAGTTATTATAATTATTATTACTGCCGTTGTTATAGGAGTGTTAAGAAGTAAAGATAAAAATAGTTTACATGTTATGACGGTGATTAATTTAGTACGCTAGTAGAGATAAATTCATCCAATGAGGCGCTGAAAAAAAATACATCATATTTGTATGTAACTTAATTAGATTATAACTTGCTTGCAAAATTTGTATATATATATGTATGTATATATATCATCACCATCATTCAACATCGTGTCTGATGTGCGTAGTGGAAACTCAGTTATAATTGTTCAAGTAAGTATGCACTCTCACACAACACATTTTCCGATTGAATGTTATCGGTTTATCGCATGTTCTAAACCTAATTTTGATATCTTATATTAATTATCTGGAATCCCATGTAATTTCCTACCAACATGTGACCGAAGAAGTTATATATTTTTATAAATAAATCAAAGTTTATAAAAAACTGTGAAAAAAAAACGAATATTATAAACAATTGTAACCTTGAAAGGTGTTTCAACAATGTAATATTCCATACGTTTTTTAATGTACAGACCTTTGAAATAATAAAAAATTAAAAATGATCCTCGTTAATAACCTACAAACGGCTTGTTTCATTCCGTTTCCACATGGAGACGACCCGCCATAATTGGAACCTTCTAGGTCGTAATTAAAGGGACAAAGGGAATATTTATTTTATACTTCATAAATGTAACAATTCCTCCTTCGCTGTACTCGTCAGTACGCTTCAGTATAACTGAAAATTCGTTTCAGTCTCGAATTATATTTCAATTTCCAAAACATGTAAATTCTTTTTTATCGAAATTTGTTTTCTGTTTTTTTTTTTGTTGCTATCCAACAAAAGCCTTCATGAGTAAGTCACCTGTGTGCGAATCATTCTACTTGTTACTCGACTAAGTCCACGATCCTCGTCCTCCTCAGCCTCCTGAGGTCCAGCTGAGTATGTAGGAGCTGATTCGCCAGCTCGTTCGGATGATGCTGCAGCCGTTGTAGGTGTAATTTTTTGTATTTCTTTTTGCAGTGGACATACGCCCAGGTACGAGTGAATTACAGAGTTTGTCGTACACCATGGAGCTCGATATTTGGCGTAAAATTTTCTTTTATAATCTACGTATTTTATGTGTAATTGACTTTTTTGCACAACACCGTAATTGTGCACTATTATTTAAATATGACCCAGCTAATTTAAATGTGTACTTTGATTTATCACCTATACAATCGAACTCACGTAACCTAGCATATACTAGCTATGGTACTAATCGGTATATATATATATATATATATATATATATATACAAACGACATGTCACATGAACACCGCATGCAAGTTCAGCTGGATTAACGCTGGCATGTGAGAAAAGTAAGTTATTAACAGTTATAAGTTTTTAACATTTTTCTTTGAACCCGATGATATGAGGCTAACTGGTCTATTTGTAAAATTTTATCGTCACCTTTTAATCTTACAGTCGTTTCTTCAAATTTTTATACACATGCATTACCTGTACAATTATAAACTATTGGTCGCAGCTAATTCAGGATATTCATGATGTAAATTTAATATTTTTTCGAGTAGATAAATGATTAAAACTAGATTAAAAAATATATAATAAATAGATTTATTATATATTAATATTATCATCGTCGTCATCATAGCGTTATTATAATTATTATTATTATTATATTATTACATTATTATTAATAGTTATTATTATTTTTTCCTTCATATCGTCGTCATCATAGCGTTATTATAATAATTATTATTATTATATTATTACATTATTATTAATAGTTATTATTAATAGTTATTATTACTTTTTCCTTCATATCATCGTCATTATAAATTGTGGTTGTAACCGATTAGACGTTGCTTTTATGATACGCATAACACGCCGCCATATTAGTGATAATGTTATTAATCGTGTAAATGTAAATAGGTTTTTTCTTGGTTTATTTAAATTTATTTATTTAAACGACCAAAATAGGATGTCTTAATGAACCGGATTTTACAAGATACATCCCCCCGTCTGTTGGTATTAGTAGTAGTGGTGGTATTAATAGTTGCGATGGTAGTATTAGCTGTTAGTAATTAAAATGACAGTAATGACGATGATAATAATAATATTCATAATAATAGTAATAATAACGAATAGTTTTGTTGGTACTGGTCGTAATTATAAAAAAAGTTACAATAATACGTATAAAGATAAGTTTAGCATAAGGCAGTAGTAGAAAGGCGGAAGATTTTATAAATATTTAACCGGAGGACAAATTATATTTTCTTTCAGCTTTCCAGCCGGTTCAGCTAATTCAACGTGTTTTTCATTTTGATAAACACACGTATCCACATACACACACACATATATATATATATATATATATATATATATATATAATGTGGTAAACTCTGTATATGTGTAACTCGGTTGGGCGCCAATTTCAGTTGTGTAAGCTACTAAATTAAACCGGGTCGTTTTAATATTATTCCTTCCAGAATTAACTATTTCGAAAACTATTCATTTCTTGTTTATTTTTATATATATATATATATATATATATATATATATATATATGTGTGAGTATATTTATTTTTTTATATTTTATTACTTTGTAAATAAACATTTTAAATTATCAACAATGCTGTGTAAGAAATCGTGTTAATTATGTACGAAATAATAATTTTCAAACGTCTCCTGAAGTAAGAGGTTTCTTTTTTTTTGTATCCCAAATGTTTGTCTGGGAAAACACGTTTTAAAGATAACTTACATTGCAGGAACAATTTAAGCATATACATACATATATATATATATATATGATACACGATATATATATATATATATATATATATATATAACATATTATATATATATGCGTTATTGCGTTAATTTATCTTCGTTAATTTAAAAACGCAGTCCATATCTTTTACCTTTTTCTTTGTAAATTTCGCCTACTTACCCGGTTGCCGGTGAAATTTAATCTCGAGCTGTATAAAATATATTTTAAGCAAGCGACATCTCTTCAAACTCCCCGGTTAACCAACAGCTTTCAGATATTTTCCCGATGAGCAACATCATTCTCATCGAATTAACTTTCCAACAACAAACGATGCAAGTGGAATGTTTAAAAAAAAAATTCGGGTTATTAAAGTTCAATAATCTAGTATCCCGAGTAAAAATTTAGTATGAAGGGAACAAATTTTAGAAGATGGAATGTAAAGAATGCGTGCGACGTAGACGTCAACAAAATGATCTCGTACAGTCGTGAAGAGAATCCGCGTGAAATTGATACAGACTTGGAGAACTCGTTGTAATGGAGGCAAATTATCGTCGCACGATATTTTACAAATAACTTAAATTGAGGATAATGAATATAGGAAATAAGCGAATTTGGATATCGATAATCGAAAATTTAGAGCAAAATAATTACCCGAATTTAACTCGTTCGGTAGTTCATTATGAAATTTTTGACGCGAAATTACAAATTTTATACGGGGCGTTTATTATAGAAAATACCGCTTCTTCGATGAATTCTAAATAATTTTCGATGTATTTATGATTTTTTTTTTTTAATTTGTTAGATATTTCACGTCAACCGAAAAATATAAACAATTTCATTGACATCGAAATATCGTGTACCGTATAATGAACACGGCGTCTGAAAAGGGTTTTAAAGATTTAAGTCGTAAAATGTGACGAATCTTTAAAAACCCTGCTTCGAACCACGTTTAAAAACAAACAAAAACGAAAGAGAATTTGAAATTTTTTCTAATTAAAACGATTATTAAAGAGCTGGGAAAGTTTTTAAAAGTTCGCATTCAGTTTGAAATTATAATAGTAGAAGAAAAAATATAGGATAGTGTAAGTAATAAGAAAATTCTAAAAAGATAGCACGAAGGACGAACGACATTTACTGATAAGGAAGGATGGAAAATTATCCAGTTTCCGAAAATATTCGAGTATAAATTAAACCACGACGAAGAAAATGGACGCACGTGTTAAATGGACCACTGGCTATGAAGTAATGAAAAACCAAATATGGGACTCGTTGCAAAAAAAAAAAAAAAAAAAAAAAAGTTTAGACAGGTCTAAGCGCAAGGACTTAATAAAGGAGATAATATGCTAGAATTCTATATAGAAAATAAACTGTACGCACTTAATACATGCTTTTATTCTCGTCATCTCTTTACACGAAGATCACCCGGACTAGATGGATATCTTCGGATAAAAAAAATCGCCCCGAAATGGGCTGGTTCAAAAATTCCGTCCCAGTCGCAGTACTATCGAGATACACGGCCACTTCCCGACATATGCAATTTCTTAAAACGATAAACATATATCCGCTTGTCTAAGTTGTGGTACACGTTAAAAAATAACAATAATAATAATAGAAAGAAAAATTTATACAATTTTAAGTACCGAAGGAAATTATTTCATATCGCGTTTTCGTACGAGAGCGTAAAATTATTTAATAACGATGTAATTTTTTTCAAACTTTATTACTATAACGTAATTTCTATCGAATATTCGAAATTTATGCCGATTTTAAATCAATTAGGAAATTTTTAACGAAAAATCGATCAACTTATTCCGAATTACTTAAAGGAAATCCTCCGATTACTGGAAGAAGAAAGTGGATATCTGGACCGAGACTAAATAGGAGAGGATAATTAAAAGAAAATCGTTTGATTAGTTACGCGTAATTATCTTTTATCCTCATTCGCGACGACTATTACGAATGCTATCCGTCTTGGAGCCGTTATTGTGGATCTTGGATGTCTCGAGAGATCATTATTCACGAAAGACAAAACGCCAACTACAAATATATATTTATATTATATATATATATGTATTTATATTTTTTTAAACTCTTAAATAAAAGTATAAAGTATCGGCTAATTCATCGTCGTGTCTAGGCCGGTAGTCTCTAGAGAAAGACTATTATCTTATCGTCGTTATTAGCTATAAGACGAACAGTTTCCTGCTGCCGCGAAGCGCAACACCCGGAATTAAGTCGATCTGTCGAGCATATCCGTAAAGACTGGTTGATTGTCTTCTTTTGTTTCCGATAAGCCCGAAAAAAAAGAACAAAAACTGCTTACTTAATCGTTATAGAGTAATAGTAGTAGTAGTAGTTAATAATTGCGTGTATATGTCTCTGCCAGCTTTAGTATATATTTATATATATATATATATATATATTTATATATATATATATATATATATATATATATATATATATATATATATATAACAGTTCAATTTCCGAGCGTGAGCCATAGAATAATCAGTACAAGACGGGTGGGATGGAATTATTCTGTGCGAGCCGAATTAAATCTCCCGCGGTAATTATCGAATAAGACGAATTACAATCGATACTATTTCTAATGGCCGTAACGATTAATGAAATCCTTTCCAATAGTCAGTCTGTTTTTCTTCTTTGTCTGGGAACGAAGTCGAACCGATTGTGTTCGGAAAAACTGCTAAAAGAAAAACCGAACTAATCCCTCAACTTCTCGTTCGATACGGATATCATATCGTATCGTAGAAGAAGACGTTAATTACAAATCGTAAGAATTCCTTCGTGACAGCTTCATTCGGAAGGTAAAATAAAACAATCGATTACACGGAATTTCCGAATGGAACGGAAGCCAAAAAAAGGGAAAAAAAAATCTTACGTACCTATCCTCCTACTCGTTCTTGTATATCACGTTGTTGTTATTTTAAAGAAGAAAACAGAAAAAAACAACCTGAAAAAAAACAACCTAGAATTAATTGATAGATTTGTCATTCTAGACTAGAGAAACCTTCTACGAGAAGGTTTTGAAACGAACCAATAGGTAATTTAATTTGTAGTTAAGTCGTAATCAAGGAACAGAGAGACGGGCAATTTAGTAGTAGTAGTAGTAAAACAGTACATTTAAAGAAGGGAATGGCCTCTAAAGGGGATGATGGAATACTTGAAAAAATGTAAAACGGAGTAAGTGAAGGAAAGGAAATATAATACAACATTCGTCTAGTAAGAAGTAATTTTTTTCTCGAAATTTTTATATTCTATTCATAATCCGGCCAAGCGTGGCCATTTAGCGATATTTTTCATCTGTCACCACGTGAAGAAGCACCCATTGCTACTCACCCGATAGCCGTAATGCCAATTTAGATTCAGTGAGTTTAATCTGCTTTAATCTTCTCACGTCGTTGAAAGTGTCCAACATGTGTTTAGCTAAGCTGTTAGGATTGTTATTTTGAGCAGTTTGTATTGATATTTGTATTTTTAGTACAATGCGGCAGTTCAAGTCTGTAGGTGCAGATTGATAGTAGCTGTATATATTGGCCGCTAATTCTTAAGTGCACTGTTTACGTCTATGAACCAGTTTATTTTCTGAGTGCGGATATGAAGTCGATTAATTTTTTTAACTATACGATGACGCCACGTCAATCGACTGTCCAAGTACGTGGCCAGATATCTAATACTGTACTGAATAGAAAATATTATACTCGAACGCATCGTACGTGAAAGGAAAATTGTTGTAAGATGAGAGACTATTGAATATTAAGTATAAACCGAATGTCAAAATATCATTATCATTATTTTCTGTATATTTACGTCTGATGCTCCGATAACGATTATGTATGCCGCTTGAGTGTGTCATTTGTGGTTTGTTACGGCCCTCTTTTTCCATGCTACGGGGAGCGTTTCTCCCTCAGAAATAGAGACGTGTACGATCAGATACTTATTGAACGATCAGATACTTATTGAACGATCAGATACTTATTGAACGAACAAGCAGGTATGTCTGACGAACTTATCTCGAAGAAACGCAATGAACGCAATTAAATTATGCTAGCCAGATCTAGGTATATTTCTAACGTCAATACGCACAATTGGCAGAGATCTCTTATGGTTTCTTTATATCGCGCTGTAGTTACATTTGTTGGTTCTTGTTAAGGAGAAGTGGTTCCAACAAATAATCTGACATTTCATAAAATGACAAAGGTTATTAATTATTAATTATCACTGCCGATTCATAGCTGAAGAATTGGTACGTGTTAGGTTTCGACAGATGACAGCTCTGTAACACCCCCCTCTAAGTGTTACCACTTTCTGGATGGAGTACTGCTTAGGTCTTGTTAACGGCAAAGACAATTGTTTTACGAGCAACGGTTTAGGAAAGGCGGTGAGGCAATCTCATAGCATTAGTTACAGATGTAGGTTAAATTGTACGTGAATTTTTAAAATTAAATATAAACTTTAAAATATATTAGTAGTACTAATAGGGTTTCTAATATGACAAATTTATAATTGTGTAATACATCTATATAGAATAAATAAAGGTAAAGACAATAAAAAGGATTCTCTCTAGCTATATATATATATATATATATATATATATATATATATATATATATATATATATATATATATATATATATATATAAAATATACATATATGCATCTGTGGTTTGTGATCTTGGGATCTTTTCTACACTAAATATATTCATATGGTGGGTGGAAAAAGTTCAATCTCAGTTTTTGAGGTATATTTATTGCCGTCAAACTGATGTCAATCCTACATTTTTGAGTTATAATATGTTATGTGATTTCCTACGTGTTAAATCCTTGAGTGGTAGAGAAAGATAAATAACCTGAGGTTCCTGCATGATTAACGCTCGCATAGAAGACAATTATTTATTATTTACAATTATATTTATGGTCCCAGCGTTAGTAGTAGGTCACATCGTATTTTCTATGAATCACATACTCGTTCAAATCTAGGTTATAACTTCTATCCACCTTACGTCTATATAATAACGTACTAATGAACATTCATCCACAGTTAGATATTCATTTTGATAGTAAATTTGTATATAATAAATTTTTTTTAAATCTATATTTCAGTTGTTACTTTTCAGTAAGTTTGTTTTATTTTGGTCATATGTCCCCATGGAGAGTTTAATTAATTTCATACTGATAAAGGGCAGGTACAATGATTTTTAATTCCAGAACAGCACCAGGAGCAATTTTTAATAGTGATCACAATTTGCTGACGACAAAGTTAAGGATAACTTTAAAGACAGTAGGTAAAACCGAGAAAAAACATTGTCTATGTATACCAAAAGGATATAGGGAAAATATTATAGAGCGTATAAATAATAATAAATTTCAACGAATGATGCAAATAAAGGATGGAGGTTACTTCGTGATGGAATAAAATCACAAATAGAAATAGCTCGACGTAATAATAAAGTCATTGAATTGACGAAGAAACTTTAGAATTAATAGAATTAAGACGACTTAATGGACAAAAGGGGGATTACTGATAATGAAGACGATTATCGCGAATTGTACACGAAAATAAAAAAAATCATGTAAATTGGATAATAGCGATTTATGAAAACAAAAAATGGGGAACATAATGCAATTCATAATGAATAGACAGATTTCTTTAACACCATCAAAAAATTAACTAAACAATACCGAAACTTTGGGAATTAAATATGAAAGTAATGATTTAATATCTGCCATAACTGAGATAGCCGACGTAGTAGGGGGAAGATATTTCCGAAATCTTTGTAACGATGATACCACTAGAAGTACAATGTATAAACAGGTGAATGAATTAGAATCGGAGGTAACATTAAATAAGGTTAGAACAGAATTGAAAAAATTAAAAAGAAGTAAGGCGCCGTCCGGATAATATTACTGCGGTGGTACTCCGGGATCTTTCACAAATAACTGAGAAAAGAATACTGCATATTTGTAATACAATCTGGAAAACAGAAATTTGGCCTGAGGAGTAGAAACTTTCACACTTCGAACCTATATACAAGAAAGGGTCGAAAATGGATTTAATTACCGAACGGTAGCATTCATTTATAACGATATTGAATAAATAGATTACGGGCGTTCATTATTAGTGAAATTTCCGAATATCAAACTTCAGAAAGGGTGTTGGTACGAGAGAACACATATTTAATTTACGACTGATAATTGAAAAATCAAGATAGTACCCGTTTATCTCGCTTTCATTGATTATGCCAAAGCCTTTCACTGTGTTAAGTGGAATAAATTATGGAAATGCTACACAATCTTAGAGCCTCCGAACATTTAATATTCCTCATTGAGCGTCTTTATAACGACGCGTCTCTGTAAATGTAGACAATGGTATATGGTCCAAACCATTTAATATAAAACGTGGAGTAAGACAAGGGTGGATTTTATCTCCTTTGTTATTTAAATGGCGAACTTATTATGAGGAAGGTATGCGACGAAAGTTTTCGAATTTCCAACTTGAGATATGCCGACGACAAAGTCCTAATAATAACTTCAAAAGATAGTGTAAAATCATTGCTGATCAAATTGCAGACTAGGAGTAGTTTCGGACTTCAAATAAACATTAAAAAAAAAAAAAAAAACTGTGATTATTAATAAGAAGGCAGAAGTTTATTCAGATATAAATGAATTCCAAGCAGTGAAAAATTTCATATATTTAGTTTCTTTAATATCCGACGACGGCTATTGTATAAGTACAATTAAAAAAAGAATTAATACGAGCTACAGTTCAGAGGTTAACTAAAATATGGAAAGATTCGCAGTTATCGATGGCCGCTAAAATTCGAATAACGAAGTCGTTAATTTTCTCTATTTTCACACGTGGTTGCGAATCTTGGACTATCGATAGAAAAGAAGACAAGAAGCTTTCCAGCTATAGATGGAAAAGCTACGAATAAGATCGTCTTACAACGATTAGCCATTACTTATCACGCCCATCAAAAAATTATATTACGAATATATTTATGAAAACTTCGATAAAATCTTATCTCCGTACCGGCGACACTTATTTAAGACCAGTAAAAATTTAATGTTTCGTCTATATTACGCTTAATACTTTGTAGCATAATTCTTAAGTAACCAAAACGCAAATGCAACTGTTCTGGATAGTAGCGATAATATTAGTACATAGAAATGTTAGTGAACTTAAAACACGATGTACCGAACATGGCTGAGACAGGTTATTTAACCAGAATAACTAGAGAAGAATGAAAAGATTATATATATACACACACATATATATATATGTATGTGTGTGTGTTTACAAAAGAAATATTTTTTTTCTTATATTTGCTAATTTACAACTAACCAAGGGTGATGCTATCTGATAAATGATATCGTAATATATATATATATATATATATATATATATATATATATATATATATATATATATATATATATATATATATATATATAATCATGTGTAAGAGGAGTATCCAATAATACATCCCCTCAAAAAAGATGACACTATTAAGTTTCTCATTTTAGTTCGCTCGAGTTTTGATGACGGTCCTATGTGTGAAACTTCGACTACCAGCTGATTTGGGTGCTTTTGTAACCGCGTCAGATGCTTTTGTACGAGTCTCCAGGTAATTTCATTCACTGAATACGTTTTACCATGTACGACTTTATTAGGTACCATGAAATTCGGTAAATTAGACGTAGCACCTTGTTCTCGAAACGTTGGATAATCGATTCGTTTGATATCTTCGCGAAACCTAAGAGTTGCGCTTCGTAGGACCATACTGGACGTAGTACAGTTTTGTATATTAACAGAAAATTCTGCAGCGACAGTTTGGATTTGTAACCTAATAGCCAATAAAGTTGATTCATCCGGATGTTAAGTTCTTTTTTTTTCTTTTGGACATGCGACCTCCATGTCAGTCGTTGATCTAGGTAAACTCCTAGATATTTCACTTCACCAGTTCTCAGAATCGCTTTATTGTCGATTAGCACCCGTTTACTGTGTGGGTTTTCTGTTGGAGAACGTGGTGCGTGATAGCTTATCTGAGTTTATATTTTTCCACTGTTACGCCCACTGCTGAACCTGATCTACACTATTCTACAATTTCGTAATGGCAATGTTAGCATTTTTATCTGACGTGATAGAAAATAAAACTATAAACGGGAAAATGAAAACATACAAAGGATGTAAATTTATAAGTAAATTAAACAAATAAATTGGGATGGTACTTCATCATATAAATTTTAAGGATCACACAGAAAGCGGTAACATCCCACTCCGTATAGCACCATATGCGGGAGAGGGGTTATATATAATTAGTGTCTTGAATGCTAGCTCATTTCATATATACAAAAACAAATGCGCTAGTCACGATGTTCAGTAACGAACAGTAGAACGATTTATATACGGTGCAAATACACGCACACAGGCATTGACTCAAACGATAAACGAACACATACTGTATAATTGTCTGAATGCATTATACAATAGAAGTATTCTGATGAATAAGCAATTAGAAAAATATAATATTAAATTACGCGTGATAAATGAGTAAAAAAAAGATGTCGAGTAACTTTCTTAACTTTCTAATTTTTTTTTTTAACGAGTATTTAATGCCTCGTGGCTATTAGTCGATGTATATGATTATTAATTAAAATACATATAATTAAATATTATTAACAATATTTGTCTCGATTAGGAAGGCTGTAACAATTTCCAGGTTGTAGACGTCCGGTAGAGCTCATCTCCTTGGTACGACGTTGACCGTATTTCCGGCAGGTCTTCAGTATATGATGGACGATTAACGGTGCTTTACATTTATCGCATACAGGTGGTGGCTGGTTACCAAGCAGGTACGAGTGGGTGATTTGTGTATGTCCAAGGTACACTCTGTTTACCGCTGTTTCCAATCTCGGTAGACAAATTTTTCCAACGAGTTTTGGCCATGCCGTCAGATCCTTCTTGATGCAACGCAAAATACTGGGCTGACCATGGAAGGATCGACTCCATGATCGCAGTATGCTCTGGACTGAGTCTAGAGCATAGTCCGCACCCGTATGTATTGGAAATTTGCGACAGCCAAACGGCATCGTGTGATGAAATATTACGATGGCTAGGAATTCAAGCATGATCTTCGTGTTCCGTTTATACAGCTCCACTAACGAGAAAAGAATATGATCAACAGATGATACTTCAGAGTTTGTGACTTCTATGTATTTTAGTGCAGACATAGAGTCTGAGCAATAATCGTTCCGTGGGAGATCGGCGATTTGGAGTATACATTGAAGAATCGCAACTAGCTCAGCCGAAAGGATTGACAGCATTATCGGAAGATTGAAGGATTGAATTTTGTTTTGGATGGAATATGCACCATCTATATGAAACGGAGTTTTTGATGCATCTGTGTAGCATGTAATGGCTTGAGGACTCGAACTTGTGTATCGTCCTATTATATTTAATTAAACGTTTATAATTTCAGTTAATAAGTACGACTCCTCCCTAAACGGTCCACACTCACTAGTTTACCCGACTGTTTAGAAATAGAATAAATAATAATTGCGTTAATAATGATCATCGATAATCGAAATAACCAAAATTAATAAACGTGAAAACTATTACGGACGATACTTATAATCCTTTTTTAGTTAAAATGTCCATTATACGGTCTGCATAAACTTCAACATTATCTAGTGACCTAAAAACCACAATTGTAATGAGCCATTTTTTTAACACCAATGAAACGGTTAATTAACTAATATACGAACGAACGATTAATCTACGATTAAATATCGATAATGTTTAATTGGAACTAAAATTTACATCAGATACTAAATATTACTTGGAGACATCGTTTAGCAAATAAATTTATAAATATTTTGATATCCATGCAAAGTTTAGGAACCCCTCCTCCGACTATACTAAATCTTATACGGTTTATTAACGCAGAATGAAGTTTAAGAACCCCCTACCGAAGACCTAAGGTGATGAAAAATAATTGGAAATCTTTAAAAATTGCTTCGCCATTAAACATTTTTAATTATAAAATATTACATTCCAGAAAACAAAAATTTCCCCACGTTGAAAGGACAAAAAATAAATACAAACGAAATAGTTTAATAGGAATTTAACCTTGTCAGAAAATTAATATAAATTCCAGAATCTGTAGCCTGAAAATTTTTCCCTCAAGTTTTCGTGTTCATATACGAATATTTTTAATTTATAATGGCTGGAATTTTTCTGATTTCCTTTCATACATCATGGGAATATTTATGCAATATACATACATACATATATATAAACTTTAATATATACATTATGTGAAAAATTAGTTATCCTTGTGCTCACTCCTTATAAACTAAATTCATTCCTATTTTATATTGGTCGATTATTGGTAATTGGTTAGGATAATTTACAGAAGCAGATAGCTCAATAATCAGGCATTAAATGCGCATATATAATAAGAGATTAAAATTAAAATTAAAATACTTCCTTTAGCTATCGAAATTTTACATGTGCACGCTATCATATAATTCAGTTCCAAAATATAAAAGGGTAATACATTACAATATATACATGTATGTGTTATATATATATACATTACATATGCGTATCTGTGTATGTATATGATGGACGAGCATTATTATAAACGATTAACTATAATTCGATATATATATATATATATGTGTGTGTATATTTAAAAAAAAAACTAATAAATAATTCGACCGCAAATTGATCCGAATTCGACATATTGAAACTATAGGTTACCATCGTCTAATAGTAAGTCTACTACCAATCGTAATAAACAATAATATCATCGCGATGGGATAGATTGATGTAATGGAATTTAGACAAGACAATCATACCCACATCAAATTCCGTCTGCCTTGAGGTGATCCCATCTTGAATAAAATACAAAAGCATTTTTATGCCTTGAACTAGAATCGTACGCTTTTGCATCTAGACAATGTTATTATTATTTTTATTATAATTATTATTATTGTAAATTACGAACCGTTGGAATAAATTACAAATAACCATCCCCTAAATAATTTATTCGTTTAGAATCGCCCCCTCCTCCCCGCGTAACAACTTTCCAGCGTGTCTGTCGAATGTTAATCCAGTAAGTAAATGTATCGGTTTTAAAATATTTTCCGAATAGTACAATCGTAATAAGAATGAAATTTAATAAATAGAAACAACGAACGAGTAGTTCAAAAATTACTAAATTTTTATTTATATAAAAAGACTAAAAAGTTTTCGGCCATTAAGCCGAGTGGATATAAAAAATAAAATATAATATATGCAATTTAATCGGCAATATAAAATTTATACATAAAAACTTGCATTAAATAGCCAGAAAAATGAAAACTTTCTGTCTAATATTGGTCTTTTTATATATGTAAAAATTTAGTGATTTTAACTACTTTTTTGTTTTTTATTTTTTTTTTCTAAATCACTAACTTCCACAATGTTTAAATTATAATAACTATAATAAGAATAATAATGATAATCATGATAATGAAAATAATAATAATAAACAGTAGAACATAACAGACCTGATATTGTTTTTAATAGATAACATAAATAAATTAGTATGTTAATAGATAAAGCTGTACCAGATAGTCTAAATATTGATAAAGTGTACGCGGAAAAAAAAATAAATATGAAAAACTGACAGAGCAAATGAAACGAATGATGAAACTCGAATTTGTAAATATTGTACCATCGGTGAAACGATGGAATTATATCGAGCAGTTTAGGTAACAGCGTAAAGAACTTAGGATTATCACCATATACTCCATGGAACAAATTCAAAAATCAGTATTACTGAACACTGTTTCCAATATGAGAACCTTCTTTAGCCATCAAGATGAAGGACTAATGCTTGCTAATTAAAAGCCGTATTACAAACTCAAACCAGCATGGCTGCGAAAATTGCGGGTAATAATAATCAAATCAAATATATTTCAGATATTTCAAACAATTTTTACAATGTAAATGCTATAATGAACAAATTAAACAAAATTAATAAGTTCTGTAACCCAATAATAATAATAATAATAATTCAAATTCAAATTTATTTATTTATTTAATAACAGATAAAATAGAAACATACATGGTATTGAAATGCTAAATATCTATACATACGTATACATACATACATTATATTCATATACACACATAGATATAAAACATACGCACACATATACATTCATATACACATATATATATATATATGAAACATACATATAACCTACGTGCAGTGGCGCACCCACGTGGTTGGCTACCGAGCTTAAGACCCCCCCCCCAGAAAGCTTAGAAATGTATAAAATACATATAAAAAAGGCGCGTAACTTTTAAGATCCAAACAATTTTGTAGCTAAAATGATAGTTGAAACAGAAGAGAATATTTGAATCACTAATAAAAGCTTATCTTGAAGAGTGTGGAAAATGACCTAGATTGCAAAAAGTACTGTTAGAAAATGTTCTTTACATTCCGCCTGCTAATGAAATTGAAAATCCAGCTAACTGTGTAACACAAAGAAAAAAATGGCCGTTGGTTGGGCCGTTCGGCATTCGAATCTGACCCAGGTCGTTACCAGTTCTTTTTTTGTTATTATTATTAATTGTTTCGTTGTTGTTCGTGATCGTTTATAGTTTGTTTTGCCTGCCGAATTTTGTTACACATTCGGCTGTGTATATTTTATTAATTTTTATTGCGATTTTTTTTTTGTGTGTGTGGGGGAGTGTTTGAGCCCAGCCCACGATACAAATCCTGGGTGCGCCACTGTCTACAGGCCTATGAATATACATAAACATTTTAGATATATACACACAAGTAATATGTAGATAATGAGCTTAATACTAATTATAATAATTCCATTACACCATAAATACAATACATAGATATAGTATAATGTCAGCTATGACCTGGGCGAGTAGCGGGAATTTCAACGTGAATAGCTAAGTGCGAACGACATTATGCAAATTAGAAATAGTAAATTAAATATAATAGTAACACACATTGTCGAGTGCTGAATCATTAGTCTAGTTTTACACATGCAAGTTATTAATTGAATATGAAATAAGAAAAAATGTACACTGATTCAGACATTGACAATGTCATATAAACCAAAAATAAAATATTCAATTTACTTAATCGACTGGTATAACAAATTTTGGCTTACAAGTGGGACGAACTTAAGCTGGGGGGTAATAAACACAACTAAACTCATAATATAATCTGCTTAAAATATTGATGATTCAACGTAAAATACACAGGCATAAAGGGACTTGCAAAATAAACTGGAAGTATGGGATACCATAAATTTTTTTTTTAACACACTAATTCTTGAGATATTACTCTGAAATGGAAATAACCTTTGAATGCCTATATACAAAAAACATCATCAACGCAGTGTCACAACACACGTTATCAATAAACAAAATAAACAAAGCCTACAACTTTTAAATAAAACGCTAACACTTCAAAAACTTATTGAAACAATTAGAGAGAGGCTAACTCACCTGGCGTTGTAACGTATTTTATTCATAATTTTAATAATAATAATAATCAAATCAAATCAAATCAAATTTATTTAAATCCATCACACGATATAAATATAGAAAATTAAACCAAATAATAATTGTAGTAGAAATAATTACAATAAAAACAATTATAGTATCATGATATTTTTAAGAGAAATTACAGTTCAAAAGTATTCATTCATATAATTTCCTACATGTGCGCAGAATTTGCACGATCTGTAGGTTACATAAACAAATAATAAAATAGAGGAACAAACCGTATAAGAAATAGAGACACTATATATAATAAGAACAGTAATGAAAATAAAATAATAATTAATGCGAATAAAAAGATATATATATATATACATACGTAAGCAAATATATTCAAACAAATAAACATATATGTACACATTCAACCATATGTACATGGCATGCACATACATAAAATTTATAATCTTTATTTAGAATTAATAATAAAGAAAAATAATAAAAGAACAATCGCCAATAGTATAAAGATATATATAAAATAAAATAAAATGAGAAAAGTGAAAATTATAAAGGTACATTTATTTTAAATAACAATAAAATAAAATAGGAAAATAAATAATAGAAAATTTTAAGAAAGTATATGAACAATGTCGAATAAAATTAAATAAAAAAATAAATAGAAGAGTTACAGGTATAAAAGACTGGATGACTAAAGATATATTGGAAATGATAGAAACACGTGATTTCAAAAAAAGTAAAAAGAACATAATCAAATACTGAGGAAACAGTATGAAAACTTAAGAAATACAACAAACAAAATGATAAGATTAAAAAAAGACGAATTCGCTAAAAAAAAGTATTCAACAAGCAAAAGGGGATATTAGGAAAATTTGGATGAATATAGAATTATGGGGAAAACGATGAGTATTGATGAAACTGTAATTAAATATTTGTGCGAAAAGAATAATATTGCGGAAGTAGTTAAGGAATTTACGTGCGAATTTAACAATTCAATTAAAAAAATTGAGCATACATGTGATAGAACATTATTTAAAAACGATGAAGGAATACATAATGTAAACATGTACATACCAAAAGTGTCAAATGAAAAAGTTGCCGAAATTATAGAGGATTTAGTGTCACAAAAAGCTCGCGGAATTGATGAAATCCGTATAAAAGACGTAAAAAATATTAAAGAAAGAATTACTACGGTAATAGCTAGGTTAATAAATCAAACATTAGAGGAAAGTGTGATTCCAATAAACTTGAAGATAACATTAGTTAGGCCCGTATACAGAAAAGGTAACCATAAAGTATACAATAAGTATAGACCTATCGCGGTAAACACGATAATAGCTAAAATAATGGAAAAATATGTCGCGCAACAATTAGCTAAGTACTCAGAAGAAAATAACATCATCGATAAAGAGCAGTATGGATTTCAAAGGAAGAAATCAACATCACAGGCATTGGCGGATTTTGCTGAGGAGGTGCGGATAAACTTTGAAATGGGAAATAGGCTACTTGTGACATTCATAGATCTCACAAAAGCATTCGATACAGTCAGTCATGATAAGCTGCTGGCAAGAATTGAATAAATCGGTATAAAAGGTAGTGCCAAAGCATGGTTCGAAAGTTATCTAAAGGACAAGAAAACAGTAGTTAGTATAAACAATATACGAGGTGAATATATGCCAATGAATATGAGAATTCCGCAAGGTAGTAATCTGGCACCGTTACTGTTTATTATATACACAAACGGTCTACAAAAAAAGTTGACTAGCAGCGAGGTTTTCGCTTTTCCGGACGATATTGCTATAATGACAGTTAACAGGAAAACTGAAGTGGCAGAAAAGTATATGAATGCGGATTTATTAGAAGTAAACAGATGGGCTCACGACCTTAATCTTACACTTAATACAACAAAAACGAAATGTATGCTGATGAAATTGATGAGCGATAATGATCTGTATAAACCAAAAATTAAAATGCGCACATTACCGGTCGGACAAACATAGATGTTCAAATTTCGGTTGTAACATAATAGAACCGGTAAGTGAATACAAATATCTAGGTGTAACAATAGATAGACACTCGAAGTGGAACTTACAAATAGAAAAATTGGAAAAGAAATTGAAATCAATAATACCAACACTATATACATTAAGAAATTATGTAGGTCAGGAGACAATGAGACAATGAGAATGGTATACTTTGCGTTAGTCGAATCCAGATTGAGATATGGCATAGAAGCATGGGGATCGGCGTCTAAATATTTCATGGGAAAAATTAATCGTTTGCAAAGGAAAAGTTTGAACCTAATAAACGAGTATAAATGTAAAAATTAGAAAGATCTGTTACGTCATCATAATGTATTAAATAAAGCGAGACTGTATTTGTTTACCAAAGTTAGGAATTATTTAATAAAAGTATCGATTTAAACGAAAACACGCAAATAAAATATAAACTAAGGAAAACGAACAGCTGTATGTATGTTCGGTAGCACGGTCAACGTTTGGTGAACAAACTAATAAGTACGTGATGATGATTAAATAATATACCGGAAGAAATATTTAAAGAAAAAAAGATTGGGAAACTAAAACAGCAGCTAAAAGAGCGGTTACAAGATACGGATAATATAAACAAAATAATTAGAAACAAAAAATTGTGAATTCGAAGTGGTGCGACAAGTGAGAGCAGTAAGTTAATATATCGTCTGCTACTACTAATGAGGTAATGGCAATATGGTAAATAAAAATAGTTACTGTGAGAGTGTAATTGGGAATGTGTGAGTACTATAAATGTATAACTTTTCATTTCCAAATCCAAATCCAGTTTATTTTTAATAAAGTACAATTTTCTGGACGACATCGTCAAAAAATTCCGCTAATGCGCAACGAACAGCGAATAAATAGTTAACAAAATCATAATTATTGATCCTGGGCTATGCAGGAACGAAAAATGAAACAACTAAAATAAATTAAAATAAAAACGAAAAAATAAAAAACAAATAAAAAAATTATATATATATATCAATTGTAAGCCAATATAGTATATATACGCTATACTTATTTGTGAGTTATAACAACATATTCTTCGTGTTAACATCTTAACTTATAGATGAAAATGTACACTTACAACAAATCAATATTCTAATGCACTCTTAATGCCCGTACTTGAGAACGCGCTTCACACAACAGTATAATTATAAAACAACATAGGGAATATAAATAAAATCTATCGTGTAACTAAGCTTGTTTTTTGATTGTTGTCCCAACGATATACTTCAAGAACGGTTTACGTCCTCGTTTATAATTTTTAAGGTGAATTTTTAGTACCTCAGGCGATGCATTAAATAATCATGGTCTCATATATATATATATATATATATATATATATATATATATATATATATATATATATATATATATATAAATACTCGACTATGGTGTTTATTCAATTTTGATACTTTCACCAATTCATTATCGGAACTTCTAGATCGAAAATTTATTTCGATGCTGAAATACAAAAAGTTTTAGTTCTGGCATAGTCAAAAAATTGTCATTACACACGCGATAGACTATTATTACCAAATATCAGTTTATTTACTGAATTTAACAAAGTAGATAAAGACTGAATATGAAAACTCGCAAAACAACCTCAGTGCATTATTCCGTAAGAAACAACCGGTAAAGATGACTACGTGAAAAATATTATTGTAGTAAATAATAGAGCAAGTAATTTAATTTTCTTAGTTTACATAGAACGTGTTTGCGCATGCCAAGTCAGCTTACTGTCAATTATAACAGGGAGGGGTACTAAATTTCATAGACTCTCAGCAAGACCATCAATGTACACAGAAATAATATCATCTGTGTATTGAAGTTGAAAACTATAAGTCTTAACAGTATTTCAAACTAGTTTATTATCATTTAACGAATGCGTAACAAAATTTAAATCTGTTTGAACTGAATTTTGTAAAACATTTGCGTATCGGGAATCAACTAGTGCAGTATCGTCCGCATAGCTAATAAGTTTACCATAAATTCCTAGATCGCACAGATCGTTAACGTATATTAAGAATAAGTATGGACCACGAATACTTTACACCGCATAATTAGATATATATATATATTTCATATATTTGCTGCTTTATAACTAGCCAAAAGTAAGGTTATCTAATAAATTATATCATAAAAAATATATGATATATATATATATATATATATATATATATATATAATCACGTGTATCCAATGATACATCCGCTCAAAACGATTATGGGATTAAGTTTCTCATTTTGGTTTACTTGAGTCTTGATGACGGTTCAGTGTGTGACAGTTCGGCTACCAGCTGATTTGGGTGATTTTGTAACTGCTTCAGTTGTTTTTGAGCGAGCCTCCGAATAATCTCATTCACTGAATGAATTTTCAGATCCCGATGTATAACGAGATATTACATAATGAACGTAATTTAACTTTGTAAACAACTAGGATTTGAAGCAATTATACGCAAAACTCTTCTAATTCCGCATACATGAAGACGTAAGTCGAGATATACTTCAACAACTGATCTACCAGCCTGTAAACAGTTTTTAATATGAGATATATGCTCTGAAAATAATGAGAACTGTGTTGTCACGATACAATGCAGCCCCGCGTGTTTTTATTTTTTTTAGTGTAAGCGCGCATATGGTGTTGTGAGTGGTGGTTTACCATTCCACGCGATAATAATATTACGATTACTTAAATTTTTCCTTTCTGACGATAATTTTTATGTCGCCGATGGTATTCGAACTCGATACCTTCCTAATAGAAGTCCGTACTCTAGCCACTAGACTATTCCGACGACAATAATAAGGATAACCGTATATTAATAATAAGCTTCATTTCTATTTACTTGAGTTTCATCTTGCTGATACCGTTGTTCTCCCAATTACCTCGAGTAAGAGTCGTTTATTTATATATATAGCGAATAATTTTACAAATGACGTGTTCATAAAAGGTACAATTAAGTTTTTGGTTTACCCCATTTTACAATATTATCAACTAAATTTAATACGCTTCTATATTCGTTTATGCTCAACATAATCGAATTATTCTGACGAAATATAATTTCCTCCACCGTAAACTCGTTAAATTCTTTAAACCGATTTGACGTTAATTCTGTTACCTTATTTCTATCGTTACATCTATTTATAGCGTGATTACAATGTCTGCATTTCTCTGCGTTAATAATGTCGAATCTGTATAGGTATACTCTGTGTCCGGGGATATGCACGTTGAAGAAATTTACTTTATGGTTTGCTCTTTCTTTTTATCTTAATATATAATTTATTCTATTCGCAACTATACGCCGCGCATATGTACATACACGTTTATTATAATGGTAACGTTTGTTAAAAAAAAATAATAATAATAAAAATTAAACATCAATTTAGCCCCGTCTACTAGTCACGATTGGGAAAAGATAAAAAAAAATGGTATTTTATAAATATTGAAGCAAAATTTGAAAAAAAATTAAGCTGTACCGAGTTGGTATATGTGATTACGGAACCAACATGGAAACCTTTTAAATTTAAAAGATCTAAGGAATTATAGGAAATTTTAAAAACGTCCTATATATTATTGCAGATTGTAAGAAAACAAGATGGAAATTTTAAAAATCTATACCTCTCGTCAGCTGTCATCCTGACTACATAAATAAATCCCTTTTACTGAAATACGGAAAAAAGTATAAACATAGAGCATTTTCTTGGCTGAAATTCTCGCATTAAAAAATGCTACTTCGATAAATCGCGCTAGACGCATCTATTCTCGTAGTATATATAATTCAGACTATTTTATCACATATAATGAAAAACGTTTTCTACCTATGTTATAATCTTCAGTCACCATATATAAATAACTAACCGTTTCATGCCGACACGTGGACCCCACAACCATGAAAGTTTTTTCGAAGTTCTCGACGATCAAGAGTGTTCCGATTAAAATATTTTTGAATTTAAAAAAAAAAAATCTACTTTAAAACTTAATTACGGTATATCCGAAAGTATACATCGCGCATGAAAGGGTTAAACTAACCAAACTCGATACGCGTTTATTTTTATTTCGAAGACTAGTCGTTAAATTATTAATTTATTACTTTTTATTACTACTATTATTAATTAAAACTAATTATCCTTTCGCCACTGAAGAAATTGCGCTCGTTTTTAAATAAAGATTCTCAGTATCGCAAGATGAGAACTTATTCAATACGGCATTTAACCCGAACTAGAAGAGAAAAACTATCTTATAGTAGTAGAACGGGTAGTTCAATAATTTCTGTTTTGGATAGATAGAACTACTCCTGTTTGCGCGCCGAATTCATTTACAATCAAACTGTACTAGCGGATATTTCATCTCGATTCATATAGATCGTAGAGATAGATGGATGATAAAAACATTATATAAGGATCAAAAAACAATAATAAAAATAAGAGAAGTAGAAGCTGAAGCAATGATTAGGAAGGGGGTCAGGCATATGCTCTTCAACATATACATAGAACAAGCGGTGAAGGAATGGAAACCAAAATATGATAAGGGAATTTTAGTGGGAAGCGTTAAAATAAACATGTTCAGATTTGCAGACGACATTACCATAATAGCAGGAAACGAAAAAGAATTGAAATTGTCCCTAAATCGAATGAATCGAATATTCGAGAAGTATAACGTGAAAATAAATAAAAAGAAAACAACTGTAATGGTATGTAACAAAAAAGAGGATGGAAAAGAAATAAAGATAAAAATAGACGGGGAAAAAATAAAGCAGGTTAAAGAACAAAAATATTTAGGAAGCGTAATTACTGAAGATGGAAGAAGTAAATTGGACATCGAGGAAAGAATAACAATGGCAAAATTAGCATTTCATAAAAAAAGAAACCTATTAACATCCAAAAATATCCAGATTAAAACAAAGAAAAGATTTATTAAAGTATTCATATGGAGTATACTGCTGTATGGGTCAGGAACATGGAATCTACAACAACCAGTCAACTAGAAGCATTTGAAATCTGGTGCTGGAGGCGAATGGAAAGGGTGTCATGGACGGAAAGGATAACAAACAAAGAAATACTAGAAAGGATCGAGGAAACAAGAAATATAATAAAAACACTCAAAACAAGAAGACTAAAATTGATTGGACACATATACAGAAATAACGAACGCCTAGTGCAAATAATAGAAGGACCCATGGAAGGAAAAAGACCAAGAGGAAGACCAAGACAGACATATGTTAAGCAGATACAGGAAGAAGTAAAAGCGGAGAATTATTATGAAGAAAATGGCTTTATCGAGGAAGTTTTAAACATGGTTGTCCACCAATCTATTAATAGATTGAGGAATTGAGAAGATTAAGAAGAAGATATCTCCTATAGTATCATTTCATAAATAATAATAATAGTAATAATAATGACGATGATGATGATGAAAGTAATTTATCGATATTATAAATATCGGAAAATATTGGAATAAAGTTTGAAGCGATGGCTGTTCATGTTCAGCAGTCGAGATTTATAATGTTTATATATTTTGGATCGATATTCTTTAAAGCAAATTTCGCTACCGAAATTTTTTCCGAGAAATCTAATTCCGATCAGATTTTTTTCCCGATATATATTATTAGAAAAAAGAAAATTATTTTCGATTTAATTTCGAATGTAAGGATAACTATTTTCATTTGTAACTTCGTTTCATTAATTACTCTTTACGATCTGTATATATATATATATATATATATATATATATATATATATATATATATTTCTTTTCAAACCACGTTCCGGATAACCAGTGGGGCAAGTTTATTAATCTTTTCTGTGTACATCGGATAATACGTGCGCTTAGTAATAAATTAACTAACGAATATTAATGCGTGCAGATTGAATTGTAAACTTATAGAATAACACAGAAATTACTTGAAATATAACGGTGATGGTAGTTCTTAGTCACTGTTACCATTTAAACATAATAATGAAACAAGTATACATATTTACATTATTAACATAAATATTATTAATAACAATACTAATATTTATATCCTAACTACTATTCAAACATTAGCCGCAAAATATCGAATACACAATGTAATTTTTTTTTATTTTTTTTCAATCATTATCTTAATATTGGGATAATTTGTATTACTGAATTAGTTAATACCATTACTTACTTGAAAATCACTACTACTACGATAACTACTAATATTTATTAACAATTTGAGTAAGAAGCTTGATTACTCCATTTCATAGCTTATTTTTTAAAAAAGTATCATTCGGTCCGCATTATTTTCGTCTAAGGTTAATGACGTATTTGCGCATATACTCGTTAACTGTCTAAAACGTTTACATTCAAAAATTATATGCATATGCTCATTGATCCGCAAACAAGACAGTTTGAAGAGTTTACTAATTTAAATCGATGAAGGTACTCTCTGAAGTTACCATGTCCCGCCGAGAGTATATATACATTAAAAAAAAAGGTGATATTCAGATTTTTCATCTGAAGTTTATTTATTATATCTGGAAAGAAGAGTACGATCATGTGTATATTTTGCATATTTTTCAAATTTCGTTAAATACATTTCGATATGTTTACGAGTACATCGATATTTGTACGATAAATTGGCGCTCTCGATTTTATTATATCAATACACCGATGTTACGCATCCGCTATTATTTATTAAAATTATCACATTCGCCTATAAGAAAAAGTTTTATTTATAACTTATATTTCAAATGTTGCAGATTAATGTCGATTCGCTAGGATTATATACCTCTATATTTTCGTTGTTTTTCCGAAACATATTGATTGATCGATTGCTCGATTGATTTATTGATTGATTTATTGATGGAATGCCTGATTTATTATGATTATTATACAATCCATCGACGATTACATTTCGACCGAAGTTATATTTTCTAAATGCAAAAATACCGACAAATAAAAACGGTTCATCACTTTTCTTTATTATCCATATTATCTGTTTTAAAAACCGCTCGGTCGAACTATATCGAATTTCTTCCAGTTATCGTTTAAACAGGAACTAAGCCTGTGTAGAAATTATTAAGTTGGACGTAATTGCGATGATAATCCGTTACCACCACCAACACAAAATTGAAGATAATAAATTAACCGGCGATGTAGGAAATAAAATGTCAAACGGATACCGTCATTGTTGGTCGACGAATCAACCTCTTCTTAAGGAAAGTTTAATTTAGTTACTCCGGTATAGTTTTATTAAGGAAACTATCGCCATACCGTAAAGAATTATCCTCGGGAAATGAATAATTACAAATTAAAACAACAGTACATCTTCCTGCTTAGAAAATGGCCAAGTGGTTAAAAATCTAGAGAAAGAGCTCCTAGTAAGCAATTGTAGTAGTGGCAGTAATATTATTATTATTATTAATAATAGTAGTAGTAGTAGTAGTAGTAGTAGTAGTAGCGATCGGATGGAATTGGAATAAAATTTTGCAGTACAATAATGAAATAAAAAAAAAAAATGGTAGCGGTAAATATCTGAAGAATTAAGGCATACTGATCGTCGATCATTAACTCATTCTCCACGGTCTATACACCGCTGCTACCGACAGGTATTTATATTTATATATATATATATATATATATCGTAGCTAATTTATGTGCGTGTGTGTAAACCCGTCCAGCGTACTCTTGCAAGGTCATTTCCCAGATCGAATAAGAGTCTGTGTCGTATAAAACTGATTGTCTTTTTCTGTTTTTTAAGGAGTTCTCCTCTGAACGTTGAGATACTAAAAATGGAGAGAGAACGCGAGACATTATACAGACAGCTATATACGATTATCAGACAAAGAAAGCTAGTCTCTGGCTAAAAAACAAAAAGTTATATATATATATAAATATAAATATGTACTTCCTATAAATGGCGTATTATTTCATTAGCGCGTAGCTTTGGTCAAATTTAAGAGTTTGGTCCTTCGACGCGCCAGGAAGCGGTTGCTACCGCGTTAAATTACCGTTAATAAGAGCCGTGATACATGGTTTGCAATTTGCGCTTAATATCTGTAATGCGTCTATTGAATTAAATTAACATCCAGCGAAAAATCATTCGCCGTCTTTCTCAGTCACGACTTCTAATCATAATCATAATAATAATAATAAATCACAATACGATTGACCTTTTGAAGAGGACACGCCGTGAAGTAATTAGTAACGAACAGATTCGTCGTTGAAGAATAAAAATCTAGGAAACCGCTAAAAAAAGAAGCGAATAATTAATGACAATCCGTTAGGGCGCAAATTAACCTTCTTCCTACTGTAATGAGGTAACGCGGTAACCATAACAACAACAACAACAATAATAATAATAATAAATAATAATAATAATAAATAATAATAGTGTGACGTAATTAGGATAACAACAGAATTTAAATATTACCTATTGGAGAACGATGACGTTTCCTCGTGGGGGGGTGACGAATAAATTGTGAAAAAAATTACATCGAAACTGAAATATCGAAAATTAATTTTTAAAAAAATTGATGCGAAAGAAATATAATTAATAAGCAAATTCGCCAGAAGTCTCGTAGCATAAAAGAACTGCTTCGTAGAAAAGGTAAATGTTCAAAAAGACGGCTATATATATAATGAGATATGTATAAATTAATTGCAATAGACCAATTCGTACAGGCGAAGCGCTCTATATTAACCCATGAAAAAATATTAGAGAGAGGCTGAACGTCCTTATTCGAATAGACGTTTCTCGCTAAAAAATGAGAAGTAAAAATGGTGACCCAGAAAAGACGGACGGTTTTGTCTTTTGAATAGCGCGCTACAACGCAAACCTCGTGCTCCACGTTACACAAGAGAGATTTGATTTTGTCCAGTTTCTCACGGCATCCTATTACAAGAAGGAGCGCGTTTTGCGTGGAACGTTATTTTCGACACGAATCGATCACGGCAGTGCAAAGACAGTTTCGACAAGAATTCAAAGTTACTAGATTTTTTTTTCGCGGGTATACCTAAGAAGCCGCGTTTACGAAACACGTGCGCGACATTTGAAAGACCTGAAAACTTCAAAAATTTGACGACCTACGCTCGAAAAAGTCTTCAAAATTTTTGTAAAGACTGAACGACGAATGTATCGTTGAAAATGGCGATCGACTGAACGATATTGTGTTCCACAAACGATTGGAAGCTAATCTCTGGTTTTCTTATTTTTAAATAAAATTGCATTCAAAAATTTTGGAGTCGAGTAGTTTTTGACTTATTCAAAAAACAACACATCCGTTTCTCGAGGTCACCCTAACCCTATATATATATATATATATATATATTGCTATTTTAAAATAATTTTTAAATAATCGATATATATATATATATATATATATATATATATATATATATATATATATATATATATATATATATATATAAGACTAATTATAATTAAATACGTTCAGAACTCGCTAACTAATTTCTATTATTTATAAACGTAACTATCGTTTAATTAAAAAATTAAAAACAATAACGGTTGTTTTAAAATTGTTAATTTTATTTTAATTCGATTTTTTTCGTTTCCGCTTATTTTTGGTATAAATAAGAAAAATATCAAACTTGGAAATACCGACTTAACGACTTTTTATCGAGATTTCAAATAGATCGATTTTTCTATTTCTTTTCTTATATCGGAAAAGAACGCGTACACATTCGAATTTGACTATTTTAAAAAATAATTAGAAATACCTCGACAAATATATTCTTCATTTTTCGGCTGCGTGACGCTCGTTTGACCGGAGTCGGGATTGATAGCCGATATAACTAGTAGTGGCCTTTTAACCAATTTTCGTCTTTTGTAAAATTCGTACGATTTTCAGGATCAAAAGTTATCCACCACTTCGATTCGGTCGATTCACTTTCGGATGGTGGCGTGTAATATATTATACGCCTTATTGGTGGAAACTTCGCCGAGTTTAAAAAAATAAAAAAAAAAAAGGTTACTAAAATTAATCGGATTAATCCGTCAATTCGGAATAACCGAAAATAATTACGGATGCAATCCGTTTACGTTGAAAGTGCACTCGAGAAAGTATCACTTAAATAAGTAGAAATAATACTGGCCGTATAGTCTAGAAATCGTCTGTAAATTATAGACACTAAGTTTAATATAAAACCGGAATTCGATAATCGATTTAGAATAAAGTCAACCGATAGAATTTAGGTGAGAGGTTGCACAATAACCGCTGTTTGAAAGAGATATCATTACCAACTATTGAAAGTAGTTCGATATGATTTCAGCGTTAGAAAAAGATTTGTAGTACGAAAAAACGTTTCCAGACGTCCTAGACATCCTAGAAATAGACGTTTTTTTGTCAACACTAAATTATAGACACTAAGTTTAATATAAAACCGGAATTCGGTAATCGATTTAGACTAAAGTCAACCGATAGAATTTAGGTGAGAGGTTGCACAATAACCGCTGTTTGAAAGAGATATCATTACCAACTATTGAAAGTAGTTCGATATGATTTCAGCGTTAGAAAAAGATTTGTAGTACGAAAAAACGTTTCCAGACGTCCTAGACATCCTAGAAATAGACGTTTTTTTGTCAACACTAAATTATAGACACTAAGTTTAATATAAAACCGGAATTCGATAATCGATTTAGACTAAAGTCAACCGATAGAATTTAGGTGAGAGGTTGCACAATAACCGCTGTTTGAAAGAGATATCATTACCAACTATTGAAAGTAGTTCGATATGATTTCAGCGTTAGAAAAAGATTTGTAGTACGAAAAAACGTTTCCAGACGTCCTAGACATCCTAGAAATAGACGTTTTTTTGTCAACACTAAATTATAGACACTAAGTTTAATATAAAACCGGAATTCGATAATCGATTTAGACTAAAGTCAACCGATAGAATTTAGGTGAGAGGTTGCACAATAACCGCTGTTTGAAAGAGATATCATTACCAACTATTGAAAGTAGTTCGATATGATTTCAGCGTTAGAAAAAGATTTGTAGTACGAAAAAACGTTTCCAGACGTCCTAGACATCCTAGAAATAGACGTTTTTTTGTCAACACTAAATTATAGACACTAAGTTTAATATAAAACCGGAATTCGATAATCGATAACGTTAGACTAAAGTCAGCCGATAGAATTTAGGTGAGAGGTTGCACAATAACTGCTGTTTGAAAGAGATATCATTACCAACTATTGAAAGTAGTTCGATATGATTTCAGCGTTAGAAAAAGATTTGTAGTACGAAAAAACGTTTCCAGACGTCCTAGACATCCTAGAGATAGACGTTTTTTTTGTCAACACTCGTCGGACAAACGATTTTAAAATATCGATAATTCGCATTAGATGGCTATATTTCAGATAGAAGATTACAAGTCCTATCCGGTTGTTGATATTAGGATTTCTCTATTATCCAAGTTAATACGAAGTGTTTTCTTTTTTGGTAAACGCCTAATTTCCTCCGAATTGTCCTCACGTCTTTCGAGTTTGAAGCTTCAACCCATGTTACTTCATTATGTACTCGATGTCTAGATCGGTAGTAATTTATTTCGAACGCGTCGTATTTTTAATATATCCGTCCTTGCGGCACATTCCCAAAGTGGGACCGCCAAATTTCTTTTCAGCACCGTCCGGTATAGAAGTTTGTTATTAATTAACAACTCCTATTTCTTACTTCAACCGATACATATGAACTTTTACACGTAACTGCTTATGTGCTCGGTTTTTATACTCTTCGAAAACACTAGGTGTGATGATTTTATTTTCAGTCCTCACTAATCTTACCGTATTTCCGAGCTCATGTGGACAACTTTACATTACATCCTAGAGTCTTGTTACCCCCCAGAAAAATACAGCGCCGTTGCAAATGCATATCGACGTCATTTATTTCCCGTATAACCGACGTATACGTGAGGCCCATCAACGGCCTCGACTTGCTACCTTCGGGTACTACTTCGGCACATATTTCGCGTTCTGTAGGGATAATGGAGGCTTTCCACGTTTAATTTGAAATGTTCGACGTTGCAAGTATGATTTCGATTTCAATTTATAATCATTTCCTCTTAAGTTATCAGAATAGATTCTAATTCATTTCAATAATTAATGAACTAACTTTAGCTACACTACTAAACGGGGAACGACCCATATATATAATATATGTATGTATATATGTCTATATATGCATATATTCAAAGATTAAAGAAACGGTAACTACCGCGGTGGACACAATAAAACGGATTTATTCAATAATCGAAGGCAATTTTCGAATTAAAGGAAGAAAAAACCCAGCCGAATAAGCCGGCCAGGAATAAATCTTTAGTAATAACGAAATAAAATCACACACAGACTTCTTTTCTAACCTCTGTTTCAGGTCGAGTTTATAAAAAGCTGATTGTTTAAATCGATATTGTTCACTTAGCGTGTACCTCTACACAACAAATGAACATAATTTAAAACGATAAGGTATAGGTGTACTGTATAATATACGATGATCGGTTTTTTCCCTTTTTACCGTACACACACGCATCCTCTCCTAAATACACACAGGCAAACGCTCGTACGTATATATACAACACCCACATACGCCAGTGATGATTTTCAGACGATGGCTCGTTACAAACAAGATCCATAGCCCGAAAGTAAAACATGACGATCGATATAGGCTTAAGTATTTCTCGCTTCCAGCGCAACTCCGGTAATCATCTCGTGTGAATTCCAGTAGCTATAAAGATTCACTCACGAACAATCAGTGTACGTTGCGCTATCGGGTGTAGTTTAAAAATTAATGAAAACGATGCAGAGAGAGAGAAAGAGAGTGTTGTATGTGAAAGAGATAGACGTGAAACGATATTGTGTGAAATAAACTCGTAGAGTGAGTGAAAGATTTGAGACGATAATGAAGATAGGATGGAATAAAAAAAGAAAAAAGAAATGTGAAAAATTAAAAGAAAAGAAGTATAAGCGTGAACATCGAGACTATGATGATGATGATGATGATGATGATGATGAAATTGACGACAACGATGCTGTTTTAGACATCTATTAAGAAAGAGGTAACAGAATTATTATCTATATCAGCAGCAGCAGCAGCAGCAGCAACTATCAAGGCTCACGATTGAAGGGGAAATACAGCGTGACCAATCGATAACAATAACTGAGTTTATACTCAAATAATAGCGTACCTGTCGTTTAATCTAGGTATATCGCATATATATATATATATATATATATATATATATATATATATATATATATATATATATATCTATGTATATATATAATATATAATATATGTATGTGTATTACTCGCAGTTTACCTTGTAGAGAAAAAACCCTAACCTCAGAAACAAAGTTTTTATACGTAGGTGAAATAATGTTGTTTAGTACACTAACAAAGAGTGTTAATATTACTAAATTATGAATATGGCAAATTATTTCGTCGACACAACCGTATCGCGTGAGATTGTATTAAGAATAATTTAAAGCACCCACGCGAATGACGATTCGTATTACACACGCGATATGTGTGTATTTGTATGTGTGTTGCAGTAGCAAATATTATTATTAAAAACTTACATAAATATCGTTTCTAACAGTTGATACCACACATCTCGAAAATCATCTGCAGCTGGAGAAGTGCTTTAAACTATGGAAAAATATAGTTAATGAGTGTAAGTCTAATCACCTGCTTTTTACGTGAAATAAAAAAATTTTTAAAATGCGACGATCCAATTAAATGAAAGAACGATTCTAGCGGCAAATAAAATAAAATAGTTAGCGCTATCTTTAGATCAACGTTTGACTTGGAAAGATCATATTCCGGCCAAACGGAAACAAGTGGATCTGAAAGTGCGAAGAATGAGCTGGTTGATGAATAAATATTCATCAGCGTCTGTAGAAAATAAAGTTCTACTGTCACTCTAAAACCAGTACGGACGTACGAAATAGAAATCCGAGGAACACCCATTCGCGAATAAAAATACTTCATCATTTCAAACAAAGGTCCTGCGCTGCATTGCAGGTGCCGCGTGAAATATGACGATCTTCAATAACGACCTTCACATGTCAACTGTAAAGGAAACTCTCAAAATCCACAGTGAGAGATATATATCCAGCGATTAAAACACCATGTAAATCCACTGGCAGCCGATCTTAAGAATAACAGCGTTCAATTTCAACGACTGAAAAGACTTACGCGAGTGAATCTTAACTAACGTTGTTCAAATAAAGAATAGCCGTCATTGGACAGTGTTCTGTTAATATTCGATACATCTAATAACAGTGCTACTTATTATCCACGTAGCAGAGATTGTATGAAAAAAATCATAATAAAAAAAAGTATATAATTTACCTTTGTCGGTCGTAAAATATGCCCGCGAAACGTAGACTACGAGCAAGAACCTCGAAGAATTCATAATGCGAACACTAGAAATCGACAGATATAAATGGAAAGGGATGTACGGGAAACTACTATAAGAGGAAGCGATCATGATCGATCGTGATAAAATTTAGCTTCTCTTGAATCTTAGTCGAACAAAGTCAAATAATCTCGTCTCTGTTTGGCGAATTTCAGGTAATACTTAGATTTCAGATAGCTTTTCATCAGATAGTTTATCTTACGTATCAATCGTGTTTATCTTCTAATCTAAAGAAATACAAGGGCACTAGAGCATATTCTAATTAGTGCCCATTCTTTAATTGCCTCAAGGAACTGACACACACAAAAAAAGATTCATTATATCGACAAGGGCATTAATTAGCAGAAAATATTTCTGTAGCACCCGCTTGGTAACATATTTTTAGTTTAGATGAATCTCATCTACTATATACGATGAATAATAATAATAAAATATGTATATACATATATCGTTCCTAAGATGATTTAATAAATAATTCAATAAATTAAAAAAAAAACAATTAAAATTAACGGACCACCAGGAATTTTTTTGCTTTAGACAATTTTAATTATTATTATAATTATTTTATAAATTTGTTCAAGAAGACGCTGAACCGAAAGAACGGTCGTTGCAAACGTAACTTCTTTAAAAAAAGAACCCCCCCCCCAAAAAAAAAAGTTTGTAATAACAAAATGAAAAAAAACTATAATAAAATTGAGAAATAATATAGAAATTTTTACCATTACGAACGAATAATTTGAAGAAAAAATGAAATTATCCGATTAAATAATTTTTCGTTTAAAACACCAATATTTTTTTTTTTTAATTTACGAACTTCCACAAAATTTTTACTCGTTACAAATTGTAATATAAAACATTAGATAGTGATATAGTAGTTATACCGTTAAGTTGCATTCACAAATGAACTAATATAGTATAAATATGCACGTCACGAGTAGCAAGTAAGAAAGACATGTTAATAGATAAGGATTTGATTTGATTGTATAATATGTTAGGGGAAAAGTGGTAATGAGAACATCCAAAGAATATGTAATCTACGTCGGTTATAAGATCGGTATCTGCAAGGTTCAGAGCAACAGGTAGGGAGAGTAAGGTTCATTTGGAAAAGAAGGGAGATGATTTTTTCCGAATCGCATGCATATGGTGATTACGAGTGGACGAATTTGGTTAACCGCAATCTGTAGATTATAAAATCAGGGTAAACATGGAAGATCAGTCTGAAGCAATTTACAATGCCAGATATTATGAGGAAATTCTACATTCGTCACGCAACTTTTTGAATCGTGAACATTTGTACTTAAAGAACTGTGTGTATAAATAACACGTCTCAAGATTAATTTTGAAGACGAGAGGTTTTTTATTAGAATTGTTACGTGAGTACTACAATGCCATCCTCTAACACGCATATACATCTATTCATCAATAGACTTTGGCAGATTATTTGTTATATTAGTAGACGTGTTTGTTTTTTTTTAATTATAATTATTGCGGAATCTTTGCATATATACAATATTATAAAAAGATAGACTATTATTATTATTTTTTTAAAATTAGAAATTAATATCGCTAAAATTAAACGTAGAATTTTTTTGATTATTTATTTATTTAATACACGCCGTTTACGGCAATGCGAGATAGACGCATATCGAACTAACGGATTGTTATTTTTAATTTATTTTATTTTTTTAATTTCCCTCTAATTCAGAACTGATTTAAACAAAATCTACCGGATTATAAGTAGGTGTATTTTACCCCAAATCCAACCGCCTTAGAGTAGCATTAGATTCGAACCAGATCTATGAGTCTTTTCCGTTTTAATATTTTAGGTATTTCTTCATTAAGTAGGTTAGCTGCCAATGGATTTGGATGGTGTTGTAGTCTAGATAGATGTCTGTATGAACTGCCGATTTAATCTAGCGACATATCTCACATGTAGGTCGGTGTGTAACCTTATTCTAATAACGTCGAATTTATATATATTATCGCGCACGCTTTGATAATGATTTAACTGTCGAAAAGCTTCGCGCTAATAAAATTTTTTTATACCGATTAAATTACGTTTTTATTTTGTTTCATCAATTTGATAATAATTTAGTTCGCTTCGAAAATGTCTAAAAGCACGGTTTACAATGTCCGCATTATGTTTAAGTTGCGTAAATCGGACTAAGCGATATTGTATATCGTTCAAGAGCAGTTAATATTCTTGTCCGATAAATAAACTGCGATATCCTTAATCGATATAAGATTTCGTTCGATCATCGCGATGTACCGATATCAGTTTCTATGTAATAATAATGTCGGTAGTAGAACAGCCTAATTCATAATTAAATATAAAATAAACCCGCGGGTATACGTATTAAGAGTTTATCCATTCCTCTTTTCGATGTAACTTGGTAGAAATATCCGATCTACACCTATACCATTAAGAATACCCATTAATAATATCCATTAAGAATACAATACAGAGAGCCGGATAATTTTTCTCGAAAATTAAAGATCGACGATTATAATCACGAAAACAATAAATACCGGATACATAAAAACGTATATCATTTATCGATTATCTTCCGTAATTACTGGCCAATAAAGATAATATTCAATCCAAAACCGGCGATGCTCCAAATGGAATGAAAAGAACTTAGAGGAACTCCGATAAATTCAGTAAAATAATAGAATGACCAAAATTTAAATAACGTACAGTTCGATGTAATAATTAAATACGCGAATTTCGAAATAATGTATACGGGCGGTTTTAATATATACCGCAGCTTTCTATTATAAAACTAGTGGAATGTTCTTCACAAATTGGAATAAGCCGGATGGGCTTAAACTATATGTATTACAAAAAAAAGTTTTGTAGACTTTCTTTCAGCGGACTACGAACCATATACCTAAAAAATATTAGTAACGTACAAATAAAAATTAGAGTAAATAAACTTAAAAATTTAAACACCGAAATAATTTTCAAACGAACTCCGTGATGCGTCGAACTTTATGCAGATAGTCGATGTCCTAACTAGAAGTAAATAGAAAGACGTGAAAAAAGCTAAACTGAGAAGAACATATTACGGTTATTAACGATCGATTTTATATCAACAACGAGAACAAAATGAAACACAGTCCTGTGTACAACATAGTAGTAAAGCATAGGAATCCACGGTATGCAGGCAAGGATATAAAGAAGGACTAAAAAAAAAAAAAAACCCGATATGTGCAGATTAGACATAATCGAATACCATTTCACCTGTGACATTTAGAAATTGTCGATAGCTCGGCTTTGCGATTATTGTGGTCCAGAACCGTCAATTATGACAATATGATAAGTTAGAGATTATTCTTTAAAAGATGACACAACAATAAGATATTTGCCTTTAAGCGCTATTATATAAATTAAATCCGTTTTCTCGAAAACGTATATAAAGAATGCTAATATAGATGTCTTGAAATTCGATTAAACTGAGCAAAAGATGGTTAAAAAAACAGTCAACATATGAATAAAGTTTATTTACATCGTACATCGAACAGTTTCAATATCATGTTTTTCTTTTTCAGGTCAAGACATAACCAAGTTACGAAATTATGTAAAAGTTGCATTCGCGTGACGAAGTCTAATATAGTATTATAATAGCCTTTAACCCGTTATGCGCGACATTAAACCGGCCGTTGAACTCTTTCATTCACGATGTCCACTAACGCGTGAAATTTTAACGCTAACAAAATTGTTTTGTTTTCCGGTTAACGAGAAATGTCTCAATTTTAAACATATTTATGTTAATAAGTCGGAAAATCGTCAACGGTAATTTACCTAAGAAGCGGTATCCTATAATTACGAAATTTATAATTTTCTGTCAAAATTTTATAATGTTTAAATGCTAATACAATTTTTCATTTTTCGCTTGAAGCGAAATATCTCAATTTTAAAAATATTTATCTAAATACATCGGTTCTCCTTCGTTGTCTTTCAGACACGTCGTGACTAATCTTGTAACTTTTCCAAATTAAATTCCGCCACTTATCTCTATCCTGCGCAGTTTAGCTACTGACAGTCCCGTCATGCCTCGGATGTAATCCATAAAACGGGTCGGCGGTCGACCTCTGTGCTTCTTTTTCCCGCTACTACTCCTTGTATTATTATCTTTTTCATAGTTTAAGACATCTTCTTTTCATCGCTGGAACCAATCTATCTATATTCCGAGTTGTTTTACGATTAGTTCGATGTTCCATCCGTGAAATCCTGAGCATACGCCTATAGCAGTACGCTTCGAACTTTTCTAGTTTTCGGCATAATGTTTTGTTCAATGCCTACGACTTTAACCCATAACACGCTATCGAGAATGCCAGTGCTTCGATTAATCTTTTTTTACGCAGTTATTTTTACTGAATGATCTTTCCATATTCTTGATCCTTTTCCCTCAAAAACTACAGTCTGTATCCTTCTACACTAATCCTTGTCATTTTAAATAATATTACTTGTTAATCTTACCTAGAGCCCTTTATTCCGATTCGCCGCTTGATTTCACTTTCATCATTTCCGTTATTAGTGATGTACGCTCCCAAATGTTTCGTTTTTCCGCCTTTTTCTCCATATCAGGTACCAAGATAAACAGCAATTCCCCCGCCTTGACGATACTCGTATGATATTTACCAGTTTCTGTCAAAACTTTATAATATTTGAATGCTAACGAAACTTTTTTTCCATTTCTGGTTGATACGAAATATCTCAATTTTAAAAATCTTTACCTAAATACATCGGAAAATAATCTACAGTTCGCCTAAGAAGCTGTAATCTTAAATACATCTGCGTATATAATTTTCTGTCGAAATTTTATAAAGCTTAAATATTACTCTGAAATACGTCTTGTACTAATAGAAAATTTTCTTAGTTCAGAACTTTGAAAATATATGCCAGACGACCTTTCAAGTAGGAAAATAAATTTTTTAGCTTTCGAAAAGGACAAATAAAAATAAGGAATAAGCAACCGGTTAATGTTAATTTCGTCAAACCGTTTGTTTAAAAAATCCAAAAAAAAAAAACTCGTTCGATGAAAAGGAGAAAAAAGTAATTTAAACTGTCTGATGGAATGAATTTTCGTTTGTTTAGATGTAAATCAAAAGTCATTAGATTAAATATCTCTGATTCATTTGTGCTTCCTTACCAGCGTTATTTTCTCATTACCCATTATATATAAATATACCTAATGTACCTGCACCTGCGTATATATATATATATATATATATATAAAAATATGAGGGTTCGGATATGTCTGTGAAAGTGCATCAACAATAAATTTCAAAGCTGTGTAGAAGTTAAATATACAGTATATGATGAACAACAGTTATAAAATTATCTAGTCATCGCCACTAACTCAACTCACGTATATAAATATATTTAACTTTATATATACACATATAATACATATACATACATACATACATACACACACATATATATAAGTATGCAAACACAGAGACTTATCGAACATGAAGAACAACATCCTATTCAATCATTACACAATAGCCAATAATTAAACAAATCTTCCATTTCGTATACATTAACTCTCAACCTTTCAAATTACTTCCGTCTCTCTTTTCTGCCTTTTGTTAAACTAAACCATCCATTTATCTACCCCTCTTATCAGACTTCCTTCTACTAATTAATTAAAGCCGTGCGAGAGAAAGATTGGCACTTTTGACCGTAATTAAATATAAAAAGAATATTTTATAAAGAATGCAACGAACAAAACGTACAGGTTGGGTACTTACCTGAAATCGAAAATGATGATTCAACATATACTTTACCGATCTATTCAAAATCACTTAATGACGAATGTAACAATTTTGAAAATCATCATCCTATCGTCATTTTTATTCGTTCTGTTTGCATTCCACTCTCTATGCAGCCCTGTTTTAGTTGTTACATACCACATACGCCTACATATATATATATATATATATATATATATATATATGTGTGTGTGTGTGCGTATGTATATTAGTATATACTATCTTCTTCTTCTGGTGCCGTATCCTCGATGGATGTTGGTGATTATCTCTCTGGCTTCCAAAACTTCGCAATAAGGTTTCTGTATTAAGTCCTGTCCATTCTTTTGTATTATCCAACCATTTTCTTCTCCTTCCTTTTCCCCGTTTTCCAGTGATGTGTTTTCTCCAATTATCAATTGTAACATTTCATATCTGTTGTTCCTTAAGATGTGCCCCAAGTAAGCTATTTTCCTTTTCTTAATATTTCTTCCTAACTCTAATCTTTTATTTAGTCGTTTTAGTATTTCCGCATTTTGATACTTTATCCGTCCATGGGATCTTTAACATCCGACGATATAGCCACATCTAAAATGATCTTAATCTATTTAGCATCGATTTTTTGATCGTCCAGGTTTCCATTCCATACAGTAGTATGGTCCATATGTAACATTTCATAAACCTCCATCTAGTGTCCCATTTCATCGTTTTGTTCACAAATATACCTTTTCAGAAACACGTTTCTTGCATATTAAATTCTCGTTTTTATTTCGTAATCAGGGTCCCACGGGGCTGTTAATATTATATCCTAGATATTTAAATTTATTAACCTGTTGTATGATCCTGTTACTGATTTTAATTTATGTCTTTTTTGTTCCTGCCTCTTTGCTTACTACCATAATTTTAATTTTATTGCAGTTTATGAATATACCCATTTTATTAGATTCCCTATTGAGCCTTTTTATCATCTTTTGTAACTCATGTTCATTATCTGCAATCAAAATGGCATCATCAGCATGTCGGATGTTATTAATCGTTTATTTTTATTCTACCTACGTTGTCCGGTAATGCTTTCCGGAATATATTATCAGAATACAAATTAAATAGGCGAAAGCACACAGCCCTGTCTATCTCCTTTTCTGATCTTAATTTCTTCTGTTTCTGTTTCTTCTGTTCTTACTACGGCTACTTGGTTGTAGTACAGATTCTTAATTACTCTTTGTTCTTTCGCTCCAATATAGCGCACGCACTCTATTAGTTTCCTATTACACTATCGAAAGCCTTCTCGAAGTCGATAAAACAAATATAAACGTCTTTTCCCAACCGCAAAGGCAGCGGTTTGCTACTGGGATAGCCAGGTGAGACTTATTTATTCAGGCGGCCTCAATTCGCCAAGGGTTAGCAAGCAGTCTTAGGTAGGCAAAGTTTTATAGACAGTTCCCAACCTGTCTCTTTGTCTCCTCGTGTCTTGGTCCGCGACTGCTTAGTTGACTGACGTCTTATTCGCAGCTAACCTACATATCTGAAGGTCACTCCACTATCCGCCTGAACAGTAATAACAGCCATAGAACAAGAATATATCAGAACATTAGTACGAAATACACAGTTCGCCCGCTATAAAAGCGTAATTTGTGGAAAAAACAAATGAAATACCGATAAAAGGATAAATTAGGTTCATAGCGTCTCTGGAAAGTATGTTTTAAAATTTAAACTGGAAATCACACGGTATTGATATAGACTAGAAATACGCAATAATTTGCGTTTTGCCGACGATATTATGTTAATACACGTTTTACAGATCTTCATAGTTGCTCTAATGTAGTAGGACCGAAGATAAATATACGTAACATGATAAACAGGAATAAAAACATAATGAATACGTATACCTGGGCCAAGTAATGATAGTAGACAAAGAAGCGATCTGTAAATAAATTAAAAAACGGACTAATTTTTCATGGATAGCCTTCGAAAAACTGAATAATGTGTTGAAACACAGAAATATATCGAACTGTTTCAAAAATAAATTATCTCAATGTTCATAGAAAATATGTTGTTAGAAAACTAACCGCAATGCAGAGAGTCCATGAGAGAACAATGCTAGGTATCAAGAGGCGGGATCGAAAACCCAAAACGCTGGTAGATATAATAGAACGCGTAATAAAATTACAATGGAACTGTCAGACGATAGGTACATCGACTGAAAGAATAACACAATGTTGACCGAGAGAAGGAATTATCCGTGGTCGTGCACGCGATGGCAACATGATATTCATAAATCAGCCGAGTGTGGTGCATTAAAGCGAGTACAGTAGGGAAGGAAGGAAAATGCTTACATCCAGCAGTGTATAGAAATAATCGAATCGTGATCGATGTATGTATATAATAAATAATTGTCGAATTGGTACTGTAGCACATATGTCAATTGTTAATGTTACTTTTAATATTGTAATACGCTCCGTAATAGGCGTTGCGATCACACTGCATTGACAACGTAGACAGGGTTGGACGTATACATTCAAATTTAAAAAAAAAAATAATTAAATGTTTATCGTGTCCAACGTCAATGTAGAAATTATCGTTAATTCTTAGTATTTCAATTTTTCCCCTTTTTTTTAAGAACATTCTCGTTTTTCATCTATAGGTTTCGTACCTCCTCCACGCCTCTGTACATTTATTTCGTTTCAATGTATGATTTGTATTTTATATAAATAGAGCGACTTCTGCTAAACGTCAAATAGGCAACAACAACATCTCGCAACTTCGTCACTATCGTCGTTATTTACATAGGCTACTTTTTCAAGATAAGTATCATCCTTTACAAGTCCTTTTCCACTAATTATTTTGTTTCTTGATTAGCTAACACAGGCTGACTTTTAATTCAAATCGATTATAACGAGTTTCCACACGATGCGGTGTGTGTCTGAACTTTTCTACAGATACATCGCTTCGATTTGTTTCGTTTTCGTTAAGAAACTTTCTATATACATCGTTCGCAACAGTTCTACCAGAAGAATCCGCTTAAGTTCGAACAAGTAAACTACGATCATCGGTCGAGTCTCAAACGCCTCTTGTATTTGTCGTACAGACTATCTTGGCTGCAGCCTAATTTTTAACACCTACGCACTACTGATGTTTACTTTCAGTCTCATCGGATTTTTTTATTTTTGTCCGATTTCTTTTACAATCTTAGATGAATAGTTATTTTTATTTTAATTTAAATCAATTTAAATAGATAATTTTTACATATCACTCTTATCCTTCTCGAATTATTATTACAGAAGATTCTGGTTGCGTTACATTTCCATCGATAATACGTCCACACAAAATTTACATTTCAGGACTTTCCAATTTTCCCGATGTTCGACATGTTTTTTCCTTACTATTGATTTATTATTGTTACAAGAAAAAAAAATAAGGAATGTTAAGAATTTAGCCCATCGGCTAAACCTTCCTTGAAAAATCCTATTTAAAAATGATATCTTCAAGTTTATTAAGGCGTCGTAATATAGAAGTTTAGTTGCTTTTGCGAGTTCTTTGATGACATCATCAACAAATTATTGTCTGCAGATCACGGGGTGAATATCGTCCTTACGTGAATTCGACTACGGCTCGTAGTTTTGTCTTTTCTGGATCTCGTGACGACTTGTAGCCTCGGCTGTTCGACATTTAAGCGTTTTTAAAACATGCTTCGGTTTTAGTCTTTTACACGGATGTTCATATCGCGCGTACGAAATGTAAATGAATTTTTAATTTTGCTCAGTGTTAAGAGAGCATCAATGAAGCTCTTAAACTGGATAATACCTTTACAATCGAACAGTTAAACCTGATCGAAGATATCGTACGTCGGTGAGGATTTAATCTTTTTTTTTCGTAATTACAATAAATAATTTACGAAATTATTATTTTACGGCTTGTCTGTATCGAAAACGCTGATAATTTCTATAAATAGCGGCTGATTATTAATGAATTATCATCTTATTGGAATTTGGCTTATATTTCTGTTATAGGGCACCCTAAAAAACGCTGGTATCCATTACTTAACAAACATCTTCGAGAAATAATAATAGTAATAGTAATAATAATAATAAAATCAAATCAAATATATTTGCGATATTTCAAACGTTTTTAGAATATAAATGCTATCAAATTAAACGAAATAATTCCAATAATAATAATAATAATAATAATTTTATTTATTTAAATTCATTATAAATGCCTGGAAAAATGCGCGAATAACAGGCTTACAACATAAATAAATAAATAATAAAAATTATTCGTTAAAAACTGAAATACGCGTTACAAAATAGTCCAAACTGTCTTTATGTTTTTTTATTATTTTTATTTTTATTTTTTATAACGGTATGCAGTAGATTCTTTATAAAATTTGAAAAATCGAAGTGTAATTCAATTGATCGGAATCACATTATCGCTATAATTATTGATATTAATATTTAATATTGATGTAGAACACAAAAATTATGATTACATGCACATTCTGGTGGCCAAATTAGAAGTAGGCTTCCTTCCTGTATTTGTTCATCAACGGATATTTTCATAGTTACTTACAGTGGTTTCTTTTATGCAAACAGGTAAATAATAATTCGTCAAATAGAATTATTCGTGACAGATGGTCAAGTGAACATTTTATATATACATATATTATATATATGTGTATATATATGTGGGTGTATGTTGGGCTTTGTGTGTGTGATATACAATTGTAAACATACTTCAGTACCAAACTCGGTCCTTGTACGAATATTTTGTACAAGCGCATGTATATATATGTGTGTGTGTGTATGAATGTTTTGTAATATTGTATCGAAACGAATTTACACATAATTACATACACAACGGAAAAAATGAATACGTATATTTATGATGTGGCTACCTCGTATACACGGATTGCATTTTTAATGTTTTCGCTTCCATTAGGAAATTAATTCGAAAAAACGACTATTTACCGAAATGGTAAATAGAAAAATGTATTTTTCCAATTATTTTCTTTCGCTGGATTTATGCCATATTTTACAATTGTTGAAAACTTTCAGAACAAAATATATATATATATATATATATACAATATACATATTACAAAAAAGTGGAGTTTTATTATTTTCAGTATTAAATATTTTTAATTCGAACATTTTTAACAAACGCTCCGATATTCACGTTAGTTATTTCTAGTATTTTATAAGATCGATAAAGGACTTATGCATATAGATGTTTCGTGTAAATGGATGTGGGTGTATGTATAAGAAAAATATAAAATTTATATTACACTCCTAATTTTATTCGAACGACAATAAAAATTTTATTACTTTTTGTTAACACCTCGAGTTTTTGACTTGGAGTTTTTGACTTGGAGTTTTTGACTTGGAGTTTTTGACTTGGAGTTTTTCATATGAATAGGAGGAAATTTTAATAAGTTTCCACGTTAATAATGAAATAACGAAGTGGTCCGTGTATCCGATTTATAAGTATTATTTATAAAAATCGAATTTCTCGTTTATCCAAATTCAAAACTCGAACGAAATTATAAAAGTTTATTTCCTTTTGCTACTCCGAATAAATATAACGCTTAAAACTGACCATCGCTATTTTCTACTGTATGGAAGTCATTTTTTTCGACACTAATACGAAAGATTGCCAATTTTTTCATACGAATAATTAACCCTCTCGTACCCACACACTCACCTCGCAACGATAAAAAAATGTTCGGGGCTCCGGATGATCGAAAATGTTCCGATTAAAATGTTTTTGAATATTATTATCGACTTAAAGATAATTATGTAGTATCCGAAATTAATTCAGTAAATTATGAAGAAATTATTTATAAAAACAATTTTAATTGATTTACATTGGATTTGCGAGATACTCTCTTTATAGAATAGCGTTTATATAAACGGGTATTGGGCATCAAAGGGTTAAAAAGTGAAAAGCTGATAAATACTTTCAAATGTTATCGAAGTACGCTGATAAAAGTCTTCAAACGACTTGCATCGATGATTATCTTCCAGAACTATATAGAAAGTGGAATATTACATTTTCGTGGAATTGGATGTGTCTCTTAGTAGTCTTATTCTCCTCTAAAATCTTCCATATAGATCTAAAAGAATTTGGAGACGAACGTAAAAAATTTTATTTCAGTATCGATATATCGTAATATTTTGTTTCTTGTTTTTCGTTTTTTTAGTGAAATAAATAATAATCCGATGAGACGAAAGCGATTTCACGAACAATAGATTCTGGAACCACCCTTATAAACAAAAAGGATTAAAGATTTTAAATATGTACGAACAAATAAAGTGTAATAATAATAAAAATAATCTCGTATAACGAAAGAGAATTAATATTTCAATGTACGAAAAGTTAAAAATTAATCATTTTCGCGCGAATAGTAGACAATGTGAAGAGTTGGAACTAAATGTTGATTTAGCTCGAAAAAAAAAACGGCAATAGACCGCGGTATGAGGGTGTTACAGTGATGTCCGATAAATAGAAAAGTCATTAACAGGGAGGTGGTCAATAAGATGATAAATGCTGTAACAAAAGTAGCTGAGGAAAACTGGTTGAAGAAAGTTAAGATTAGAAGCGATTTGAGAAATTCTTCTTCTACGAATGTAGAGATAAAAGATTATCGGCAATGTAGTAATGTATATATATATATATATATATATATATGTGACGACCAAGTATTAATTAGAAAAAGGATTATTAACGACGGTAGAAAAATTACACAGCATAGCAGGCAAATACGGGACAAAACTAAATATTTGAAAAAACAAACGTAATGCGCATCGGTAAAACGCTAGAAGAAATTAATATATCGATAAATGGAAAAATTTAGAACAAGTCGATTCGTTCAAATATTTAGAGTATCATATAGTGTAACGTAAAACATATATTGTAGCAAAAAGATCCGATGAAAAATATGTGTTTAAAAGAACAAGACACGTATCAAAGGCAGAACCCATTGCGGTCAGAACAAGAAGAACTATATAGTTTCTTTGGCGTTTGCTAAGAATAGAGCTGAAATGATGCGCAAGAAGATTGTTTGATTATATGCGAAAACTCAAAATGAAATATATATATATATATACGATTGTTCTTATATGCAAATACGTTAATTCTGTCACACATACACACGTATATACCAACACATACGTAAATACAGACGCGCGCATATTGTTCATTTGCCATTTTTTAAACATTATTTACCCTTAACGAAGCTAGAATTTTTTCATCCTATAAGAAACGTTTTAACGACAACTCGAATTATACGGTAACGATCGTATTTAAATAAGTAAGAACCGAAAGTACAAAAAAAAAAATACATGGTCGTATTAGAAATAATATTAACGAGAATACGTCACGAAATATCGCGGTATCGAAAGCTATAAGGTATCGAACAAATTGGTAACTAAGAGAAGTTTTTTTTTATAGTCAATCGCTTCTGAAAGAGGAATTGAGCAGCGTAAGAGTGAGAGCAAGCTATACATATACTGTAGACGATGAATGTGATTAAGAAGGTTGTTTAACTCGGGTATTAAAAAGGGAACATTTTAATAAAACGTTCTCCTTATATAAAATGAAAATATATCTATATATCTTAATCGGTAGACGAGTTTCAATTTACGGGAAAAAAAATAAACGAAAAAATGCCACTTACCTATAACGCTCCGGAAATAAGCGAAATTTTAAACACACGAGTCGATAAAAGAAAGAATTATATCGATCGTACATTGCCGGTTCGTTGCCGAACATCGTGACTAGCCCATTGTACGCTTATTTTTACGTGCAAAATGGGTTTAACATTTCAAGTATACACGTCGAAATTATATATGACAATTGTGTACACTGTCTTCTTCGTTAGAGTAAATGAAAATTGTTATCGAACTCTCACCGTTAACGATCGCGGTCGGGGGTTGAGATAGTCGAACGTTCTGACGATAATAAAACCGTTTCAGTCAGAGTGTACCTTATACGGTACATAAACTTTTAATACTAGGAAAATTGACAACTTCGTAATTAGTGACATTTTTAGTTTATGTAGAACATTTCGAATAATCTTTATACACTGTATTAGAAATTATCGACAGTTATCAAAAATCTTCGGATACTTTATGCTTCGGCCCAATATCGAGCGACGTAGACGGCTTTATCGTTTGCAGTAGTTAAATCATCTACATCACAGCTCACTGATCCATCATTTAATATTGTTGATCGAAAGTTTGTGTTTCCCCGCAGTTGCACTGATCTTCTATGCTCCATTTTGTGAGATTAAATTTACATGGTTCGAATTCTCAGTCTGTTGAGTGATTGCTAGAGTTTCTATGGCAAACTATGGTAGCAAAACTTCCTGTAACTTGGCTGAACTATTTGTTGCAGGTTCGTTCCACATCTTAGTTGTTTCTGATTTTAGGTGAGCCAACAGCATTTTAGTTGACTTAATAGTGGGTGTGTATATTATCCATCATTTGTGATGTGCGCTCTAAAGTTCCCGCAACCTCAAGTCTTATATCAGGCGGATTCCAGCCACGGGTAAATCTGTTCTACTTTTATCGGTTTCGGGCATCTTGTTACTATTCTCACTGTTCGTTTCAGTGCGACATCTACTTGCTTTGCATGACACGACCATACTGACGCTGCGAATTTGCCAGCGGAGAAACAAACGGCTAATGCTGATACCCTCAATGAATGTGGATGCGCGCCCCAGCTAGATTCAGCTAGCTTTCTCATTATATTCTAGGTGTCACTTTTATCTTTATGGATGTAGAATGCTGTTTAAACGTTAACGAGCGGTCTAGGTACACGCCAAGATATTTCGGTATATCGCAATGTTGCAACTTTGTTCCTTTCCAGGTGATATCCAGTTTTCTTCGTAGGTGGAAAGCACAGAATTGTGTTTTATTTCGGTTTGACCTCAACTTGTTTTCATCATATTATTTCCTCTTGACGGCTATCGATCCTGCTTTAATTTCTTCAAAATTATTTCTTTGAACTGCAACTGTAGTATCTTCAGCGTAGATAAATTCTCTAGGACTGGGACTAATCGGTTGATCGGTTGTGTAAATATTGTATCATACGGGTGCTAGTACACTTTTTTGAGGTAAGCCATTTTTTCGATTACTCCATCGATTATTTATTCCAAACGGTATTACGAAAAATCTACGACTTTATGATTTCTACTACGTTCGATCGCTGACAATCCTTAGTCAAGTCATATATTTTTCTTATTAGCGATCTATGATTAATGTGTCATATGCAGCCGTTAAATCCACGAAAGCTACTACGGTCATCATCTTTAGTTCAAAGCTATCTTCGAGTCATTTTCTAAAATTATTTCATAAACCAAAATGTATCATTTTTGTGCAAAAAAAAAAATGATAACGCCTGCCTGAACGAATTAAAACGGCGGAAATAAAAATTTGAAAGTATGGCTAATTAAAAAAGAAATAGCTAATCTAGGGGCAGGCGAAATAACTTTTCTGTATAGGACAGTTTTAAGTTAAAAATAAAGCTAATAATAATATGACGTCATATAAGCGGATACGTCTATAACGAAGTAAAATATTGCGTTATATTTTTAAACGGTAATTTAAGTAGAAAAACGTAAAGCAGAGTATTATATAAAAATTATATATATATATATATACATATATATAAATATATATGTATATATTGCTTTAAGGTTATTGTAAAATACTAATCTAGAATCGAATAATCAATTTTCAAAGAAAAATTTCATTATAATTAGGAGGGGGCGAAAACTGGATTTTTAATTCCCGTTGATTTAGGTCTTATAGGCTCCATTTAGGGCATAATAAATCTCGCCTGTATATCATCGCAATGGGAATGTATATGATAAATTTTATCGCATATATATATATATATATATATATATATATATATATATATATATTTCAATTTAAACGATTTAATTTAAATATAAACGAACCCGAGTCGATTTAAAATGAAATCAAATTTATTTCAGAAGTGTTTACAATATATACAATATTAACAATTTAATTATAAAACATATAATACTAATATCGGAAAAACACAACTACAACATTAAAGTTGTAATAAAAAACAGAACTAAAGATAATAGATAAATAAATATAAGAAATCCCGGTTAATAAATGATGTGATCAGATGCACGCAACTTTCACGTAGTAACTTTAAGATCTTATTGTAATATACAAACTAACGAGTAATGCGGACTGAGTAAAAATACAAAGATTAGTATTAAAAGTTAGAAATAGCAATTAAAAATAAAAAAAATTTAGAACTGGATTATAAAAAGGAAAAAGAACGAATTTACATTTCTAAAACAATAAAACAAAAAAAAATCACCCACACACGCACATCCATTTAATACGATCATCTTCGAAATTATAAATAAAAATTAATAAAATATTTTTTTAAAAGTCAACTATTATTTAGAACGTAAGAATCCAGCGTAATGATAATAATAATGAAAAGTCGAAATGTACATCTATGTATAGTATTAGATCAGAACTGAGTCAATTATACTCATAATAAAATCAATGTAATAAAAAAATAAATTGTTAATTATCTTTACCGAATTGCGCGATAATAATGACTATCGCCTTAATTACGAGATGGGAATTATACATGATATAGTACTGCCCAATATATTTAATGATATTGTTATATACATATAAATACATATATATGTATATATATGTATATAACAATATATATATATATATTTTTTTTTATTATTATTTTTTGGGCACTGCTGAGGAATATAATATATATATATATATATATATATATATATATATATATATATATATATATAACGAATTAAAAGATTTCGGAATATATTAAAAAGCTTTCAGGGAATTATCGCGATAAGATTAATTAAATCTTACGGAACCATCATCTATAGAATGAACGTTTTCATTTATTAAATCACGTAGTTATTAAATACATAATATGTACTCAGGCTTTTTAAAAGTAAAAAGTAATATTAATTTTATTTTTCTGGGCGTTCACGCATGCGTCCGTTGGTATTTTAACTTTGTGGTTCGAACGTTATAAAGCACCTTTAGCTCGATTCAATATTTTATTCAGCACTTCTCTATCGGTCACGTGATCTATGATATTTTCAGCATTCTGCGATAAACGTACATCTCAAAAGCTTCGATTATCTGCTCAAAGGTTTGTGTGAGAACTTCCATACCGTACGGTAGTATCGACCTAATATAACGTCGCAGTAATTCGTAGCTGCAATTTCAAAATCCTTCAGAGTTATCGAGATTTTCACGCGAAGAAAAATTTCCTTTCTTTTCGTATTCGTGCTCTCATCTTTACTGATTGATCAATTTCCTCGTGCGACCGAGCACCGCGGTATAAATAACGCCAATTCGATAACGTGCAGTATCAAAAACTTTGCTTTATTTATACGCGAATAAAAATCTTTTTATTCATTTATTTATTTTCTTTATAAATTTCAAACTACTGTGTAAATAATCGATTATATATATATATATATATATATATATATATAAATATACATATATATATACAATTAATTTAGTAATTAAACAAGTGCATTAATTAATTTATATTATTTATTTAAGTATTATTTTGCAATAACTAAATCGTTTGACTTTTAATCGCTTAAAGCGTCTAGAACATGAAGTCGGTTATAATTTTGAGAAGTTATTTTGTTTTTACGAGATATAGATAAGTAGCTACTTCTGAAGGGAGAAGAGCACATTGTGGATATTTTCTATACAAGCACCCCTTCCTGAACTACATATATATATATATATATATATATATATATATATACTAATAGCGAAGAACCACCGACAAGAAATTGAACCTTTTGGACCAGTAAGTATCAATATTAATCTTATAAAGCGAGTGAAAAAAAAAATAAAAGTCGATCGAAATATTTTCTTGAAGCAGAACGAGACAGGGATATTCCCTCGCCCGATACGAAAAGTACCCGTTTGTAAACGGGCTTATTATTATCATCATCATCATCATTATCATTATTATTACCGTTTCGAATGTATAGGTGTCTTTTTTTACATCTGTATGCGTGCGCATAGACCAGAAGTTTATGCACTGTATAATTTATTTTAGTTATACACACACATACGTAGACACACACATCGATATACGAAATACATATTTATAAAGTAGTAGTACTGCTCGTTAAAAAAATGGCTAAAAGGCTTTTCCGGGAAAAACGAACGAAGCCTGTATTAAAAGTAACTATCATCGATCGTCGTACGCGTTGCTCAAGAAACGACGAGGAGAGAACCACGGGTCTCGACTTTTCGCGTAATAAGATACGAAAAGAAACCAGCTATACTGAGCTCGACAAAGTATAAGAAGATGAAGGTTTATTTGGGATATTTTCTTTTATATATATATATATATATATATATATATATATATATATATATATATATATATATATATATATGCATGCTCATACAAAATATACATGTTTATTTTTATTTTTATTTTTTTCATACCCTTCTCTAATATATGCAAGCTGGGTAGAATGTGACAACTTCAACGGTAGTATATGTATATACTCGTGTGTAATAGGAAAATGTCTACATATAACACGCTGAAAATGAGATGGTATGATCCGAAGAAAGTTTTGCAAGTGAGACAGTGTATAAATACTTGTGTGTGCGCGTAAGTTACGACTACGAGAGAGTGTGTAGTTGCCTTTTGCGCGAAAAAAATGAAAAAAGGGAAAATACCGAAAAAGTTGAAAATAAAAACTTAAGAAAATAGAAAGGAAGAAACTTAAAAAACTAGATGATTGGATCTGCAGCTTTCACTGCCACCCCTGGCATTACCGTCGTTACGAGACACAATTACCCAAAACTACCACTGATAACGAAAGAAATGGTCCACTACTGAAAAAGTTATTCTTCTTCTGAATAATACAACGGTATAGTCGTAAGCGATATATCGATGTGTGCGTATCCACCACCACCACCACCACCACCACAGCCACGTTAGCTAAAAGAACGCTGTTAAAAAACCTCTAAATGCGAAAATGAGTTTTCTCATCTACTCCGTTTCTTTTCCAGAGAGACGCGGTGCAGCTCAATTTTCCAGTAAACCGATGCTGCTGCTGTCGGCCTTTACCGTTAGACTCAACCTTGTCATCCTACCTACCCCAATTCGTTGTAGCAGTTTTTTGCGATACCAACCTCGGGCTCGACTTCTCTTTCGTTCGGTTATTTTCATGCGCATATAAATTCGTTTAAATACGTGTACACATTCAAACACACAGAAACATATATATATATATAATATGTATATATACATATAAATATAAGTAGTATACAAGTTTTTATCATCATCAGTCGACAAAAACAAAGTGTACGGTTGTAGCTCTCTTCACCAGCAGCCTTATACACAATCTCAACTCCCACATATACACACGCGTATATCATCCTAGCTCGGAGAAGAGCTCGTCAACTTCAATAGCGATATTTTAATATTCGTCCGACCAACTTAGTTTCGCTCTGATTCTATTTTTTTGTTTTTTTTTTGTTTTTGTCTCTACTTTATACTTTTCTCGTTTTTTTTTTCTTTTAGTAGAAATTTGTTTGTCGACGTGTCGAACTAGGCGTAGTGGACTATGTGTAAAGAATTTGATAAATTTTTAACATTATACAAAAACGTCTAACTTTTTAAAACGTATTTGTTTCGGAACAATTGGCAATACGTTATATATAGCTTACTGAAAAAGTTAAAAGGAAGAAAACACAAAATGGGATAGGTTTATTGTACGCGATTAAATAAATTTAAGAAACCACGATGGGAAGCTAGTAATATGACGCTGTACAGGAAAGATATATAAACAGCTGTCTACCGATCCCACCGAGAATTGAGGAATTAAGAATGTATTTTACTATAAAACCGAAAACTCTGGTAGGCGAAATTGGTTTTCGAGCCAATTAAAATCAATCGTCTAAATCGTAATCGATAGAAGTGAACAAGTTTTAAGTCGGAATTTCCATCGTTCAATATGTCCGGCAAAAATTAGAATAATCGTTTAAATTGGCGAATAAGTAGATGGACAAAAGCCCCGGGCAGACAGGAAGTTATTTCGAATATCATTCACACACCGACACGTGGTAATCCGAAAAAAGTAATTAAATCAATGAAAAAATATAAAAATATCCAACGGCCACTTTTATTTAGTCAGTATAGAACTTTCCGTCCGAAGAAGAACCACGATCGCGTATTGACATTAAAAAATAGAAAACAAGTTCTGAAAACCTTAAACAGAAAACCTACCAACTAAAAATTGTATTACCTTCAGAGAAATGACCGTCAAAAATAAAGTTACATTTAAACAAGCTAAAAAGAAATCCTGTCGTGACTTTACATCTAAAATGATTACTACTAAAACGTCATCCACGGAAGTCTGGCATATGATTAGATCTCTTGAGGCCAATAAAACACATCAACTTCCATCCACAATTAATAATAAGGAATTACTTTCTAATATCGCAAAAATAACAGAGTTGCTCGCTCAACACTTCCCCTCTCACCTTCTAATAAATATGTACACGTTAAACACATCGATTCAAAAATCGAAGGTGTAATACAAAAACGCTACAACCGGGAAATTACCATCGATGAATATAGAGCATGACCGTTTTCGTAATACTAAAAAATGCCCCCGAACAAATTATACTAATACTTTTAAAACTGTTTAACAACGTAGATGGCACTCTCGATTCCATCCTCGTGACGCACTGCTCCTGTTATATTATTACTAGAATAAGACAAAAATCCATTTTTAATGAACACTAATTTCAAATCACTAAAGCTCGTACCTTGCGCCACTGTTCTCTATACAACTCTCCATTCGCTCTCACTTTCCTAACACGCTTAATGAAATACATTTACCTAAAAATGAAAATACCCTTATTATAACTTTCCTTATTCGCAGGAAATCTCCATTTATAATAAAGAAATAATAGAATCGATGATTTTAGCCTATGTATTTATACACGACACAGCAAAACAAAAAAAAAAAAATTGAAACCCTTTAAAATTTTTTTTGCATCTTAATGCCAATGGAGGTTAATTATCCCCTTAAAATAAGGGAACTAATTAAAGAACGAAGGAAGGCTCGCAAAGTTTGGCATCAATCAAGGAATCCTATGGATAAAACAACTTTTAATCGAAAAAGTAACATGCTCAATCGATTACTTTCTGAATTCAAACAGAATAACGTTTCAGAATTCTTAAAAAACTTGAGTGCGGACGCAAATAAAGATTATTCCTTATGGAAAGCAACAAGGCGTTTTAAGCGACCACAATTCAGATAGCTCCAATTCGAAATTATAATGGACAATTGATACGAAAAGAGGATGAGAAAGCTGAACTGTTTGCGCAATATCTCGCGTCAGTTTTTCAGCCTCACGTTATACAGACGAGCATAAATTTATCTAAAAGATATCAACCAGACATCGTAATAAAACCCATTACTCCTTATGAAGTAGCCATGGAAATCGATACAAACATAAATCCAAAGAAAGCACCTGGTATAGACAACATTTCGCCAGTAGTTCTTAAACAACTTTCTCGTAAGGGGACCATCATGCTAACGTATCTATTCAGGTTGAGGCAAATTCCTAAATGTTTCAAAATCACGCAAGTCATTATGATTCCAAAACCGGGAAACCCGTTAGAACATATGACATCATATAGGCCAATTTTACTTTTGCCGTCTATATCTAAATTATTTGAAAAACTCCTGTTGAAACGATTAAAGCCCCTTGTTGCTCTTCCGAATCATCAATTTGGATTTAGGGATAAGCACTCTACGATCGATCAGTTACATCGGGTAACTACGACCATTGAACGTGCTATGGAGGAAAAGAAATATTGTGCAACAGTGTTTCTAGACGTATCGCAAACCTTCGACAAGGTATGGCATGAAGGACTAATTTACAAAATTAGTACAATCCTTCCAAGAAATATGTGTCAATTACTCGAATCCTATCTTGCAGAGAGAAGCTTTCAGGTCTCTCTGGCAAATGCTATATCGTTACCGTATCCAATAAAGGCAGGAGTCCTTGGACCTACCTTGTACCTGTTATATACAGCAGATATACCGCCAACTACAGAAACCTGTATTGCCACATTTGCTGATGATACTGCTATTCTGTCAGTTGGTGATACAATAGAAAGTGCAACAACTTGCAACGAGCCATACACAAAATTAGTAAATGGATGCGTGTTTGGAAAATCTTAGTTAATCACCAGAAATCAGCTCATGTCATATTCACTCTCAGACGATATACTTATTTACCAGTATATATCGATGGCATTGCAGTCCCCAAGACAGATTCAGCCAAGTACCTTGGCATGCATCTAGACTCACGTCTTAACTGGAAGGTGCATGTCAAGATGAAAAGAAAACAAATTTCTCATAAGTTACGGGAAATAGACTGGGTGTTAGGGCGGTATTCAAAACTCAGTTTATTTAACAAAGTTTTAATATATAACCAGCTGATTAAGCCGATCTGGACATACGGCATCCAGCTATGGGGCTGTACAAAGCAGAGCAATCGTTTGATTATTCAGCGAGCTCAAAACAGCTGTTTGCGGACTATCACAGCGGCTCACTGGTACCAACGAAATCGTGACATACATTCGGACTTGAACATTCCGTGGGTCGACGATGTAATTCGCTGCTCATAGATAAGATTGTATTATATTAACAATTACAATAAAAAAAAATCTTAATTCAATCCCAAAATAAAGTAATCATTATCCCCTATATATACCTATATATGTATAAAATAAAAATCACAAATGTTAATAATTCATATCAAAGCTTTTCGGCAGTTACGTTATTTTCCAGTTAAAACGACATTAATATATAAATGATAAATAATAATATAATAAGAAAAATATATATATTTAATACAACACTTTGCGCGTCTAGTTGAAGGCTAAAATGCTTGTCCAGCGATACTATATATTATTGTAACCTACAGTTATCCAAGCTAACCAGCAAACGATAAATATATTCGTAACACGGTCTTTGAAATTAGTGACCCGGTCTGTGCTTGTTGCACTTTAGGTGAGGTTGACGTCTGAATGTCTTGCTTCTACTGCTCTGCGTCGCAAGTTAGGTTTTGACCGCACTTCTTAGTAGTAGTAAAGTTAGAGATTTCCTTTTGCTGGCAGATCAGGTAATGCGATTAAAGTTTAAAATTTGAAGTTCAAAATGTTGTAATTTTTTCAATTAACGTTTAAATCAACCGTGACACGAAAACCGTCGCATTTATTTCCACCTTTCTTTTTTCCTTAAAAAAATTATATTTTTTGTGTATTTCAATTTTGTATATTTATTTTATATTGTTCTTTTTGGTATAAGTTTTTTTTTTGGTTACTTTTAAACTGCGTTTTATATGTATATATGTGTATACGTATGTGTGTGTGTATAGATATGTATACATAGTTTATATGAGATATAGGATACTATCTGTGTTATGATTAGTAATTTATTAGGTCTTATAGGTGTGAGTAATCCCTTTTGTTTTTTACTAGAAGATATATTATGTTTTTTTTTACTTCTTCTTTTCATTTTGCTCCTTTTTTCTCTTATATTAGTACATGCAAAAATTCATTACTCTCCATATTTGAAAGACAAAAGAACTATTTAGCTTTTATACCTTTCTCCATCGCAATAAGTTAATTTTAAGTTTGTGGGCCTCGGCAATTGTGTAGGGGTGGCACTTTCATTTTATATGTCCTTTTGTTTATAGAGGTTTTTTTTTTTAGTGGGTAAAAATCCCACACACACTGATTTTGGATCCCCTGCAGTGCATGTTTTGCTTCATCAATAAAAACTACATTTATTTATTATACTGTTTGAAGATTTTCCTTTCCCGCTTAAAAAAAAAAAAAAAAAATTATCTAGCGATATTCGTTTAACATACCGAGCAGAAATATGGAGCTTCCGAAAATCTGGGCAAGAGTAAACAGCTCAAGAAAAGATAATACTAAACGTTTGGTTAAAAGATAGAAATACTAGAGAGTGGACAAATTTGACCGACGCAGCGGAGAGAATAGAAAAATTAAAATTGAAGCGGGCTGAACACGTTGCGCGTAGAGACGAAGACAGATGGACAAAAAATATCCTACAATAGTGCCCATTGAATTCAAAAAGGACAATAGGCAGACGAACAACACGGTGACGAGATAAAAATCGCGAAAACTACAGGGATCAATTGAATCCAAATTGCAAAAAATAAAAAACCATCGGGAACGTCCGGGACATGCCTACACCCAGCCAGCAGTGAGTTGGTATCGGCGTAACGTCAAACTAAAACGGCGTATTGTAACTTAATATTTATTCTCGAATACTGTTACGTTACCCGTATTAGTAAGAGGGGGTTACTTTTAAAATATAGCTGAAATTAACCCCCACACCGAGCTCTTTTATAGAGTATGACGTTAGGAAGAAAATTGGCCGAAGAAAATAAAAATGAAAAAAGAAGAATTAATTTTAGAAAATTTAGTTTAAAAGGGGGAACGGCCAGCCGGGGAAATTGATAACCGTTCCGTACTTTACGCTCGGATGATTATTTTCGATTTTCCCGGCTTTTTTTATTCAATTATTTCTTCTACTTGAACTTATGAAATTACGAAGACTATATATATATATATATATATATATATATATATATATATATATATATATATATATATATGTATATATATATTTACAGTCATAAATAGGCCGAAAAAATTTTTTTAATCATAACGTAGGGCGTGTATCTACCATAAAATTTTTCGGTTTCATCGAAGATTCAGTCGTTGGTTGTAATTTCGGAATTTTGAAAAAAATTATGATAAAAGTTGCGAGAAAATAGAAAGGAACAATCGTTTTTTTTTTCGGTTTTTAGTTTCAAAATATGAATACAGCCGCTTTCTTGAACAAATGGCGAATGAGGGTAGCCAGGAATTATATTCAGTAGTCGCTTCTCGCTTATTCCTCATTAGTTTCTGAGTTTATCTTTTATTATTACATTTTTTTTTGTTTTAGTTTCGTTTTTTTTTTTTGGATTTCGGGAGCATTTTCCAATTTGTATAGTTCGTAATTATCGATTTTCTATTTTTAAACATTTTGCAATTCTATTTCTATTATCAGGCGATATTTTTCGTCCGCCATCCGAATAGGAAATAATCAGCATCGATTTAAGTTTAGGAATATATTCAACTTTCGATTCCGGTAATTCTTCGGTTCTTCAATCTTGCTAGCAACGTAGAAAACAGGATTTCATTTATTCATATTATATGTCGCCTAAGGCTTAACGTCAACAACATTCCATTCGGACACAAATTAGCCCCTTCGCCATTCTGTACCCAACCACCTATTTTTCCGTTGCAATTATTATATAATGTAATTCTTGGCACATATTATAAATAAAGCAACCCTCTCACATCTAATCCCGGATACTTGTTCAGCTCATAGAACAATATCGTATACGTGATCATATTCTCATTGTTATATCTTCTGACGTCCGTGTCTTATTCCTGCTACTTTAATGCATTAGCACTGATAATATACCGTTGTTTCCTTTGATTTTTTTCTTTCTCCTTATTTTATATAAATGGTATTTTTTTTTAATTTTCATTTCTTAGTTTAATTAATTTAATTTAATCGATATTTATTTATTGTTTATGTGGTCGTCAAATGGTATATTTAATATTAGGCTCCCCCACCCAAAAAAAAACAAACAATTTCCAAATTTTGATAGAACATCACTTACTATACTTTCACATATTCATCCGTTGCTTATAAATATATCGTACAATTTTAAATTTAATTCTTAATTTTTTTAATTTATCAGTTTATTATACGTCTACATCTACTTCTTTTCGGCTGTCACTACTCTAATATGAGCCGTCTATATGATTTCGTATTTCATAAAATTGATCGACGGGGTACTATTAAAAAATTATAAGATGGGAATTAAAATTTTTTTATTCATCTTTACGGATATCCAAGACCTACGACATAACGTTGTTCCGCGTATGTTTTATAAACTTTGTTGTAACGTTTTAAACGTAGATTTCCTATGTCAGTTGTAAAATGTTCAGTTATTTGTTTTTTTTTCAGTGTACCACAGGTACGGCAAATATCCGTGCGAAATTTATAAGGTTGCAAGGTACAGATATGCTCAAAAACTAAGTGTATAGATACATTGATTGTGTGCCGTAACAAAATATACGACATATTAAAATTAACCAATGTGTGCGGTCGATCCCTGCGGTTTCACGAATGGATTATTAATAATATTGGTGGAAATGGCGAGTTGATTACGGTGTTTAAACTTCTGTTTCGTGGCAGAATCTATATACAGTAGGAGATTTTTTGGATTTTTCTAAAGTTAGAGAATGATTATTGTTAATATTATTAGAATTCAGATCAGAAAAACATGGATAAGAGATAGTCAACCCGGTACAAGAGGTACAGGAGATGCACCCATGGAAAGATGAAACTTATTCAAACAAGAACCAAACTTCCCATTCCCGAAGAGCACCTATACGTTGTAAAAATTACTATTTAATTTTTGAGTTTTGCTCGACCAAAGATCTTTAAGAATAATACATTTCCTTTCCAATTTGACAACTATCCCAACCGCGTTGTCACATCACAAAAAAAGTATAGCGCTAACAAAATTCTTGAGTACTTTAACGACAGCGCTTGTACTCGGAGATGACAGAGGCACCCACGACAGAAAGATCCGAGGAATGATGTTACGACAAACTGATGTGGGACAGATTCAGAAATGCTCAAGAGAAATTTCAGCTGGCTAGATAACGACAATGTTTTACTGCACGAGTTCCCTGTATAGGATGATCCTCTCTGTCTGTATTTAAGACGAAAGATGTTAGCCTGATTGTTACGGATTACATCACATTTTTTCGTGCATATGCCTAACATGTAGAAGAAAAGATATACGTTCTAGTCAATGATTAAGCCGAGATACTTTAGCTTGCCAGAGTATGGAATATGGATTGATCGGGGATGAACTGAAGACTTTTAACTTCGTATACAATTCTCTAATTGTCAATAAATTGGAACTTGGCAACCGCAAATAACGAACGTAAATGATTAATAACTCGTTCAAGATATTGACAGACAATTTCGATTAATTTGAACTTATTCTGTCAATATCGAACGAGATAGGTAAACACTGTCGACGTAAGATACTAATTCAAATTTCTTAGCCGACGAGGATGTGAGATCATTTTTTAATAGAGAACATTTCAGGGGGCAAGTTTGAAGACAAAGCCCTGATAAACACTTCTTCTACTGTTGATGAAGACTCCTGTGTTAAGAATGCCTATTAGTGATTTTTTTTTAACGTGATAAATTTTAACGTATTTAAATAAAAGTTTACACTCTATCGCGGATTACGACGTAAGCATACGTATCAATGATTGTCGTTTTATCAGTCTTTATTTTTCCAACCCTCTATCGCCTCAGGAGGCTTTATAAGGAGAGCAACTCTCGGTGATATTGCTCCGAGAGTCACATATGTAAGTATATAGTCTTGCGTTTTTAATCTTTCCGTACGTTATTGCGTCGATTGGTTGCGATCATTAAAAACTGAATCGTTACTTATAATTTTTATCTACGTATATAAGAACGATAAAGTATCCCGACTTCATCAAGGAGCGTGTTATACAACAGGAGGTTTATAGGGGGGTTATGGAAAAAATAAATAAAAAGTCTATCTTCTATTTAACGGATCGTTTACTTTATTTTGTTTCTCATTTTTTTTGAGAGGGGGGGTTTCGCGATAATAACGAAAACAACTCCTCCCCGTAATAACGAAAATAATCGGCTCATCGCCATCCTTAACGGCACCTCTCTCACTCTTTCATACTTTCTAACAACAACCCGCAACACTTCATATCTATACATCTATGCGTACGTACATTGTTTGTCGTTGCGTTACTAGCGGGAAGGGATTTTGAAGATATAATGGAGCATAAAGCAAAGACAATTTCGACGCAATTTAAGTTTAATAAGGAAAGTTTATTGTCTGCGAAATTATATATCCTTGTATTTTTTCCGTGACATCCCGAAAAAAGGGATCGCGGACTGGCGGTTAAGGGGGAGTCGACAGCTAGAAGGAGTTACGTTTCCATTTTCGCATTATTTTCTTCTTCGAACTATTCGTAATATCGTCATCTTTCTGTTCTCACCGCCGCCCGAAATACTTTTACTATTATTACCATCCTCGGTTTTTGTATCAATAATTTCAGTTTAACTTCGAAAACTCATATTTTCATCGGCCGAAGAAATTCGCGATTTAATAGACTCGTAAGCCGAGTTCGTTTATCTTTACAAATATATCTTAACGACAATTTTCTCTCTTCATCATCGATCGTTATAATATAAACTTTCGCAATTTTATTTCCATTTTTCGCGGCGACAAAAAACGCACGAGATCGAAAATAGAAAGACGCGTAAACTGAGCGCGTTGGATGTAAATAAAAGCAGACGACGTTCAGCTTATAAGTAATTTAGCTTAAACGAATCGACGAATTAAATCACTTTTCACCGGTGATTCGTAGAATAAATCACCGAGGATAACTCGAAATAACTTGACGGAAGGAGGAAGGAATTGAAGAAAACGAATTTGATCGATTTTCATTATGCAATCGATCACTACATAGATACTACGACATATTAGGAAGCGAGCGCAGACAAGAATAAAATTATTCTGCAAAGAAAAGAGATAAAATAAAAACGAATTTGGATTAAAATAATTTCAGTATTAATTCTTAATATACGAATATATTGATGATCAGAAAGTAAGGTGTAGCAAAATCCCATGTTTTCTCATACATATATATATATATATATATATATATATATGAAAGAAAAAAAGATATATATATATACATACACAATAAAAATAAATAAATAAATAGCGAAAGAATGAACTAATGTTTTTGTGTACATGTACTGCCTTACTGCCTAATAATTTTCTACATATGTGAACGAAGTGTCATGGCGACAAATTAGTAAACTACCAAATTAATGAATTAAAAGTATAAACAACTTTTTTCAAAAGGATTTATCATAGTTAGAATGGTATCGCATTCGTTAAAAGTATTTAATATAAATCTTAATTCTTATCGATTTTAATAATATCCCAAGTAGTCGTTTCAAAATTTTAGTGATTTTTTTTTGTGATCCTATTTCCTTGCATCAAACCATTAATTTGTAACTAATTTTATAATTCTTTTACGTCAGTTTGTCCATGTAAGAGAAAAATAAACTTTTTAATTAAGTTTTATTCTCTTTATACTTAATTCGTTTTTATTATTATCACGTGGCTTGGTAAATTTCTACAATCTCTGAATACCTTCGGGTCTGGTGATTGAATGTTAAAATTACAGAAATTGCAGTTGTCCTGCAATCATTTTAATAATTTTTATAAATAACTAATTAATCTAAATTTGAAAAAATATATTATATATATATATTATATGGACCATTAATGATGAGTATTTTGTATAATATTATAAGAAGACTGTGAGTTTTATTTCTTTCTTGAAATTAAACTGGAAATGTAATTTTTTTTATTTGTGAAGTGGCCGCTAAATCTTTGCGTGGAGGCCTAGTAATGAGTATTTTTTATAATCTTAAAAGAAGACTGCAATTTGTTTTTTTTTTAAATTAAACTGGGAATTTAATTTCTCTATGCCATCGCAGTTGCCAAATTTAAAGGGCCTGTGTTGGACTTTGCATTTGTACTTCAGTTTTTAAGGCTGAAGCATGATTATATATATTTTTAATTTATTTCTTTTTATATATATATATATATATATGTATGTATGTATACTCCCTATATATATACTTTTTCACGTTTTTTATCATTTTAAACCTGTTAACCATAGAAATAATTATAAAACTTTGGTTATAGAAATTGCCATTTATTACAATGTGAATATATATATATATGTGTGTGTGTGTGTGTATGTATATATTATCTGATTCCTAATAATTTTACAATCGTATATAATAAAATGAGAAAATCAATTTTAATTTCGAATAATTTAACGATAATATCACATGTAAAAAAAAACAGAATTTATCTCTTATTACAATTAGTAAATTTAACGATTATATATAATTTTATGGCTTCGCCAATAATAATAATTAAAAAAATAGATATTAAAATTAGGAAAAGGAAGCTAATTTGAGACGTGTTTCATGTTACCTTGTAATGGATTCTCTGTAATCATCTGTTTCAATAAATCCGATGATTTTACATTCGAAATATTCATTGTTACTTTTTACTTGCATATCACTCTTGCTGAGCTCAGAAAGTTGATTATAGTTGGAATTGATCGTTGCCGATTATCCATTGACGCGAATCGCAGATGTGAGGATGCGTCGTTTTTTCATCTGGCTGAGTGGAAGGTGCTAGTTTATTTCAGAACGTAGACGAGGAATATATTTGTTTTGTTTCATCTAGTTTATCGGAGACATTCCATTTCAGTCATTCTTGCGATATCGCCACATGGTGTGTTGGCTATTGATATTTCCTACGCCACTGTAGTCAGTCTGGCTATACTTGATAGTACACGCGTGATTAAACGTCCGATTATTAAAATATTTTTTTAGGATTCCATTTTGAGTCATTTAATCGAATATTATTTTACTTCGAAAAGTTCAAAAAAGCGCGACAAAAATTAGTAGACGTTTCAAATGAAGTTACTCTCCCGAAGAAGAAAGTGTGTGTATACTTACAGCCCCAAAAATTATAGCTGCAATTTTATAGGTTTACACACATGCGTGTACATCTCTATATACATATATTTATCTCTATTGATTTATTTATCTAATTTTTTCTCCTCTCTTTTTCTCTTTTCACATGCATACGTACGTATATATGTATGTGTTTTTATCCACACACACACACACACACATATATATATATATATATATATATATATATACACATATATAAATGACGAATAAGGCCAATGGGTGAATTGATTATCGAGTCACGTTCCGTGTTTACAACAGTCGTTCCCAACTAATAATATTAACGCAGGTAGAATCGGACGGACACGGGTGGTTAGATGATATTGTTCAATACGTATATTTTCATTCTCTGAAGAAAAGAAATAGAAATATTTCAGATTGTTTTCTATCTCGTTCTATTCCATTTCTTTTACTGCATCTAGCCTCTAGTGCGGATAGCGAGAGATGGCGGCTTCTCGATATTCGAAAGAGGTCGAATAAAACTAACTCCAGTCATGACGAGATAAATTAGCATTAATTAAGGTAGGGTTCGACCGTAATTAATGAATCATAACGCGACGCCATAACCGGCCATCATCTTCTATCTCGACAAACACACGGTACACTCCTTATAATTTTCTCTCTTTCTGCCTGTGTCGCATTGGACTATCGATACTACCACGGTATTATCGTAATTATAATGATAATAGCCAGAACCGAATACTGTAATCATTATTCTCGTGATCATCGATGATCTTCGGTGTGTATATATATATATTTTTTTTTTATTTGGTGTGGTAGTATTACAGTCTAATCATCTTATTTCGCTTTAATCATATTCTATTTTCATCGTACAATATATTATATATATATATATACATATATATATATATAATACATTTATATATAATAGTTTTTAACTTAACGAATTCGAACTACCACATAGAAACTTTTAATTGTCGTATTAAACCTCCTATCCGCGATATTTAACCGAGGATGTAAGCAGAAGAATAAGCTGTTTAATTATCGCTTTCGGAATATAAAAAGTTGTAGTCACGCGTAGAGTTCATAGATATATATATATACGAAGCCGGTAATCCTTCCAGGTTTGCTGCCGCTGGAGAGCAGCGTAGCCGTTATTAAATATACGTACATACTATATATACGTATTAGGTACGTATAATTACAATCCCCCCACATACACACACAACAGTCGTTATCAAAGAAGAAGTTAAAGAAAAAAAAACTAGATAATAATGTACCGAAGTCCTGAATTGTAGGAATACGCTCCGCCGGCAGAATAGTCGGTTAGTGGAAAGTCGCCAGGTAATTAGAGGTAGTAGAGTAGAACAAGTATCGCCTGAAAAACCGAAATACCATCAGTTTCCTAGTAATAAATGAGCCTTCGAGGTGTTTACGAGAAAGACGATAATTGTTACAAGTACAACCGATCGAATTAGAACGGATAGGCATCGCTAGATCCGGTGAATAATCACTCGTGAGAATTGAATTTACACCATATATAATCATAGCCGGCTGAAAAAATTAAATCGTTCTCCGTAATGAACTATTTCTGAACATATATATATATATATATATATATATATATATATATAAATAAACATATATTTTAAGATTTCTATTTGTATAATTACACTCGATAAAATAAAATTAAAAAATTACTTAAAGTTTTTTTTATCGATTACTATTATTATTATTATTATTATTTAAATTAATGTGTCGTATATAGCAACTAATAGCTAGGTGCACAGAGGTAAATAAACATTAAATTCATATAATCCAGATTTTTTAATAATTAATTCTACATCAATATCACTGATCGGAAAATAACCGCCATTCACTTTACTTATTCCTTAAAGTGAACTTTACTTATTCCTTAAAGTGAACTAATTTTTTGATGATTCTCGAATAGATCGCGTATTTCTCGAGTAGCCAGCGAAATTAGTCGATCGTGGTTATAAAAATATAATTTCGATATACTGTATAAAGAATTATTTTATTTTATTAATTTTTTTAGCATCAGTAATATTCAATTTGTTAAGATAAATATAGATATTAATTGCTCAATACAACACATCTCGATTATTTTTTAGCATTAAAAATTATGTCAAACAATTTACTAGACAACCAGCCGAAAATTACCAACCTTTGTGAGGATTTTGTATGCAGGACGGTGTGGATAATGCTCATTATTTATTTTTTTTTTTTAAATATATATATATATATATATATATATATATATATATATATATATATATTGAAAAAATAAACGTACACAATCTGATGTGGTAGATTTTTTAAATTTAGAATAAAATTAAACGATCTATCGACCTAATTATTACTTAGTCACATCGAGACATTATTTTCTCTACGTGTATGATCCTACTCTGGATAAACCTTCAAAAAATTCGATAGCTTCTTACAGGCGACTTAATTGCGTCTATATCTTCAGTAGTAATGGACAGAATAAAAGGAGAAATTTTAATACTGAATTTTTCAGTTATTATTTCGGATGTAGTTTGCAAATTTCAATTATCAACTGTTCTTCGATTTATTGATGAAAGTTGTCTTGTTCAGGGGAAAGATTTTTGAGCTTTAGTGATGTACGTACAGATCAGACAGCTCCCCTGGTTTGTTTAAAAATGTGTTCATTCTACTCTTCAGAACATACGATAGACAGAAGTTATGGCGAGTGAGCTAAATAGATTAAACAAGCATGTTAGTAAGTTTCGTTCACTAGTGATAAGTTGAATTTGGTGCTTCAGCAGTCTAGTTGCTAATGTTAAAGAATGCACAATATTTTGTCAGATATTACCAGGTTTATCTGAATTTTTTTCAAAATCCCCATCTAAAAGGACAACGGTTTTTAAAGAATTCCTTCAGAAAACATTACCCAATGTTATATCAGCAGGATGGAATTCATGTTTGGTTAATATACGGTAGATTAATATTATAATATGATAATAATCATGTACTAGAGAAAGGGATTTTAATAATTTCCTTAAAACACGCGATTTCTTACAATGCTAAAATATTCTCATTTTCAGGTGTTGTATTTAATACTTTATAAACAAAAAATTTGCACATAGATTATTGTCATAAAAAAATTAATGTACTTTCAAAATATATTCGAAACATAAGAGATGACGAATTTTTAACTATTTGTAGTGAAATTAAAATTCTAATGCAAAAATATAAAATGAAATTACCAGTGAAGAAATTTCGGTTCGGTGATAGAAGATCTACTGAATTTTCCGACGGTAGACAGGTTTTTAATGAGATTTTAGATAATATTAAAATTTCGTTTTGAATCAATTGGGAGATTTTCATTTTTCTCTATTTTGAACGGTGATAATTTTTACCAGTGTTGCAAATTATTCCGCGATATAAAATTTAAATAATCAGATATATAGGAATTAGTTTTTGACTTGATCGTATTAAAAACTGAAATATCGTACTCTTCGGAAGAATTCGAGAAACAAAGTATTAATGCAATTCATACATATTAATAAAGAGTATATTTACAATGTTTAATTTTAAACTAATTAAACTAGTTGTTACAATTCCATCAACAACATTGAACATTAAAAAAGAGTCCATACTTACTGCTATGTTGTTTTTTATTTTTTTTTTATTATTATTAGTAAAAGAACACATTACATTTTCTTATAATCGGATTTATTTTTAAAGTGAACGTAATATGAAAAAAAGTACCACCACATAATCTTGATAAAACCAAAAAAGGAAAATTATCTGATGAAATCCTTTTTCTGAACTAAATCTGCCCACAGAATCTAATATAAGTTTTGATTATAACAGTCACACGCGTAATTTTAAGTTTAGTAAACATCAGGAGCTGTAACACTAATATTATTTACAAACATAATCTTCCAAATATCTGGGTGCATATCGTTGCCGTTGAGGTCTATTCAATTCTGACATTGGAAGTGTTCTTATTAGTGTTGAAGGGACTGTGGTAGTTGTTGCTGAAGTTGGACTTTCTGCGGTGTAAATTGATGCCTTCAGTGTATCTGTTGGTAAAATTTTACTGCCGCTTTTTGGCATTTTCTTTGGCAATGGAAATGATAAATTGAATGATACAATTTTGTACAGTTGCTGGAATGTAACCTTAGTTTTCCGTAATTTGTTGATATTCCTTTTTAACGTATGTCAATAATCCAACTTTACTTTATAGTGCAGGTTTTGCACAGTTTTCATGATTATTCCGGTCAGCCGTTTTTATAATTCCGTGATAACACCTTCTTTCCCAGACGTAAACAGCGTGGTACAAGAATATTTTCTCGTTTCATTTTGGTATGTGTTGTTAATTGGATCAATAGATCAAAATTTGTACGCAAATTACGATTAAAGTAGTTTTCAGCTGGTGTGCATCCATCATTTAGTGGTGTTGATCGTATCTTGTAAAGAATTCTACGAAGTTTTTCAACAAGTGGTAATTTTTTCTTTTCCATTGGTTTCCGTTTTTTTTTACTGATTGAACTATTCTTTCCGCGAGACCATTGGTTGCTGGATTAAATGATGCACTGAACTTTTGCTTTATCCCATACTGATTGAAAAACTCCATGGATTCTTTGAAAATTGTGGCATTATCTGATACTAATACTGTTGGAATTCCATGTACTGCAAATATCTGTTTCAGAGTTTCTAATGTAGACTCTGATGTTGGTGGTTTTTTAAATACTTCTGCAATTGGAAATTTCGATTTCCTATCGACAACCATTAAAATGTAATTGTCATTTTTAGGACGAGAAAAATCCATGTGTACTATTTGAAAATTTTCTATTGGTGGTTCCTAGGTATGGTATATTTTTCTGGGCTCTTTCTGCATCACATTCTGAGAACTTTCTGACAAATTGTCCCATTACGTTGTTCATTCCAATAGACATAGTGTCTGGCTAGTTGTTTCATTTTAGTAATCCAAATATGGGTGTCATGAAGCTCTTGAAGAACTGACTGGTGCAATGATTCAGGTATAAATACCCTGTTGTCCTTGAAAATTATTAAATTTAATAATTGAAATTGTTCGTCTGAATTTTTGCCGGATATGAGCACATTTTTAAGTATCGTCCTCCGTTTTCAACTCGATGTTTTTCTTATTGATAGCAACTGAGCTGACGGTTTGAATAGAAAGCTCGTGGATCTGGTTAATTTCTTCTTCCTCTACTTCCTCACTCTTTGCTGGAGAACGACTGAAGTAATCAACATTGACCTTTCTTCCGTAGGCTTATGCCTAATTGTGTATCGGAACTGACATTATCTGAGCAATTTTGCAGATATTATAGATGGAAAATTTTTATTAGGATGAAACATCCGATATAAAGATTTATTATCTGTTAGCAATACAAATTTCTGGACGTATAAGTATTTGTACAAAATGCCAATATATTGCCAATGCTTCTCGATCCAATTAACTGTAGGATTTTTCTGTGCTGCTGAGAAAACGTGATTTAAAAAGAACTGGTCTTTTTTCTCCATTATCTTCTTTATGTGCTAGAATTGCAGTCTCAGGTTAATGCGATGTGTAGCTTAGGATCAAAAGGTCTAAGCACAACATCACTTGCAATAATATTTTTTAACTTGATAAACGATGCTTCTTTTTGTGATCTCCATATGAACTTTGCATTTTCCTTTTTTAGTTCTCTTAATGGATGAGTAATTGTACTTACATCTCTGATGAATTTAGAATAATTAATCCCAAGAACTGTTCAAACTCTTTTTTATTTCTTGGAGCCGGAGATTTGAGAATACCTTCGGCTTTTTCTGGTGATTTTCTGGTAGCATTTTTGATAATATAATGTCCCAGGTAATAAATTTTTTGTTTGAATAATGAACATTCATTTTCATGTACATGTAGGTAAAATTTATCAACACGTTCTAAACATTTGTATAAGTGCTCACGGCATTCCTCAAATATAGTACACCACAACATCACCAAAATGACCTTGAAGAACTTGATCAAGAATTTTATGAAACTCAGCTGGAGCTGATTTTATACCAAATGCAAGACGATTAAAACGATACGTTCTTCCACAATGCGTTGTTACTGTTTGTATGGCTGCACAAACTTGGACACGATGGTAGGCTTTGTACAAATCAATAATGCAGAAATAACCGGCATCCTTTAGTAGACGAAGAATATTTCTGGTATGGGATAATGATTATCGATTGGCCATTGATTAACACCTACTTTATAATCAATGCACATACGAACGGTTCCATCTGGCTTTGGAATGAATAATGCAGGTGAACCCCAATCGCTGAATTCAGTGGGAGTCTTAATGCCTGAGGTGATTAACTCATCATCGAGCTCTTTTTCTGTTAGTGTGAAAAGCAAAGTCCTGTGTTTGGTAAAGACATGGCATCTTCTTTAAGTTCAAAATTACAGATGATGTAATTTTACCGATTTGCTGTTTAAACGTATTCTTGAACTTTTCGTTCAATATTTTTATTACCGAAACAATTGATTCTGTATCTGTTGCATTATTTTTTATCTGATTAATGTTTTTGGTGGCTCAGTATAATCAAAATCAAGTATACTCATATTTAAACCACGTATAAAATTTCCACCTAATAATGGTGTATGATTGTCTCTTACAATGCCAGTATACTTTCGATTCTTGTAGGTAGCAGTGATTATTGCCTCTCCAGTTGGTTTAAATGAATGATGAGTAAATGAACGAAAAATCTTTTCAGATTTTAAAAGCTGTTTGTGTCGGCCTAATGACTTCCACATTGATAATCGTGTAATATTGTGTAAATTGCTCCCGAATCTACTTCTATCTAGATCGGTGTTTCGTCAAATTTTACAGTTGTATAAAATTTATACGGGCGTTCCTCATCAAGCAGGTTATTTATATCAACATAGTTGCTAGCAGGTGAATGATTTCTGAGCAATGTGGTTATGCACTCTATGTGTCCTTGTTTTGAACACCCTTTATAGTTTAATTTACTGCAATCGGTTTTACATTCTCTTATAGTGTGATTATCCTTTCCGCAATGTTTACAAAAGTCCTGCTATGCCAAGCTGTCTAAAATCTATTCATTCTTGCGAGCACGCTGTCCATTATATTTAATTTTTTTTTCGGTCTGATGATTATTTCTGTTGTCGTTGTTGTTGTTTTTGGTAGAGACTGATGATGATTCACACGGTGAACTTCAATGGATTCCTTTTTAGATAGTGTTTTGCTATATAATATTGAAGCTTCAAGCGAAAACGCAAGGGGTTGAGAGAGTAGAAATATATATATATATATATATATATATATATATATATATATATATATATATATATATTAGACACAGAAGTATCAACATCTGGTGGTTCTTCCTTAATGTTACATATTCAAAAAAGAAAAAATTAAAATAAAAACACTTTATACATTACCACAATTATAATCCTGCCAACAGCATCATTAAATCGCTGCAATATTTACACAGATGAACACGTTATATATCAATCTCACTTCAAAACTAAAAATGCAAAACTTTTTAACAATTCAGGAAAATGGAAAGGATGAATTAAAAACACTCTCCTATTTAACTCGATCTTTCAATTGGAATTAGTCGCAAAATATACCATGTCAGCGCGTAGATAGCACACCTCTGGGGGCATAATAATAATATTACTATTTATTGCAAAGTTGAACATCTTCGAAATTATCGAGCAGATAGGTCGCTGAATTTATCTAATTTCTTCCGAAATCCGAATTTTCAGGTCTTCCAGATCTCGTGAACGTGTTTCGTAAATGCGGCTCTTACGTTATCCCTACAAAAAAAAATCGCGTAACTTCTGAATTCCGTTCGAAACTCTCTTTGTACTGTACATTCCATGGAAAACCCGCGCTCCTACTCGTTATAGGATGCCGAGATAACTGAAGCTGGACAAAAACGAATCTTTCGTATATACACTAACGTTGAGCACGCGGTTTGCGTTGTAGCAGTCTTGCCAACTGCGTTATTATTCAAACACTATATTTTACACGTTTGAATATCTGCAGGCGTTTCCGAGTGTATATTCTTCTGTAATGTTTAAAAATTGTCTATTACTATTTCATTTTCTTCGCAGAAGTTTATTTTAACCATTCACCACTTTTAGTGCGTTCACCTAATCCATAAGATCCAACCCATTCACCTTCTTATTTCCTTTCCCTACAATCGCATTCCAATCTCCAAATATTATTAGGTTCTCTTTTCAGTTGACGTAGTCTCTGTATCATCCAATTGCGTATGTATTTTCACCACTTCCTCGTCGTCAAATGATCACTCGTTGGCATATATATAGGTGCATTATTGTTGTTATTGTTGGTGCTGTTTCTATTTCAGTTAAGATTATTCTATCGCTAATTTTTACCTATGTTTTCAATTTATTTCTCTCATTTTTTATAGGCGATATTATGCTAAATCCGTTTTTGTTATTGTCTTATCCTGAATAGATTACACTATAGTCGCTGCTTCAGTAGTGACCACCATTCTATCTTTATTAGGACCTTTTATTCATTATATATATATATGTATATCGTACATGGCCGTGAGCATACAAAAGTATTAGTTTGGTCAGTTGGCACCGTTTAAGAAACAACTAGATAACTTCTCAAATAAAGACTTAAACAGAATTCCACATTTTTGAAATAAAACATAGAATTCTCTATTCAAATTCCGAACAAAGAATCGAAGATTACTTCCCGGTTTTATTTCTACGCTGTTGGACGTAATCACCTTTCGATCCTGGGTAACCTACCTTACCCATAAATTAAAATAGATAATGTATTCACAAACACACACAAGAGAGACTACTCGCTGCGAGAGAATAATCAATCGCATCCAAAATCCTCTTCCTATATATTAGAGAAGTACATTCCGGTAAATATCGACTACCGCCGGGTGAACGGAAATCCCATCATTGTGTGTACCTGAAGAAGATGCAACGTTCGATTTCTGAAACAAACTTTTGAACAAAAGATAAGTGGGAGAGAGAAATATTTCTGTTAAAAAATGGGTAAATACATATATGTACATCTATAGGTAAATATATATGTATAAATATATATGTACATATGAACATTCCAGCTGAGTCAGCATGCGGTGTGGTCAACCAGAATTCACGCGAGAGTATATATATATATATATATATATATATATATATATATATATATATATATATATATATATATATATATATATATACGCACGTAAAAAGAGACGGCTAATCGTTATCTGATGCTCGAAAGTTATTTGGTTGCTACGACTACTGTATTACGCCCGTTAAATAATTATTGTTACATTATGAGATGTTTCATTCTTCGGGGGCTGCAGAGGGCGAATTTAATTCTTAAGATAGGACGAAATGAACTGAAGAAGACTCGTAAAATGGAATTCTCTACACGGCCTCCGTGAAATCTATTCTTACATGGTATATACATTAATATCTGTATCTTCCGCTCGAGAGTAAAAGTATTAAAAATCGTGGTCACCTATACACCTAAACAAGATCGACAAATCGAATTTTACGCGCGTGTGTGTGTGAGACGGGTATTCATAATTTAACACCTGGCCGGAGTTCGGTTGGTTCTTAAAATTTAACAACCTTTCGTCCGAACCGTGATCACTGTTTTCGTACTCTTCGGGAAACTCTACATCTTGACCGCCTAACGAACTCTTAATATCTTTCTTCTGCACTTTGTCCATAGCCGCCCACGTCAGACGAACATATAATAATTACCATTCCGATAACACGTACGAAGCAAACAAATATAATATACGAGTTAGGCTCTTATACTCTGGTATATGATCGAAAATGAAAACAGAGAGTAAAGTCAATAATTAATTATATAGTCATGATTATATATATATATATATATATATATATATATATATATATATATATATATATCATACTATACATAATTACGCGACGCACGCATACATACACATACACACACACATACACACACGTGTGTATATTTTTCTTCTCTTGTGGAGTCTACATCGTTAACGAAAATTGGTCGGTAATTTGTGAAATAATATAATCGTTATGATTCCAATCTGATTATTGTAACTACTATTTTTTCAAAAGGATTATTACTTAGAAATTGATCTTTAATTTAATTCGGTTTCTTACTTTTATATCGAGCATCATCAGTGAGTCGTGTCACCCCATGCAGGGGTATCGTGACCATGATCTGTCACACGGCTGACCAGGCTGCGCCAACAAATACGGTTGCGTGCGATTTTACACAATCGTGGAAAGTACGGCCAGTTGTCCTGCAAATCGCATCTGACCGACGAAGAGGTACACGATCGCGCTCTCTTCTACCGGCCACTACGCCTTGAACGAACAGCGCCTCCATGTTTTCGGCTCTAACTACGTGACCAAAAAATCGTAGTATTCCGCTGAGAATGATCGATTTTAATCTTTTCGGGTTACCAATGTCATCGAAAATGTAAGCATCGGTTCTCCTAGCTGTACATGAGCATTCGTCTCTAACACCACATTTCTAGCGCGTCTATATGTTTTCTGTTGAGTCATATAGGAACCTATTCGTATTTTAACTGTTTTTCCAGATTCTATTCAAACGGCTCATTTTAGCTGGTTTCTATGGCGTATCTCACTTCTACAGCCCGCGCTATTTTCTATTATAGAGCCTAAATATGTAAACGAGTTTACCACTTCAACTCATAGGGCCGGACGGTTATACTTTGGACGGTTGATAATCATAATTTTAGTTTTGGCCTTGTTATAATTTCGCGCTAATTTTTATCAACCGATTTTCTCCCACGTTTTTTGCCACTAACGTTATGCGGTCTGCATCCCGGATACTATTAATGTACACTCCTCCAATTGAAATTCCCCCATCCAAGTTTTATGCACCATTCGCTGTGTCGATTTGTAGGGTTCCGCGCATTAAGCATTCACTGTATAGGTTAAATATTGACATTTGAAGTGCGTTTCGCTGGATCCTTAGCTTCTCTGTAATTATCGCGCCTCCTGTTCCGACGCTCATTACGTACAAAACTTACAGATTAATTAATTCCGATAGATGAGTAACGAAATAAATTTTGGATTCAGCTACGCATTTCTATGACGAACGTTTATATAATAATATAAATTAAATTATCAAGGGACGTGCGATGTAAATAATAAACGACTCGATATATAGCGAATTGAATTGATATACTCCGGTATAAGTTTAGAACACAACGTACACATATACACACATATGTATATGTATATATATATATATATATATGTATATATATATATATATATATATATATATATATATATATATACTATAACTTGTTCAGTCACACTACTCAGGTACGCAGCGTATATATATTATGCTATTATCATATAAGGCATTATTTGATATTTTTATTATAAATATTTCTTCGAAAAAAAAAATGAAATACATCAATAGAACATGTACGATATTATTTTCTGGTCGTCTTTTCTTATTAGTGTTAATTGGTTGATTTCGAACACGCTTTTGGCTATTCTGGTTATTCTAGTAAAATGAAAAGGCTGACTACAACACGCTTTATTATATATATATATATATATATATATATATATATATATATATATATATATATATATAAATATATATAAATATATAGTATGCAAAATAATATCCACGGTGTGGCTATTTATATCCATTTATTAAAAATAGGTATCGAGTAATAATCTGCCTCAGCTTGTTTAGAATAAAGAAAACGCTCAACTAGAACTATATATAATATTATATATATATATATATATATATATATATATATATATATATATATATATATATATATATACGCACAAAACATCGTTGAAGCAAAGAACGATCATCATATCATAGCACATAATAAGCTTCTAACCATCTGGCTCAACTTAGTTCAATAACCCACACACACCACACGTATGTACGAATACGTAATGTAAGCGGCATTAATTATGATCCGGCGATAATAAATTGAATAGTACCAACATCGACAAATTACGAATCAACAAATTTACGATAATATACGATAGAAAATTATGCAAGAACGTCGGAATATTGATTATTTATCCCGATTTAGATTATTTTTCTAACCTGGGATTTATTAATAATTTTACTTAAGAATAGTTAACTATTTATTATTAACCTAGCGTTTATTAATAATTTTACTTAAGAATAGTTAACTATTTATTATTAACTTAGGGAGGGAAAAAAATTACGAATATCAGATTTGCAGACGATACTGTATTACTGGCCAGCACAAAGCAAGAAATGTTTGAATTACTATCAAGAATAGATGTGGTCGGCAAAGAGTACTGAATAAACATAAATGTTCAATGCTTATCATCGATAAAGAAAAGAGAATCCAACAACCACTGACTCTGCTGCGAGATATTGAAATTAAAGATAAATTAATTTATTCGGGTGCGTGCATATCAAAAAATGGTGGATCCGAAGAAGAAATAAGGAGACGGTTAGCTCTTGCAAATGTCGGGATCGGGAAACTAAACTGTATATGGAAAAACCGTAAGATCTCTAAAACAACGAAACTCCTTAAAACGTTGATTTTTTCAATAGCGACATACGGCTCATAAACCGGGACGATTAATAAATCGATGAAGAAGAAGCGTGAAGCTTTCGAAATGAAGAGATACCGAAAAATCTTGAGGATCCCATGGACAGCCCACAGAACAAATGATTCTGTTTTAAAATAACTGAAAATCGAACCCACCGAACAATTAGTACCATCCATTGAAAGACGCATGCTAGGCTTCTTTGGTGATGTAATACGAGCAAATGGACTGGAGAAAACAATTCTGCAAGGAAAGTTTAATGGAGAAAAGAGTCAAGGTAGACCGATGAGCGGTTACATTGATCAAATCACAAGGTTATGTAAAGTAGGTACATAGCAAATCATGAATCTAGCGCAGAATCGATATAAATGGCGACGTCTCGTAACTTGCATCAAATAAGGTCACGACATCCGGATCGGATAACGAAACGAGAAGAAATATATATATATATATATATATATATATATATATATATATATATATATATATATATATATATATATATATAGGTAAGTGGCCTTCGAGCGATTTTCGAGAAAAAACTTCAATGCGTGTACGTTTATTTATATTTCGTATCGATATCAATTTTGAAAAATTTCCATCTAGTTTCGTGCGCTAAATATGAAAACTAAACGCTCAAACAGAAAAAACGAGCCAACGCTTGATGCAACGAGAACTGACAAATACGGAAGACGAAAGACAGAATTAGTGGCTGAAGAAGAGCATGTCGTCAGACTCTATATGTTTATTCTTCATGTAACGCCATCTACAGTCGAAGGTCGGCGATCATCATATCTACTAAATATCTCTGAAGAACACCTATGGAGTTGGGGGTGTGCTGATATTTGATACCATAGCCTCGTATCTGCTTCTCAAGAAAGTTTTCGCCTACTAGGTTGTTTTCCGTGACAAATAATTTCATCATATTGCGCAAGATTGAACAGGTGATGATGCCGTTTGTCCAGAGTATTTTAACTTTCCGGTGATTGGACATTTTATTCGGAACTTTTCTATCGATCACGTGATCTAGGTACGATAGTACGATGTTTTTAGCATTCCGCGATACAATGTCAAAAGCTTCGATTTTCTTCTCCTAGGTTTTGTTCGAGGACACAGTTTTCCATAGTATTGACCAAATGTAACACCTAGCGAAACAAACTGTTCCGGAACTGCGCTATATGTATATATATAGCGACGAACTACTAACAGCAAGACTACGATTCTCGGACAACTTAAGATATACCACAGCTCCAAAGTCGTATTAAACGTAATTTTTTTTTGTTATAGATTGTTATTCGCAATTATGTACTTATGATATTTAAATATTTCTTAATATCTCTCGAACGTGTTATTTAAATTTTCCAAGTTTATCGTTTCTTTGCTTTTTAATTATTATTTATAACAGGCGATGATACAGAAGAACTAGACAATTTGATGTATTTCGGTAAAAAAAAAGTATTCGCAAGGATGAAAGAACAAACAATTCCGGATTTTACGAGGAAAATAACGAGCGGATGGATCGGGTTAAACAAAGTAAAGCGTATGAATAAAAATAAAAGTGAATAGAGGAAAACTAATCAATGTAAATGACACCAGTAATAGAAACGTTGTCACTCGCGAAAGAAATCATGGAAAAGTTAGGGAAAACCGAAAGAAAAAATGGAACGGGCATTATCAGGCATTCGAGATAAAAATAAAATTCGAAACAATCGGTAAAAAAATCATGTTCGAAGATATTGGAAAAAGAGCATAGCGATGAAGACGCGCGAATGGACGGACATACTGGAAAACAATCCGACGCGGAACATGGACAAAAGAACTGGTAACGATATGGAGACCATAACGATGGGAAAAGAAACCGAGGAGACGGCCAAACAGAAAGTATATGACGTTGTTAAAAAAGCGGGAAAATATTTCGGAAAGCACAAAATAGAGAAAGATGAAAAACATTAGTCGAGGCCTAAATTAAATCAGCGATGTAATGCGGATGAAGAAGGTTTATGACTTTCCTTTTCTCATTTTCATTTTTGTATCGCAAGATCGAGTTTCAAATATTTATATTTTTCTATACATTTATCCGTTGTTAATAGTTACGGTTTACCAGCTTTTTTAAGCAACATTACTGCGCTAGGTAGCGAATTTTCCGTGTCTAGAAAAAGGTGGTCAGTTCGAATAATCCACGGGCAGTTTCTTAAGAATTTTTCCAGTAATTAGATTACATCCGGCTGTCTTTTGAGATGAAGATTATATTATACAAACGTTTTAATTTCCAGGGATGACGTATGTTTTATAAAAAAAAAAGGTTAGCACAAAATGTTTGCAGATTAGTTGATTATATATTTTCATCTTCGCAGATAACTAAAAAAATTCGCTCACTATTTGGTTAGAATAATTACAAATAGAAACGGACGATTTTGCGTAAGTTTCGTTAATCGATAGAACAGACACCAACGTGGAAGCTTTACTAGGAGCCTTTGTAAATTAACACGATTTTCCTTTAAAAACGAATTCTCTTAAAATGTTACAGCTGAAATTATTTCATAGTCGATTGCGAAAGGCTCTATAGAATGTATCAATTTAAATTCCTGTCGCGTATTGTAAGTAAACGAACTTCCAACTAATCTCAGATGCCTGCTCAGCTCACAGAATAATAGCCTATAGATCATATTTGATTATACGCCTGTAGTATAAATATTTAATAAGACATATCATCCCATTTCCCCGCGTGGAATCACTGATGCCCATTTTATAAAAAACGAAAAAAACAAAATGCTCCTAGTTCTCGAATTTATATAAACCCTAAAAGCTGTTTTATTTTTACCGGGCGATATGCTCTCTAATCTTATAGTCACGCGCACGTTGGTAAAATCACGTCAACTATCCGGACCGTACGTTCTAAAACTGCTCCGAATTATCACCGGTAGTAAATTGTACCCATCCGACAGATTCCGTAAGGTTTTGCCCCTTTTTTTTTCTCTCTCGTGGTATTCTTGCCGTAAATTTCCCCCTCATTATGGTGCGAACTGTGATCGTACTCGCATTACGCGAACCAAATTACTTCGGAGTTTACGATCGACTTTACAACTTCGTCGCATTTATTCGTACAGTACTTCCGTGTTGCGCTGCTGTCCACTTTATGCGAAGTATTCTACGGTACAGCCATATTTCAAAGACATCCAGTATTTGCTCCGTAGCTTTCGTGAAGGTTTCTGAACCGTACAACAATATCGAGGATACGTATAATTTTATTAAACCTATTTTATAGTCTAAAATTTAATACGTCTACTACGTAATATTTGCTTTAATCTCAGAAATTCTAGCTTTTCCAATTCGAATTTTTATCTCTAGATCATTGTAATCGAGATACTTTTAATTTTATCCACGTAGGCGATTTCAATCGATCCGATTATCATATATTTTGTTTTTGAAAAATTTAGCTGCAATCCGTAGTCATCTCGCAATCCGCTAGCTACGTCTAGTAATCGTTGTACTTCTTTTAAATTAACGACTACTACGATCGTATTATTCGCATATGTAATATGATTTACTTTATTCAGCACGTTCTTTATGTTCGGTATTTCTTGGAAATATTTTTCTTTGTTTCTCGGGGTACATATTAAATAAGATCGGGGGGACAAGATACAACCTTGCTTGACCCGTTTGCATATTGCTATCTCTTCTGTAACCTAAATGCTTGTTGACTGCTGTGTCTATCATTACCGTCAATTCCTATATACTTTCTCTAGTATATCCACATTATCTTGTTATATTTGATCGGATCTTTTAAAAGTGCGCTAGATATATATATATATATATATATATTCAAAGTGCGATGATCATACATGGGTTCGAATTTACGCCAGGGCGTCTGTAGCTCCTGAGTTTTTCCTAAATCCGAACTGAATCATCTATTTTACTATATATTCAGGAATATATTCATTCTAAGAATGATGTTTAATATATTTGCCGGTAGTCTATACATTCTTCAGCATGTTGTTTTAATGTTACAGTCTACAAAAAAACTAATCGCATACCGAGGATATTTCATGGTAAGTCATTTTACGCGGATTCCAGCCTATACCGAATTTCCGAGTAAATTTTCGTTTGTTTAGTAATTATCGGAGGAAAAATTCCAAACGTGTTAAATATCGTGGAACAATCTCAGTTCATTTTATGTTTTTTGGTTTTTTTTTGTTATTGTTTCACGGTAATCGGTGTACGTCTGCGTAGTCTATGATAGTAATTAACTATCCCCGGCAAAAAAAATAAATACTAGTGATACTAGGATGAAAATGAACAAAACAGGTCTTTGTAATTACAGAGACCGCATTTACTTTACCAGATAGAAAAAGTAATTAAAGCCGAGTTAAAGTTGAGTCTTTGAATTCTGTCGTGCTTGGCTAATATATATCTATATATAATATGAAATATACACGTTTAAATACCGATGCATGTACGAAGTAATTGTAATTACCCATTTTGTACCGCAGCAACAACAACAACAACAACAAATGCCCGAGGTTACGTTTACTACGGCCTGATAATTGCGGTTTACTTCGCCAATCGATGGATGATAATAGCCGTAAGAGATTATCAAGGTCACCACCGCCAACTTCATAATATCATCATCATCACCATCGTACCAGCGTCATTATCACTTTTAGCTAGCGCGTAGATCGTACATCACACGACTATATATAATATTAACGTGTGGCTTTATACTTATCATCACCGTCTCGGTATTTTGCAACCGGCAATTAATTCTCAATTCGGAATTATTAATTATCTTAATTACCGAGAAGAAAAATCTCGAAACGACCGGCTTACAAGAGAATTTTTATCTAGTAGGACAAACCAGAGTGAGATAGATTCCGAATAGATTACAACTCGTAGGACGCGGAATCAATATTTTTACGCTAGCTCAGAGTTGGCGTCGTTTTGTTGTTAAAAAGAGACCGGTGGACACGATACACATTTACTAGAAAGAATAAACAAATTATAATTAACAGTCTGGTTAGAAATTATTAACGTGCATGTTCAACCCACATTTAACTTTAACTAACACCGTAAAAGATAAATACATCTAGGAAGTAAAGTACAGACAACAGGAAAATATTATATATATATATATATAGCGGTAACCTTCTTTCTTGGACACGATTTACCCAATAGAACTTTGGTGTAATTAAATAAGAGACTGCGGTTGAATTAATTTTACATATATTACTAAATTAATATTAGCGGATAATATTCGATCGGTTAATGTTGAAATTTTTAACGTTAAATGATACGTATCAATAAAATGACAACAACAAAAAATTGAAATTTCCAAAAAATTTGACGGAGTGTACTCGAGATCCCAACATTTCAAAATTCCTTATATTCAATACAAACCATTTTGAATTATTTAATAACTTACAGATATGTAAAAAATTTCATCCAAATCGTTTCACCGAGTTACGTACATATCGAACAGGAAGAGGGAACTTTATGCGTATAATGCGTGCAGTTAATATTAAGTATCTGATATGTTAACGTTTATCTTAAAACTATATATATGATGATGATGATGAATTGTCGTTATATCCCATAGGACGTAGTGAACATGATAATCCAATTAACTAATGAATGGTTTTTTAACTGGCGTCAGTCCGTGGTCTTCTGCATGATGTTAATGCTGTTATTTTTGGGCACAATAAATCCAATATTTGATGTGACCATCTTCGATGCGGTCTTCCTTTTTGTCCTTCCAATATTAGTTTTTCTAATTGCAAATGGACCAAAATAGCGCAAAATTCGTATCCGTATTGGAACCAATAAACTGCATTTATATATATATATATATATATATATAATATTTAAAAGAATTGCTCGTTTAATAAGGGGTAAGATATCTATTTATATGGATTCCGTATATATTCGTACTACGAGCGATTATATGAAAATAAACAGAAACCAAAAGTACAGTATGCACCTGAAATACTGCAGTCGAAAATAGAACATGCAATCAGAAATCTAAGAAATAAGAAATTATCAGGGAATGATCCATGAGAAACTACTAAAAGTTGAACGAGGTAGAAAAAGAAAGTCGAAAACTTGAGACTCCTTATCGACAAAAGCGAAACGAAAATTACGATAACAGATGAAAACAATTGATCAAGGAACCTGGATACAATATACAGGATCCGGGAGTGGTTAATTCATAAATATATGTCGCGTCATTAATAAATAATAGAGAATAAATCAGGCGCAGTCCACATGAGACTAAATAAAATTCAAAAGGATCATCGCTCCATTACTAAATTAACGAAAATAAAACTATTTAATAGCCTTGTATTAGCGGCATTTTAATAGGGAACAGAAACTGGCAGTATAAACCAGCATGATAAACAAAAAAAAATTGATGCGTTTGATATGCGGACATGGCGCGGAATAATGTTGAAAATCTCGTGGACAGGGAAGAGAACAGATGTATCGATTATAGAAGAGCTAAACATTAAAAAGTGCCTGGTTGCGAATAAAAAATTATTAAATATTACGGATATATAACACGCAAAAACGATAATCCCGATAAAATGAATATTAATTGGGCGACAGAAACTTGAACTATAAACCAGAATGATGAACTGAAAACTGATGATGTGGACATGGCGCAGAATGCTGAAAATCCCATGGACAGCAAAGTGGACAAATATATATCAATCTCACAAGAGTTGACATTTTACGACGTCTCGTTGCAAATAAAAAATTCTGAAATATTATGGGGCATATCACGCACGAGAATGATAATAGTCTTGAAAAATGCATATTAATCGGGTAGATGGAATGACAAATTATTACAGACAGAAAATTGACTCGATAGATTAATATTACGACCCTTAGTGGACTAACAAGAACTCCAGCAATATGGAGTAGCCAAAACAAGAACATTTGGAGAAAGGGAATATTACAACAAAACGATACTCACCAATTGACTTACCGACTATATATATATAGCTTTTTCGATACCAAATATCTTATATATATATATATATATATATATATATATATATATATATATATATATATATATATATATAATATACTATCCACTTAACTATCCATTTTTTCTTTTTACCAACCATATGGTTTTAAAATTTTAAACAAAAGTACGGTTTGGTAAGATTGTACATTATTAAGCGTACGAGCACTTACGCGACATTTATTAGTCAGTGTAGTCACTTATGCTATCACCGAAAATTGTCGTGTTCGATAATCGTAATATTAATAAACTTATCGTGTTCCTTTGCATACACTGATGTATTTATTATTTATCGCAATATTGTTATCATATATTCTACTTATAAAACACGAGCTCAGATAATGTTCTACCATCCGATGAAGATTGTACATCGTTTGATCATTTCATTGTTGATGCTCTCGCAGTCGTCCCTGAAAATTTAGCTTATAAAGTGTAACTAAGAAAGGTCCTTAATAATTTAAAGCTATACATTACGAATGCATTAAACGAAACAGAAGAAGCAAATACAAAATTATTGAAAAAAAATAATAAATTAAATAAACAATTTGGCAGATTGTTGCTAAATAAACAAGTACATGCTGACAACTCCGACCATATTATACGAGAAACGGTAACTCGCGCGATGTTTCGAGAGTGGAAAATGTGTTATCTCGTAAGTTTACACTCCCACCAATTGTAGTAAGTGGGAACTTTTCATTCGATTGATTGATTGATTGATAAAAAGTGTATTTACAAAAAATAAATATATGTTACAAAAAAAAAACAAATAAATAATATATAACGCATACACAGTTCTTACTACGTATACTAGTTTAAAAAGTATGCCCAGTTGCTCATTTAACTAAAGTAAAAATACAGGAAATAACAAAACCCGCATACTGATCATAAAGCTACACCTATATATAAATTTATAGATATTTATTTTAGTAGGATAAACAATAATTTTTATATGTATTATATACAAAAATAAATTTTGAATAAAAGATAATGCCAGCTGTACATCGTAATAGCGTGTGTTTAATTCTTTTATGTTTGTAGCGTTTATATTTTAATTGCAAACTTGTACGTGTGTAATCCCCTATGTCGTTTATAAATTAGTACTGACTGCAGGCACAGCTATCAAAAAACAATTTTGTTTTTTGTTCGACAACCTCGTGTATATATGGTAATTTCAATGCCTTGTGAATGTGTTCAATCTTTACATAGACTGGAAGATTTAGAATTATTCTGCAGCACATATTTTGTAGCCGTTGTAACTTCGCTAAGTTAGAACGGCTAGTATATGACCATATGAGACAATGAAGCATAATTGTTCTGATTATAGTTTTGTAGATTATTAATTTATTTTCCGAGCTGACGTAACAACTTTTATTAAATATCGGGTATAGCTTAAACAGAGCCGCATGAGTCTTATTGCAGGCATACTCAGCATGTTTAGTAAATGTGAGACTCCGATCCATTTAATATCGCTTTTCCAAACCAAAGATCTGTTATTCACTATCACAGGTGGTAAGAAATGCGGTCTTCTTTTCGTGAATAGAATAGATTGAGTTTTATCGGAATTTATTTTTATTCTCTATTAAAATACGAATTTAATTTAATAAAACCCCGAGTTAGTCTTCTTTTTATAGTGTCAATTCGATACGATGTGCAATATATAGCAATATCATTGGCACATAATGCCACCTGTAAATGTTTAATTTTAGGAATGTCATTAATAAAAAGAAGGAATAAGAAAGGTCCCAGTATACTCCCCTGGGGAACTCCCGCTAATGCATTTTTCATGTAGGAATTATCATTGTTAATTTTAACTATGAAATTTCGGTTACTTAAATAATTTTTAATAAGCCGAACTAAGTAATTAGGAAATTTAAGTTGAATAATTTAGTATGTTAAACCAAGTTGCCAAGTGGTGTCGAAGGCTTTCTCTATGTCTAATAACAGTAATCCTGTATGCATATTTTTATTATACCCATCAGTTATGGTTTCACTAATTCTTGCTAATTGCATGACGATAGATAAATTACTCCTAAATCCAAATTGTTGTTCTATAAAAATATCATTATCATCTATGAATTTTTTTAGTCTGCTCAAAATAATTTTTTCTGCTATTTTATTAAAATTACTAAATAATGACACGGGCCGCAGATTTCTGGGATCAGAAATGTCCTTACCTGATTTAGGGTGTAGGAATAATTTTCAACACTTTCCAGCAGTCGGGAAAATAAGAAAGTAATAAAATTGAATTTATTACGACTGTTAACTGAACAATCGCTTTTTGTGGCAAGTTTTTGATCAATATTGTAGGTATATTGACCTACTGATTTTTTGTTTTTAAGTTTCTTTATGACGCGATGTACCTCGCTGACCGTTGTTAAATCAGCGGGCAAAATTCTCACAGGCGAATCTTTTAAGTACTTTTTAATGGAAGATAAAATTTTATTATTGCAATAGTTCGACGTCAAATGCGAATTTTGTGTATGAATATCATAATACATCATTGCTAACAAGTTACTTTTATCCTTATCCGAATAGGCTGTGCTACCATTATAGCTGATTAGCGGTAAATGTTTGTGCGTATATTTGTAAGTACTGTTATTTCCTTCCATAAACTTTTATCTTTAACGTAAGATTACGAAGTTTATAATTAAAATTGGAATTTCGCTCTTCATTTATCTTTACTCTTACCAAGCACGTTAAACGGTTTAATAGTGCCTCTGTAGAAGCATTTTTAAGTTTTTGATATCTATGTCTAATATAATTTTTGAACTTGATCAGTGTCAGAATATTGGAAGAAATTTTGTAATAATTTGACGTTACGACAGATTTAGGAACGGCCAATTCAGCTGCTTTTAAAACCAAGTCGGTAAAACTATTCACTTCATTCTCTAGTTCCATATTACTTTTACAAGGACCTCCTAATGTTATGTTATTATTAATATGATTTCGATATGTGTTCCAATTAGCATTTTTAAAGAGGAAAACAGATGGAAATGTGATAGTAATACCCGATTTACACAGCTTGAAGAAAATAGGATTATGATTAGAACTTAAAAATGGTAGAGAACTTGGTTATCATTTGAACGTTTTTTATTAATACAAAGTCAATAATACTAGGATGTAAATTTCGATTGTCCGGATAGAAGGTAGTGTAGGAGCTAAAATTTGAAAATTAAATTTATATGACATATTTAAAATACAATTACCAGCCATATTATTGGAATAGCAGTTCCAAGCTCTATGCCGTGCATTAAAGTTAGCTACAATTAAAACCCGGTGATGAGTTGAAAATATCATGATAAAGATTTTTACGACTTACCTCAGGGGGACAGTAAACGGAATAGATGATAATACTGTTGTTAGATATTTCAAGAGAAGTGCTCGTAGTTTCAATTTTATTTAATGGCGGTATGACTACAGGTGAGTGAACTATAAATAAGGCTACCCCACCACCATTTAAATTCTAGTCGATATGCAATGTACCCTGGGCATCTTAGTTTGTATGTCGAGCCAATCTTTGTTTCACTTACACACGCTACATGAATATCTTTATCGTACAGTAATTGCCCGAATTCTAAGAATTTATTTCTGATGGAATTTAGCATTCCATCCCAAAAATTTTAAATTAATTAAGGGGCTAGTCTGAATTGAGATATTCAATAATAGTTTCAGCTATTATAGCAACTTTGTCAACTGTATCATTTGCTTGTTTGAGTCGGCTTAGAGCCAATTTAACAAATGTGCAAACTTTATTAAAATTTAAATCTTTAAATAATTTTATAATATCAGATATAACTTAAACACTTTCTGAATCAAAAAGGGATGGCATACGATCAGTAAAAGTGTCAGGGCAAGTACTTCTAGCAGTTTGTGCGTAGGTTCTGTTAGTGGTTTGATAACATTACTATTATTACTAACGTTGCTAATATTATTATCACTAATAGTACGATTGTTATTATTGCTATTATTATTATTATTATTATTATTATTACCCTTATTGTTATTATTATTATTAATAAAATTGCTATCGGAGCAGTTAAATAAAGATTTAGTTAAAGTATTTTTTGAAGCGGAAAGCTGTCAACGACTATTTATATTATCGAAAATGGTATGATAAACTGGACACTCCCGACTATTAGATTGATGCGTATCTTGGCAATTAATACACTTAACATATGGTACAGAGCAATTATAAGTTGCATGTGAGCCGCTACACTTAGATCGGGTCTTTGTAACAGTTGATAGCAATGTGGCCGAAAGATTGACATTTGAAACATTGTAATACTTTGTTCGAAGTTCTATACTTTTCGCATTGTACGCCGCAGTGGGATATGATATTCATATTTGAAACTTGCCTAAATACTGTACCAGGTGGAAAATGCGCAATAAAAAGTGGTAGATAATTTTGTTTCATTTTGTGGAGTGGTTTTATACATTTGCTGTACACTTAGTATAGGAATGGTTTCCGATATCTGTTGAACAATTTCATCAGTCGGGATGTTACCGGGAAGACCTCGTAAAACGAATTTAACAGGCTTAAGATGTTTGGGAATATGTGTATAAAATTTAATGTTAGAACTAATTAGCAACTGGTGCACCTTTTTATAATCGTCTACACCTAAAGTATAGATATAATGTTTATTATGTTTATATTTAATTTGAAAATCATTCTTTAGTTTTGATTTAATCTGATTAAATTGTTCCCTATGATTTGGCAAGGGACCATGAAAAACGTATGGCGGCATCTGACTTAATAAACTATCATTATGAACAGCATTCGCGATAGTTTTACTTCGAACGGTTTAAATTTATTTTTCACGTCGATCGAAAAATTTAGGGAAACCTTTTACGCTTTCTCGGCGTACTCTTAAACGTTTTGCGTTTGCCACTGCATATCTTCTTCGCTATTATTAGCCGCGCTGTTTATAGTAATCGAATCATTGATAATATGTTCGGTACAAGTAACGTTATCAGTTATCGAACTAGAATTATCTGCGATAAATCCGGTACTGGTTGACGGAGTGTCGATCTTATCCGATCTAGATAAGCGAGGCTCTCATTCGCGAGTTTCACGGAAGATATGACTAAACTGGTTATATCGAATATTACACATATTCAGTTAAACCTGTAAGACTTTTTGGTCTTCCGTCAGATACTACTAAACTGGTTATAAACAAATCGTCTACGATTTTCAAGCCGGGTAATAGCTTTACTCGTATGTACACTAAAAACGACGATGATTTTAGGAATGTTATAATATTTCTGAAAAATTGTACAAACGTGATCTAATAATAATTATAAATATATCGAATATTACACATATTCAGTTAAACCTGTAAGACATTCTGGTCTTCCGTCAGACACTACTCTGAACGAAATAACGGAATGTCTTTCTCTACAAGACATATTGCTATGAAGATCACTAACATCTCCGAAATAATACAAATCAGAAATCAAATGAAGCAAAATCTCAACATGTACTTTTCACATTGAGAAAAACAGACTCGTTGCATCGGATCACTAATTCGGCAATATGATTAATATCTTCGAATACATCTCAACGCTTGACTTTCGTGGAAGGCGCATCTAAAGATGAAGTGTATACAAATTAAGAAAAAAAAATCTGAATTATGTTGGCTCCTAAGACGAAATTCCACACTTTATACGTACTACAAATGCTTTCCCTATCACTAGATAATAAAATCCATTTGGACATACGGAATTAAATTGTGGGCACGCATTAAAAAGTCCAATAGCAACAAGATTAATGCATACCGTTACTCTCGTCATGATGATATTCATCGAGATCTGGGAGTACAAGTGATTAATCAGGTGATTAGACACTATTCAATTGTCCATCAGAAGAGACTTGATCAACATATCAACGTTGAAGCTCTTAAACTTCTGAATACTGGCGAAGATATACGTCGTTTAAAGCGTTCTGAACCGCTGAAACTTGCATTGTAGTTTGCTTGGTTTTGATTATTGGACCTGCAATTAGCGACTATTTAACTTTTAATTAAGCTTGCGCTACAAAAAAATACATGTATATGTTATGTTAAATAAATTTGGAAATATTTTTTACACGCAATATTGAATTGGTACCGGAATTTAGCACCTATACGGTTACTACTGAATTTCGAAATAATGTTACTTTATGTTGTTAGCTTTCATTCCAATTATTTATTAACTTCATAAATAAATTTAAATTAGTTTTTACATTACGTACGTTATTAATATTATTAATATTATTATTATTATTATTATTATTATTATTATTATTATTAATTTTTGAAAAATTTTTGAAAAATGCATTAAAAAAATATTAATTACTTATTTAAATAAAAATAATTTTTTTAGTAAAAATCAATTCGGATTCTTGAGTGGGCGAGGATGCAACATGGCGTTACATGAGCATGTATCTCATATTACAAACTGCTTAGAGGCTGGCAGATCAGTTGTTGCAGTATACCTTGATTTACGTAAAGCTTTCGACACAGTGGATCATAACATTTTGCTTAATAAACTTCATGCATGTGGAATTAGAGGTTTCGTGTATAATTGGTTCAAAACCTATTTGTCCGAAAGAAAATATGTTACAAAGTTAAATTACGTTCATAGTGATTATATAATATCTAATTATGGAGTACCGCAGGGAAGTATTCTTGGTCCTTACTTATTCTTAATATATGTTAACGATCTGTGTGATCTAAGAATTTACGGCAAAATTATTAGCTATGCGGATGATACTGCACTTTTAGTTGATTCCCGGTATACAAATGTTTTACAAAATTTAGTTCAAGCAGATTTAAATTGTGTTACGCGTTGGTTAAATGATAATAAACTAGTTTTAAATACTGTTAAAACGAAGTACATAGTTTATAGTTTTCAACCTCAATATATAGATAATGTTATTTCTGTGTATATTGATGGTGATGTCTTGCAGAGAGTGTATGAAATCAAATATCTCGGTGTTATTATTGACAGCAAGCTGACTTGGCATGCACAAACACGTTCTGTGGCTAGTAAACTAAGAAAATTAAATTACTTGTTTTATTATTTATTATAATATTTCTCACGTAGTCATCTTTGCCGCTTGTATTTTACTTTGTACCAACCGGTTGCTTCTTATGGAATAATGCACTGGGGTTGTGCTGCGAGTTCCCATATTCAGCCTTTAACTGCTTTGTTATATTCAGTAAATAAACTTATATTTGGATATAATAGTTCTTCACGTAATAAAAACTTTTTAACTATATCAGAACTATATGAGGTACAACTTTTAGACTTTGTGATTCAGAATCGAAATAAATTTTCGATTTCTGTGAAGCAGGGTGTGACTAGAAGTTCCAATAATGAATTGGCGAATGTACCAAAATTCAATAAGTATCATAGTCGAATTCAGTCGTCATATATGGGACCACGATTATTTAATGCATTGCCTGAGGTATTAAAAATTCACCTTAAAAATTATAAACGGCGGCGTAAACCTTTATTAAAGTACGTCGTAGGGAAAAGAATTGAAGAACAAGCTTAGTTACACGATATATCTGTAGATGTATGTGAATATATGTATGTATATCTGTACATATGTTTGTATATATGTATATATATTTCTTTTTACTCTCTATGTTGTTTTTATAATTATATATTTGTGTGTTTCATGAAGATTTGTGTATGTGCGTGTGTTATTGAAGTAGTTAGGTATGGGTGTTATGGGTACATTAGAATATTAATTTATTGTTTATGCACATTTCAACTATAAGCTCAGATGTTATGTTTTTTTTTGGTCGACACTATGTCTGGCGTATTTTATTGTATTAGTACAAAACTGCTTTGTTTATTTTATTTATTATTATTATTTTTTCATTTATTCTCACATAGCGCAGTATCAATAATTATTATTTTCTGTAAATATTATATTAGTCGCTGCTCGCGCAACTTTGCGCATTAGCGGAAATTTTATTTAATTATGTAGTTTATAAAATTGCACTTTATTAAAAATAAACGATTGATTGATTGATTGATTGATTGATTGATTATTATTATTATTATTATTATTATTATTATTATTATTATATAAGGATAATATAACGTAAAAGAGTATTACAGTAACTTCTTGTGTTTTATGTTTTTTAATCTATTATAAAATATAGAGATTGCAAAATATTTCATATTTATTGATTCAATTATATAAATAAATAAATTATTTTTATTATTAATTGTTAGTTCAAATTGGGAAACACACGTACATTTTTATTCTTACACTATTATGTTATAAATTTAATCAATTACTAAATTTTACGCGTTAGTATGTTAATTTCGTTAATACGACATTTTACATTCTAAATATTAACTGAAATTACGTTAAAAAATTTTCATTACAATCTTGGAATTATATTTTTATTATATAAATTAGAATTATTCCAGTAACAAAAAAAAATTAATTCAATTCAATTCAATTTATTTTGAGATACACACGCTTTATATCCACAAAACTAACCAAAAATATTTCTTTCTTTCAACCTTACAAAGGGCTATTAATAGGAATATGAAAAAATGAGAAGCGATAAACCGAAAAATAATCTCGAATATGAAGTTCACCTCCTACTGGAGGTAAATTTCAGGTAGAAGATTACAAGTTTTATACAGCTGGTTGGTCGTCTCTATATTTATTAAGTCAAAGACTTTTTTCTTCGTACGCGTCTAATTTCCTCCCAATTGTCCATGAGCAGAGTACCTTATAGCTTCATCAGATATTACTAATAAACCAGGGATTATTTGATAAATGCAGGCAGTTTTTTTTTTCGAATCTGAGCCTTGAACATTTAAACTTTAAATTTTAAACTTTCTTAGACCATTATTCTGCTAACTGTAAAGAACTGTGGTCTGCGTTAGCTGTCGACACTACATCGAATTTTGGCTTGTCTACACTCCATCAGATGATCTGTTGTTTATACTTCAGCACACTCACAGCTACTATCCGTTGATAGATCCAATTTTACCAAGTTTGTATTCGTTCTTGTACAACCTGAACGAATTCGGTCCAGCGTTCTCCAAATTGTCTATGCATGATTTACACATGCTGCAGGCTTTTCCTGTATTTCCATTATTGTCGCTAGTACTTGATCCCGCCATCTTTCAACCCGCACGTTGTGCAAAAATATGCTCCGGGATTTCCATCGTTGTAGCGAGAAAACTCCTCCCTGACTTCAGTCGTGAAATCACCGCAGTTTGGCCATACATAGGATGTTGTACATTCCGGATTTGTTTTGTCCTCTCGACGTCAGCAGCAACCTTCCTCCTTATGTCGGGAAATGCAATACCGCTAATGATGTACAGATTATATATCTTCGTGGGTCTAAAACAATCGGTGATGATGCGCATCATACCATTTACCGCAATATCAACTTTCTTCGCATGAGAAGACTGTCCAAACGGGACAAGCATATTCTGCTCCGAACATACATAATACCATCGCTGAAGTACGTACAACCGTCGATCTTGCACCCCATGATGCTCCAATCAGCTTCCGAATGATGCCGTCTCTAGTTAAAACTTTCCTTTTCGTATTTTCACAGTGTTTCCGATATGTCAGGCTTCTGTCCAAGGTTATACCAAGGTAACTTCCATTGCACGTTTAATTTCCGCCTAGCTTCACTGTTTCTTAGATTAAACGCACATACTTGTGTTTTATCCGGATTGATAATTAATGAACTATCTGCATAGTATTTCTCCATCTTTTCTAGCATCTTTGTTAGGGTACACTCTATACTCTATATCGTGAAATTTGTTAGCTTGGTAAGCGATGGCGAGATCATCAGCATAAAAGAAGTGGTGCGTCTTCTCTCCTATTAGCTGGTCATTGGTATATTAAACAGTGTCGGCGCTAAATGGCCGCTAATCGTATTCCATATATTTTCGGTGGCTTACCTATGTTGCGGCGAGTTTCTTGTATACAGAGCAGATCACATCTGATGTTTTTTGAAGAGTTCTGCTAAGAGAATCTCAGCCGACAGTACTTCTATATTGGTAGACACTATTGTCAGCGAGGGCACTAATAAGGGACCTTTCTTCCGAGTACTTTCTTTCCTCTTAGATTCCGGTTCGGGAATAGCGGACATTGGCTGATGCAGAATAAAATTCGCATGAAAATCGCGTAAACCGCTTGTAATGATTCTTGCTTGCATCATTACCAGCGGCCCCACGTAGAGGTTTCTGCAAGGCCCCATTATAAAGGTGCTATATTATGTAATTCTTTACCAGTAATAGATACAATTTTTGTAGATTGTGTATGTTGGGATTAATTAGTGAATAAAAAAACAGAAAATAAGAATAAAATGGTAGGAAATTGAAGTTTAAAGTCCGCATTAAGATAAAGAACGCGAGCTTGGCGGTTAGCATCCAAGTGTTATATGGAAAAAATAAATATGTTACAAAAAACAATAAGTAAATATAAAGCTCTAGATGAAGAAAGAAAGTCGAACGAGCTTGTACACAATGTATTGAACTTATATTATTTATATATTTATAAAAAATCGTAATTATTTAGCGAAAAAGAAAAATATAAAACTTGAAGAAAATATACGCATGAAATAGAAAAATACCGAAATATAGATTGGTTTTGTAATGAGAACGAAATATACATAATTACAAAAATGCTAAACAAGATACCGGAAAGTATATTGAAAAAAAAAATAAAGAATAGGAGAACTGAAGAGGAAAGTAAAACAACGGATGCAAAATAAAGAGAATGTAAAGAATATAATTTAAAACAAAATAATAATCTAGAAAATTTAGTAGATAAGTGAAATAGAAATGGAGATGTGAGGTGATAAATGAATAACCCAAAAACAATGTCCACTACTATTGATGGAGGAAATTAAAAATAGAGCTGTAATTATGTACTATACAAATAGACGATTTCAAGTAGAATTTTTGAATTTTAAATCGTCCAAAGAAATAGTTTTCAAAAAAAGACCAATAAGTTCAGAAATTACGATGACGGAGGTATAAAAATTGTTAATTATTTTTTCGTTAAAGCTCTATTAGTAGCGAGAGCAGCCGACTGTAATTTGTCAAAATAAATTCCCCCCTCCATCGGATACATAAAGGATTTTTTTATTTCGGATACAATACCCTCATTTTATATGCTCGTGTTAAAAACGTAAGAACAAAAAATAAAATAAAAATCGTTATTAATAACCCAACCGAGAAGACGAAAAAAAAATTACTTAAATATTCACGGAGGTATACGTTGGACGATAATAATAACCATGAAAAATATTATCATTATCATTATTATCGTTGTAAAAAACTAAACGAGCCTTAAAATTTCGTATATTTTAGTCGCGTGCGACGTAGTATAAAAAATGAAAATAAACAAACTGAATTGAGTGGGGTGAAATACGGGATAGAAAAAAAAATGTACCCGCAAAAAAATGTAATAAAAAATAAATAAATATAAATAAGGGCGGATAAATATTTATTAATTTTAATCGGGACGAATATATACGCAGGTGTGATTCCGGCTTTAAAACGAAGTTTATTGTCTTCCAGGTCAACCCGTTGTAAATGAAAATTTTTTATTATAGACAAATATGATAATTGAATTTTTTTTAACTCGACCGGCACTTTTGTTTAATCGTAGGGGATCGGAATTAAGGCTGCGACTAAAGAAAAGGCGCACCTTTTATTCGTCAGCTTATCCGAAATAGAATATAATGGATTTGTTTTATTTCAAGTATGAACACGTGTAACATAAGCTGAATTCTGGATCCACATGATACACCATATATATATATATATACATGTATATATATTTTGTATATATATTTATATATATATATGTATGTATGTATGTATATTATCAATGTCGTATTGTTCGTTGCCGAACATCGTGGCTAGCCATTGTATGTTCTACTTACAAAACGGGCTACGATACTATTAAAGGCACTAATATGCAAGGTGCGCACGCATATGGTATGCTATCCGGAGTGGTGTGCCACTGCCTTCTTCGTGAAAATTAAAAGTTATCTAATGATGAAAAACTTTATAAACTTTTCTGCCGCGAGTTAGTTTCGGACCGTCGTCGAATTAACAGTCGAACACTCTAGCAATTATGCTACATATAATGATGATGATGATGTCGTTGACTAAAATTATGAAGACTAATAAATCTCTTACGGATATCGGTCGTGTCGACCCATGGTTAAATCATTTTCCAAAATATACGAAAGATTAATTAAATCACGTCTCGCGAAATTATATTTCACGCTCCTGTTTGAAATTTAACTTTACAACCGGATTATCTACCGAACTAGCCTCTGTCTAGCTCCTTTGACAACATTTCGCATGACAAACTTTTTTTTTAATAAGTTAACGACAGCCTTACCGGTTTGGTTATACAATAATACAATCGACATATGCTTGTTAAGGAATGGCAGCAAAGGTGGGACACTGAACTTACCGGCAGGAAAACTTATGAGTTCCTGCCAGATGTCTCATTGAGACTGAAAATAGAGAGTTTTAATATCAATTTTTATAATGTGCAATTATTAACTGGGCACGGTAAGCTTGGATCATACTTATATAGGTTTAAGCTTGCCAACGTTCCATCATGTTCTCTATGTTCATTGATGGTGATATTAGACATACATTGTTTCAGTGTCCTGCCTTTGCTGCTATTCGTGCTAAGTTTGGGATCCAAGAATCAAAATGCTTTCCACTTTATAAGTTTCATAAAACTTTTTTAGAGTATTCAGAAGAAATTATGCGATTAAAATTTAAATTATGTCAAGTTTAAGAAATATCTTGTTCATTGTTTTCATTTCAACTTAATTCAAACGTTATCCCAATATCAATAATATTGAGTCTAGCATGGTCAGCTGCTTTACTTATTATTTCTTAAGTCTTTTACTAAGTAGTTTTTGTAGATAATGGATAACTCTTACTGGTTAATGATTACATGTATATTCATTTATTAAAATGATACTCTGTTTTATAAAAACTGTATTTATATAGTTATGTTGTGTAAGTCATTGTTAACAAGTTGTTTTTATTTTTTCTTTTCTTTTATGTTATCTTATATTATTTCCTTTTAATAACAGTTATTCCTCTATGTAAGCTTGTAAGTCACAAGCGTATACAGTAATTTATTATTTATACTATGATATAAGTTTATATCAAGATTTATTATAATTTAATTCAATATTTAATAAATCACAAACTCGTTATATGCTTTCTCGGTGGAATAAGGGACTATGTATTTTTCATCCCTTTTCCATCACATATTATGTTATTATAATGTGGAGGTCTTTGCATTTGTTCATGGACCTCTATATTTACGTGTATATTTTTCTCTTTTTTTCAACAGAGGAGGGGGTTTTTTAGTGGGTAAAAATCCCACACGCTGATTACTTTGGAATTCAGCAGCACTTGCTGAGTGCATGTGCTGCTTTCAAAAATATATATGGAACTTATAAATATATCAGTGTCTTTTGAAGATTTTTCCCCCTCCCGCTTCAAAAAAAAAAAAAAAAAAAAAAAAAAAATACAATCGACATGTATATTATTCCGACGATAATATAATATTTTTAGACTGACTGTTACGAATACAGTTTCTATATTACGGATACGTTTGCATTAACCTTACATCACTAAAATGGCCAAATGAAATCAATAATTAAAACTCTGAACATAAATAAAACTCCGGGATATGATTTAATAATCTCGAAAATACTAAAACTGTTATCACGGAAAGGATTAATCCTTCTCACCTATATCTTCAATGACATAATTCGCTTAAGATATTTTCCAATTCAGCTCAAATTGTCGCAAATTATTATGGTCCAAAAACGTCAAAAACCTTCGTACAATAGTTCGACTTCCTGTTCTTTCAAAATTATACAAAAAATTTGCTACAAAAAATATGAAATCCATTTCTGGATGACAGAAATCTAATACCGGAGCACTAGTTTAGTTTTAGAAAAGGACATATAATACTGTAGAACAAGTACATCGTATAGTAAATGTTATACGACGCTGTTTTCCTCGACATTAAGCAAGCATAGAAACTATCAATAAAAATCTTCAATTGGTTGTTATTAACTGGTTCAAACGTGACGTATCGCTACCAATGAAGATCTGTACGAAAATTAAGTTTTTCCTGTTATATTTATTTGCGGTAAGTTTATTTAGTGTCATAATTATTGTGTTTTTTTTTGTAATGCTTAATAATGTGAAAATATACGTTTCTCTTTCTTTCTTGTAACCTTCATAAATAAGAAAAACTGTAATATATCAGATATTTAAATCGATGATAAAATCGTGCCTAGTAATGATACAGTAAAATACCTACGTTTTCATTTAGACAAAACATTAACATGGAAAACAAATATAGAAAATAAAATAAATGAAATAAACGTAAAATATAGAAATATATGATGGATTTTTGGCAGAAAATCGGAGCTGTCCCTGGAAAACAAATTATTCTTATATAAACAGATACTGAAAACAATTTGGACCTACGGATGTCAACTCTGGGGATGCACTAAGCCCAGTAATATAATACAACATTACCAAAACAAAATCCCGCGAGAAATTACAAACGCTCCGTGGTACATCAGCGATCATACATTACATACAAACCTCAATATAAGTGTAATCCATGAAGAGATCAAAAAGGTTGCAGAACTGTACGATCAAAAGCTACAGCACCACACAAATGGCCGTTGCATTGCTGAATCACCCCAATGAAGTCAGACGAGCGGAATAAGCCAACTGACCTATTATAAGGATGCATTATGTTAAATAGAACAACAGATGAAACTCATATCGCTGGGTATGAGTTTCCACAAATCATTTCTCACACGCCAAGTTCTAGAGCCTTATGGAGATAGTCGCACATTCGCGGAAATTAAATATATATATATATATATATTTAACGGGTTAAATCATTCAAGATGTTCGGTATTTATTTTGACATCCTTTTTTTACCTTTAATGTACTTTTGTCTCAAGTTGAAAACGTCGCTATGTAAATTAAAAATCCTATAAATTCAAGTCGATATGTATATATCCTCGACTGAGACGTATTCACTGACTCATCCTGCAATAGAAATATTAATGGAGAATATATTTGCGGATTATTGTCTAAAATACTATCCGTCAAACTCTGATAGAACTACTTGTCACCTTGGCGATGTCGCCTCGTATGATTTGAGGATGTGCAATAAATATACGCTTTCGAAGTGGCAGATGTTCTAGAAAGACGCAACAGATAAAACACTCGAACCAAAAAAATATTGCAACGTTCGTGTCACATGTTACCGATTACTTTGAACTCGATTAGTATACTACCCAAGTCCTCATCACCGAGCACGGTAAATTTAATCATCTCCGTCATATTAGCATCATCAAAAACGGATGATCGCTATGATTACCGCCTGTGACGGAAATTTTCATTATCGGATAAATTTAATATGTATACATTAGAGCGTACAAGTGTAAAGGAAAATAAAAATCAAAATTTAATAACAGGAAAAGTTTACATAAGCTTATTACCGATAAAAATTTATATATTGAATTTATCAATTCGGCGTGAAAGAAAAAATGCGCAGAAATACGAAATATTTAAAATAGCTTATGTTTATAGTTCTTGTATCTATGTTTTATAAGGACTGATAATCTAGCTCCGTATTATTTATAATCACGACTATTCCAGACATTGCGCAACGATCGAAGAACTTAGCTGCATGTTCTTTTAACGACGAATGGAAAATTAATCTATTTTTATTTTAATAATGTAATACCACAAGTACCGAGTTTTCTATACGTAGGATCACTTCTTGAAGCAAAGGGCGGCTCAGAAGGAGAAATACGACGAAGAATAGAAATAGCTGGAAATTCTATGACAAAACTAAACCGCTTTCGGAAAGATAATTCGATTAGAAAACATGTATAAAAATTAAATTAGTCGAAACGCTCATATTTTCAATTCTACTATACGCAGCAGAAACGTGGACAATGAAAAAGTCTGAATTGACTCCTTCGAATTATGGTGATAAAGTAGACATCAAACCGGACAAATGAGTCTGTTTTACGGGAAATTGGTACCACGCAAAGACTGTCAACCATTGTTTCCACAAGAGTGATGAAATTCTTTGGACATGTCACGCGGAGACCAGGAGGATTACAGAAGCTGATGATCATGGGGATTATTAATGGTAAACGACCACCGGGACGTGTACCGAAACGAAGGACAGATGTTGCTCGACAAAGGACGGAACTTTCAATTGTGGAATGTGTACGACTGTCGGCAGATACAATTGGCGAACACTTATTGCTTCATCGACGGACTAATCACGATACCCTAATTAGGGTGACGACTACTGATGATGATGATGATGATAATTATAAAAGAATTTGAGATCGCTGAAGTTTCTTTAAATTACTACGGCTGGTCGAACATCAGGCTAGAACATAGCAACGTAGGTAATATTACTGTTGCGTATATGATAAATTTATTCGATATAATATTAATTTTCTATTAAAGATAGGAAACACTGCGATCGAATTTTATAGATGCATCGATTTATGTGCTTCGTAAACGTGCATTTTTTTGATCCAGCGTAAAATGAGTGATTTAATTTTTTTTTCGGTCCGCGCTTTAAAAATTGCCTGGGGTTTGTTCTGGTTGACGTTAATTCACGATTTATTAAAATAATTTCCAGTAATTTCTGTAGAGTTTATTGTAGATAAAAAGAACGGGCCCGTTTCAATTGTTTAATTATTATTATTATTTTTTATAATCTAGCTGTAAATGATTTATTCTTAATAGTTATTTCTAACTTTTAATGCTAATCTTTGTATTTTTACTCAGTTCGCGTTACTCGTTAATTTATAAGTTACAATAAGATCTTAGTTGTTAAGTTACTACATGGCAATTTATATGATCACATTTTAAAATGTCCGGTACTCGCGCATTTATTAACCGGGATTTCTTGTATTTATGTATCTATTATCTTTAGAGCTCTGTTTCTTATTACAATTTTAATGTTGTAATTATATTATTCAAATATTATTATTATTATTATTATATGTTTTATAATTAAATTGTTAATATTATAAATATTATAAACACTTCTGAAATAAATTTAATTTCATTTGATTTGATTATTATTATTATTATTGTTATTACAGTTTCAATCACTTTCGAGTACAATTATCACGGATAGGAGTTTTTTCTTCTCTCTTACGGTTGAAATTTATCCGCTATATATACTTAGTCTGAGTGAAGGTTCAGCTTTCTCGGCATTTCTTCTTCTTCTTATGAGCCGTTTTTAATCCACTATAGGATGTAGACCTCTTCCTTTTTTTTCCATATATTTCTATCCGATGCGATTAATCACTCCTTGTCTATCTTTTTAATATCGTCTTCCCACCGTGTACGTGGTCGACCCCTTTCTCTTTTATTCATTGGATGTCATTTAGCTGATCTGGCCGTCCATCTGTTATCATCTGATCTAGCTATGTGCCCTGCCCATTTCCATTTGCTTTTTAAGATTTCTCGGGCAGCGTCTTTTACTCTAGTTCTCCTCCTTATTTCAGATATCTCTACCTTGATTTGAATATTTGTTGTTATATTTTTTCATAGCTGCGTCCCGTTAAAATTGATGAAAATAAGTCGAAGCGGATTTAAAATGTTACCACGTTTGGTTCATCTAGAAATTTCGTTTCCGCATTTCCAGTCAATTTAGGATTAAATATCAGGCCTACTATTTAGTCAAATGTTTTATTTTCCTTACGCGAAACAAAATACTGATTTAACTAGTCAACGTTATCCGTTGTGAGTTTCCTATATATTTACCGATAGACCCGAGGATTGCACGATAGATCTGAATACGTCGTTATGTCTTAACACGTTCGCTATCTGTATTTCATTCTCGTTTTTCTAATCGTTTTCAATACTTTTACTCGCGAAATCAGCTACGTTTCGAAAACTCCAACTTTTTTCGTAAATCTGTTTCCGCAATTAATACGATTAATTCTAATTTTACACCTTTTTTAAATTTCCGCCTAACGCTTCATTTACTACGGATTCCGAATAAATATTGAATAGCACCCGTCGTAACATGCATTCCTTCGGAAATTTTCTGTTTTATGTGTATATATATATATATATATCAACATTCGATTCGTAAGTAAATAAGACGGAATTAGAATGCTCGTTGGAAGTGCAAAAAGTAGCCAAGTTTACTGGAGTGGAATAAGGAAGTCTTCTTAGAACAAAATAAATTAATCAAAAACAAGAGAATTTTTTTAAAAAGCTTTCGCAGGGTTTTACCAACAGCCGGCATATGAATAATAAGCGGAATAATTACATTCGGGTCTGTAAGCGTGTTCACGCGTGTGAGTTATTATGTTTTCACGGAAAAAAGAAACACAATAGCGAATGAGCGATGTGTGTTGTGTATTAATGCCGCGAAGAAATCCATCCACGGTGTAGAAATTCTTTTTGCTTCTGCTGGAAGGATAGACTCCCTTATTATGAAAAAATAACCGCTGCATGAGGAATACTATACAGACCCACGAACACACCTTTTGCCAACGTAATTCCGTTTATATGTAAACAACGTTCGTTTCCACCACTACCGATAATCGACCTTCGTGTAATATTTTTCGTTTGTTGTCGATTACGTCCAGACAAAAAAAATAAAAAAAAAAAGTAGAGAATTTCTTATTCTGATATCAGATGGTTAGCCTGCTTGAGAAGAGTTAAATATCAATACACACATATTATATATATATATATATCTGTATAAATGTTAATAGTTTTACCATTTCGAAGTTAACATTAGCTTTTAACTACTTGGAAGAAATCAAGCAAATGTGTATGTATATACATTATATATATATATATATATTATTAACAACTTAAACAAGGGCTGATTCTAGATCGAACGCTTTACATTCATACGAGGAGTCTCGACAACAACATACAACATCGGTAACAGCTAGAAAGAACAGCCGCGGCGATAGCAGCATCGAAGTTTACTTTGAAAAGACAAAAGGTGGCCTGTCTAATCAGGCTGCTGTATTCTTACTGCTGCTAACTTCCATCTTTAGCAAACAACCTATCGATAAAATATATAAGGTTTCGATTGTTCACAACAACGTCCAACGTAATTATATATACACACGTATTATATAAATGTGTGCTAGTGATTTTATCAGTGACCAAAATCTTAAACTATACGTTCTTTGTTCTTTTAGATTAGCAGCCGCCCATCGTTCTCGTTGTAATATATGGCTATTATCTGCTACCGTACAAATTGGACGAATACCACCTACTACATAAACGCAACATGTTCAGAATAGCACTCAGCCGCTATTATATACGTCGACGAATAACGATAATAATAATAATAATAATAATAATAATAATAAGTATTGATAAATGTAATAGTAACAATAATAATAATAATGATAATATTTACGTTAATAAATGATAATAATACCTAACCATTAATATAGGCTTGGAAATCATATAATTATCATTATTTCTTACGATTCTCGGTTAACAACGCCGAACGGAGGGCTGGGTGGGTGTTAGATGAAGAGTAACAGATTTTTCCTAAAGGTGACAAGAATAGGCATTAAGTTGGTGTGTGTGTGGTTTAAGCGAACTCTAAGTCTTCGATTTAAAAATTGATAAGCCAATATATACGAGCGGTTTGACTGTTTCAAAGAAGGAAATGTGCATAAATGCAAGCGTATTAAAAACGGATATATATATATATATATATGTGCTGAGAGAACCGTCATTGAGGTTAAACCTCATTTATATTCATTACGTTATCAGTTCACACACACACACGGGTCGATTTTTCCAATTAAAAAGAATGTGTCCACGGTGTATGCCATAGGTTTTTTAAAAAAATCGAAATATAACGAAGAACTGCATAAAGCCTGATACGATTAAAAAATTACCTATTCCAACAAAAGTCAAAGGTCGCCTCCAGTGCGATAAATTCAATTCCGTCTTCTCGTTCCCGAATAAACACGAAATCCTTTTATTTATATATATTTTTTTTTATTTTGTTTTCGTGGCACTTTTCGAAATTACGTAAATCCGATAACTTGTTAAGGACATTCGATCGATAACGTTTTAAATTATTATAAATTAAAATGCACCGATACCCCTAAGATTATCTCGCTGTATTCTACTAGACTTTTTGGGAAAAAAATAGTAGTATAGAAAATTTCGCCGATAAAACATAAAAACAATCATCCCTATATACTTTCAATAATCTTTAATCGACCGTCGTATTTATCGGCAGTTATTTAGAAATTATTATTATTCGGGGTCCAGATTTTTGGCTGTCAATTTCCCAAAAAGTACACTTGAAAAAAACTACAACCTATTCAAAATCGCTGTTTCAAAATTATACTATATCATCGCAAACATACAAATATTACCGATAGGCGCTCAAAATTATACAATACGTCGAAATAGATTAATTCCTTAGATGATTACGATAAAGCCAAACTACGCTATATACACTAGGTACAAATTTAAACATAGGTTTTACTCATCTAAAATTCACCGTCTATATCTATTCGTGTGTACATGTGTGTGTGTGTATATATATGTGTGTGTGTACCTACATGTTGTATGTATATGCATATATACGTCATATATATATATTTTTTTATCACAGTTAATTTATTTTTTGTTTTGGTTTTTTTATTTTCCCCAACATTCGTTTCTTTAATTTTCAATATTGGGGGCCGTATAAGTAAACTGTGTCAAGGTATAAGGTACTTAAAAGAACCTCGTTATGCGTGTCTCATTATGAAATAAAGCTTATTTTATTCTATTATATTCTTTATTAATACTAGACGATGTGAATAGGACCTTTTTTATAGCTCAGTTTTCACCGTTTCACCAGTTTGACTGTTCAGACTATAAACTTATAAAAATTATATAATCTACGCGCATCTAAGGAGGTAGGATCCGCAATAAGCTCTTCAAGTTGTATTGGCAGTCTATTCCTTGTCAATAGAGACAAAAAGCTATATCTATTTTTATATTTGGAGCAGGACCAGATGTGATGTTCGATGCTATCTTCGATATTTCTCACAAACTCCAATTCTGATGATCCCCCAACTTGGTCAGATGACTAGGGGTATAGTTATGATCACTCCTTAGTCTGACAAACACAGAGACGAAATATTTAACACAAGGCTCTTTTTGAATTGTCCTTTGAATATTGACATATTTTTTACCCTTTAACAAGCTTTTAAATTCTATTATTGAAAAGAACGGTACAACATTTAAGCTTTTATTAATTGTCCCCCATTGTAGTTTAACGGGCTTCTCAATGGATAGATAGATGCGATCGAGTAATCGCATTCGCTATCTCATTTCCACGGACGACACATTGGGCAGGGACCCATTTAAAATTCGCCTTAGTTCCACGCTTGCGAAATTGCAAAACCCACTGTCGTAATATACTAAATTAAAAATTCCGGGAATTTAGACAGTTGTAAAATATACCGACTCCGTGAATAGGACATAATTTTAATAACGGTTGAAATTTATCTAAATTTAAAATTTGGTCGATTTTATAACGAAATTTTATACGAATAAGAGAAATTTTTTCTTTTTTTTCCCCTTGATTTTAGTTTTGAAGTACGGAAAAGGTGGAGCTTAATAGGGCGGATTAGCTTATCGTAAAACAGAAGATAGAGCGATAAGTAACAACAAGACCGAAATAAAAGTTCGCAATAGTACAATACATGTCGATGGTTATTTTCCCCGGATGAGGAAAGCTACATGAGAACTTCGACCAACTAGGACGATGAATAGCGAAAGAAGAAACGAATTGTACGTGTTGTGCGTGCCTGTGTGTGTGTGATGGAAAAAGTTAGACGACAGACACGCGCTTGTTGGTTGGCCCAGTAATTAAAAACCGACAAAAGGGCGAGTTTAATTAAAAAAAGCCTTTTAGTTCAGCTCAGTGATTGGTCAGATAGCATCCCCTACCCTCATGACGGCGTTATTACATCTTCGGTCGTAACGACTCATTAGAACTTTCGAGATAGAACGAAAGAGTGAGACAGAGTCAGGGAAATACGTGTGTATATATCAAAAAGGAAGCATCGTTTGTCTTTTTTTTTTTTTTTTTCGCGCGCCGACAACTTGTGAATTTCCGACCATCCAGTGTCAAACACCCACGCGTACGAAATCAAATTCAATTCTAACATTCACTGCGGCGAACCTTTTAGGTCGTGCGCGACGTACGCATTAGAAAAGCCCGAAAGAAAATTTTTTTTTACTTTTTGACGTTCCTAACGTCTTAATTTTCTTCATATTCTTATCTGTCCCTATTTCACTTCTGCTTAACTTTTCTGCCATTGGCCGAGTACGGTACCACTATTGAATAAAATACGCTAAGAAGAACCTCGTGTCATTCGCTCCGTTCGTTTTCTACGTTACGAATTTTAAGCGTTTAAAATTCCTTAATTCGTCCATTCTATATTCTGCTTCAATACTCAAGCGAAGAATAGAAATCCCCCCTCCCATTTTTCGATATACGAGCTATAGTACTTTTTATTACCGAAACATATAGAATAACGTTCCATATGTACCGCGTTTAAGTCGATATCGTAATTTTTGCTAGGCTTTAAGTACGCATCTTATGTATCCCAGATTTATCATTTATCGGACATTTCGTTGAAATTATATACGTTCGATACGACGAGTGTAATTTAAAAAAAAAAATAATAAAAAAAAATTTAAAAAAAAAATTGTTTCCCAATATAAAATTTATAACGAAACAAAAATCAATAGTCAGAAAAAAATCGCATTTCGTAAACTTTTGTCTTTCGTGTTTTAGTAATATTGTATTTTTTGTCCCGTAATAATGTAATATATTACGTTGTTAAAACGTCATTAGTTAAATAATTGAATTAAATTACACTTACTATTATTATTATTTTTATTATTAGAACAAAAATCGCCATGGTCAAACGGGCGTTTGGAAATCTAGCATCGGTGTTAAAGGATAGGAAACTAAATATTTTATTTTTTTTATTATTTTACTGTACCGACAGTTTCCTGTCATAAACAATAATGATCGTAAGTAAAGAAGTAAGGAGAAGGAAAGGTTGGAGCATGGAATATGAACAAGAGGAGGAAAGTGAAAGAATATTATTAAGCTGGCAATTCCAACGAACTGCCAGATTTGGAGCTACAAAGAGGAAAAATATATTAATTTTTATTATTATTATTATTATTATATAATTTATTTTTCGCAGAGTTTAACCATTACACGTAGCGTCCCTGAGAACAATGTAGCCACTTAGGTAATTGGAAGTGCATCGCGGCACCACTTTCTTCGTTTTAGCCGACTGTTGGATCTGACTGGAAAATCTCTAGTAAACATTCGGTTGGATTCGAATGGAACTGGAGCTTTCCGAAGAATCTTCTATATTGCTCCGTATAAACATCCTTCACGTATGAAACGGTCAAATTGTCATGTAATATGTCGTTCGATACAAAGTACGGTGCAGATGCTATTGTACGTAGGATTTTGGACTGCTGTTACTGTACTCTGTGGAGATTACTTCGACTTGCTGTTCCATACAGTTCTAATCCATATCTCCAAATTGGAGCGATGATGACCGATAAGTAAACATTCCGCTTTACGGCTAGGTTGAGAATTGATTTACGTCCTAGCAACGGCCGGAGCTGTTTAGCCCTTATTATCACAGATCTTCTTGTGTATTCCACATGATCACGCCACATTAATCGCTTATCCATATGCATGCCGAGATAACGCACGGACTCGACTTGTGGAATTAATGAACTATCAAACGTCAAGGTTGGACATCTAACACGTCTGTTGGTGAACAGGATGTGTCGACATTTAGTTGAATTGAATGATATGCGCCAAAGACTTGCCCATTTTTCTAGTCGATTCAGATGATTCTGAACCGCAGCGTTTGCATGCATAACATTCATATTAGACGCCAGTATCGCTATATCGTCGGCGAACGTAGCCAGCAACGTTAAATTCGAAGTTGGTACATCCGCAGTGTAGATGGAATACAAAACAGGACCTAGCAAGCTGCCTTGCGGTACCGATGATCTGATTGAATGTTCTTCTGAAAACGAGCCATTTATTCTAACAACAAACGAACGTTCAGTCAAGTACGATTTTAGGAGCTGATAAATATCCTCATCGAGAATTTGCCGCATCTTATATAGTAATCCCGGATGTCAGACCTTATCAAATGCCTGCGTGACATCAAGAAATACCGCGGAACAAACTTCGCGATTCTCCAGAGTTAGCGAAATTACATCAACTAATCGGTGACACTGCTGGATCGTAGAGTGCTCCGTACGAAAGCCAAATTGGTGATTCGGTAATACGTCTCGGCTCTCTATAATCGTAGCGATTCGATTTAAGATTAAAACTCCGAATAGTTCAGTCGTCGTGTCCGTGTTGAAATATGCGTGTGATACGTGGGCACTGAATGCGGAAAGCGTGAAACGATTAGAAACCTTTGACATGCATATACTCAGAAGAATATGGCGAATTTCATGGACAGAAAGAAAAACTAACTGTTGGAGAAAAGTGGGCTGGAAAAACCGATGCTGGTACAATAATACATCGGAAATTTAAATATATTAAACACAAAACCAGAAAAGGTGACGTTGCTTGCGTTACAGGGAAAAATAAAAGGAAAGGTCCGAAGAGGAAGGAAGCGCCTTGAGATGATAACAACCGGCTGGAGGAAAGAAGAAAGTGGCAGACATAATAAATGACGCTAGAACTAGAGAATATCTGTCATGATGTAAGCTAACTCCTGCTAAGGAGATGCCGCTAGAAGGAGAAGAAGATTATTATTGATAAATTTTTTGATATATTGTAAATTTCATTTTTATACTGAACAACTATTTTTTATTTTATTTTTTAAATTTTTTATTATTTTCATTTTACTTTGTCTATAAATTTTATAATGGACAACTGTTGTTAAATTATTTTTATTTTTATTTTTTACGACTACTGATTTTAGTTTCATTATAAAACTTTATATTGGACAACCGTTGTTTTTTTTTGTTTTATAATTATTTTTTATTTTACTGCCTATTGCTATGTAAAAAATTTTATATTACTGATATGTGTCGTTTGTCACATTTACTATCAGATTGTTTTATTAACATTGTTCTTCATTTTGCTAATTTTTGTGAATTGTAATCTTAAATTTATATTTTTTATCTTTTTAAATATTCACTTGATAATGGCCTAACAACAGAAAAGCTTTGTGACTTTTCATAAAGAATTTTTTTATTTTTTTATTATTATTATATTATTATTATTATTTTTATGATCCTCACTATTTCTACAATTGTAATTATGTATTAATTATTATTGTTTATAAACAGTAAAAAAGTGGTTAAAATCGCTCAATTTTGTGTCGTTAAAACATCACAAAACTGTTCAGCCATTTTCAAACAGACAAGAAATTAAAAATAAAATATAAGAAAATACTTAATGTAGATACAAAGCCTATTAAAGACTAATTTGTGTCAATAAACTAACTAGATGGCGAACGTGATAACACATTCAACCAATCAGCATGCACCTAATGATCTAATCAGAATGATCCGCACTCTATATCTAACATAAAGGTGATGGAATTTATAATATTCAAATTAATTCATTAAAATTTATCCTCGAATGCAATAAATTATTTTTATCACTCTTTTTATTATTTCCATCCTTCCCGGCACTTTTTGTTTTTTTCTAATCATATTTTTCTAGATGAAAAATTTTATAATCTTGTTTTTTTTGTCCATTTGAAAATGGTTTAACGACCGAAAAGCTTTTATTAAATTTAAACTACTTTTTTATTTTTTATATGTAAAAAAATTACTACATTCTACACCGTTTTTTATTATTATTATTATTATTATTATTATTATACGTTACTATTATTTGTGAAAAAATATGGATTATTGTTTTAAACGTAAAGTCGTTATCATTTTTGTTTAATGAGTCAGTTAACAGGGGGTAAACTTCAAGATATTTTAAAACCCGACTAGCTTATTACCCTTATATATTTAAATCAGGCAATAAAATAGATGGCAAAAAATTCAAACAGATTTTAATAGTGCATTAAAAATTTGATAATACCTTATCTATAAAAATGTAATTATATTATTAGGCGTCAATACAGTTCCGTGTCTAGAAAAAGCACATAGCCCTCTTTAAACAAGTATCATTTATTTCTGAACAGATAGTCTCGGTTGATGCACTTCATTTGATATTCTTTTGACAGAGTGAATCATAAAATTCTACTAACGAAATTGTATAATTGCCGCTTAATGGTTTCAAACAATGCTTGGAAAGTAGAAAAAATACATTAAAATAAACGGCATTAATAGTCATTATTCTGTAGAAAATTTCGGAATTTCTTCAGGCAGGTATTTTTGAATCGTGTATGTTTCTTATTTACATAAACGATCGGTAAATGGAAAATTAATTACCTATGCCGATGATGCTGTACTTCTCGTAATTTCGTGATAACTTGAAAACTCACAACGGCTAGTCCGGGTTGATGGTTACAGTCAATTAATATAAAATATTTTAAAAAAAAAAACATACTTTATAGTATGCAACCCAAAAATGAATTGAATGACTTGCAAATACAGTTGAAAGGAATTTTTCTACACAAAGTACAAAAGTACTCGGGAATCATGTTAGGCTGAAAACTCATCTCGAAAAATCATATTGCGTTCCTCTAAGTAAAATTATCATCATCGTCGTATTGTTACGTTTATTTTTACGTACAGAATAAGCTAGCATTCGAGGCACTATTTATACGCGACGCAGATGCGCGCGCATATGATGTTATACGGAGTGGGGTGCCACTGTCTTCTCCGTGATAAATAAGAATTAAATAATGACGAAAAACTTTCTATGTCACGTGTTGGCTTCGAACCACCGACCATCGAGTTGACAGTCGAGCACTGTAGAAACTACGCCATGGAAATTGACTGTTTTATTCCGCAATATTTTTCTGCGAACGACTTAGCTAGGATCTATTTAACTTTATATCAGCCAGTTATCTCATAATGCATTGAGGCTGCTGCTGCTAAATATTACACGAATGAAATTAAAAAATTACAAAAATCTGAAATAAAATCAATGCTTTATGCATGGTCCTCTGTGAGTGCAATTGTTGAATTTCGTCTATAAATATAAAACTATTTTTGTTATTTCCATCAAAGGAGGCAAAACAAGGGCGACCTTCCACGAAAAAGCTATTTTGTTCCTAGTTACAATAAAATGCACACAAGTGTACGTAAAACATTTAATTTTAAAAATGCGAACTGGAATTTCTTTAAGCATCATATTTTTGATAATATAAACTTAAACCTACCTATTTCTGATACTGACAACATTGACCACTGTCTCACCACTCTGACGAACTTGATTCATGAAGCTATTGCCCTTTCTGTTCCTATTAAGCAGAATGTTTCCCCTATATCTTCGATCCCTTCGTATATAACTTCCATAATTAAAATCAAAAATATCGTCAGAAGATCCTATACTAAAAGTCGTTCACGTACTGATTCACAAAATATTAAGAAATTATTGAATCAACTTTCGATTTTAGTTCGATATTTACTAAGTAAACATTGAAAAATTTAGTAAAATAATTTCTAATCTTTCTGTTAAAAATAATAGCCTTTGGAAGGTATGTAAACTATATACACAACACCATGAAGCACTTCCCCCAATTCATGATCCTCATACTAACACATATGCATATAATAATACCCATAAAGCAGAATTGCTTGCTGCACGCTACCTTGAGGTTCACAGCAGAAATATCCATTTAGCTTCAAGCTATCAGAAGAACAAAGTACATAAAGTTGTCAGCAGATTTATCGCATCACCTCAGATAACAACTAAAGAAGTTTTTACACATGTAAAATCAACAAAGAAGAAAAACTCGGTAGGTCACGATGGTATCCAATCTACTGTCATTAAAATGCTACCTCAAAAAGCCATCGTCCAGTTGACTAATTTGATTAATGCAATGTTTAAATTTGGGTACTTCCCTTCTAGTTGGAAAGTGGCTAAAATAATTCCAGTACCAAAACACGGTAAAGATTGCTCTCAGATAGACAATATCCGTCCAATCAGTAATCTTAGCAAAATTGCTGAAAAAATTATTCTGAAAAGATTATGTGACTTCACTAACTCTAATAATATAATACCTAGTAGTCAATTTGGATTTCAACCAAAGCATTCCACAACACAACAGATAGCAAGAGTTGCCGGCTCTATCACAGATAATTTTAACTTCAATAAACATACTGGGATGGTATTATTTGATGTGGCAAAAGCTTTCGACACAACCTGGCACGACGGTATTATCTATAAAATGATTGTTACCAGGTTTCCCAATTATCTAATTAAACTAATTAATAATTACTTAACTAATCGATCATTTTATACCATTATAAATAATGCGAAATCAAGTAGCAATCTACAAGTCAATCATTAGGCCTATTTTAACATATTCTTGTTTAGTTTGGTCTTCAGTCCCAAATGCTAGTTTTAATAGACTGCAATTAGTCAAAAATTGATGTCTTAGATGTATCCTCAATGTCCCCGTATACACTACAATTTCATATATGCATAGTTGCAGATACCATATGTAAAAGACTATATCCTCAAACTATCCCAAACATTTTTTCTCAGTTGTAGTGTACACCGTAATAATTTACTTCCAGCAACACTAAGTTATTAGATATACTAAGTATAAGCATCGACGCATTAAACAGAATGTATTATTCTCATAACATTATAATTTGTTTGCTTTCGTTTCCATTACTTATAAATGATATTACATATTCGTTATATAATTAAACTTATTATTTTTTTAAATCACCTATTGAATTTGTGATGGTTTTTTGTCTGATTTTTCCATCAATACTATTTTCATCTTGTATATTTATTATTTACCAGTTTATATTATTAGAATAATGGAGAGGGCATTTGTTCCGGTACGTTTATTAAATATTATTATAACTTTTTAATATAATGCCAAATATACGCTTTTTACATTTTTTTTACACAAGGATACAAGTTCTATACTGTGCAATATATATAGTTTTTTTAAATGTATATATAAAATTGCAATCAAGCTTACATAGCCAATAAGCAATTTATCTATATTGGTCGTGACAGGATTGTAGATATCATTCATCAATGATACTCGGAGTTACCTCGCCAATCAATCAAACCGATGTGGAACGTCTAAGGCGGTGCAACGGTTCAGTATATGGACATCATTACCACTATCTAGCATGTCAACTGCCAGAGTCAGTTCGGGTAGTATTCTAATCTGTGCAGGTAACGTTCACTATTTGTTTGGATTACCTCACGCACATACGGTACATTTAGGTCGCCGTGCAGGTTATCATTGCGCATGTACAATGGCGCATTTGATATAATTCTTAATATTTATGTTAATATTAGACACCGATGCTGTACATAAAAGGAATATACCTTAGGTCCACACCAGTTTAATAACTGCGTTATACAGCAATAATTTCGATTTTAGTGGCAACTCGGAATGTCTACCCAGAAGCCAATAAATCTCTCAATTTCATATTTATTTCTTTAATCTTCATCTTAATGTTCTCTTTTCACGTCATACGACGATCAAGCCACATGCCCAAGTACCGAACTTTACTTTCCTGTGAAATTAGACCATTAAGATAAACTGGTGGTGTGACATGTACTGACTTCGATGGGTTGACCTTAATTGCTCACTGTTGTGTCCATTTTTCTCAGTTATTTTAATCAGCCTGTAATTTTTCAGACGCCGCTATCGGATCGTTGTCGCTTGCGAACAATGCTGTGTCGTCAACGAATGCTGCAACCTCGATGTTGTTTTTAACTGGAAGGTCATGTATGTATAAGAGAAGCCCAAAACAGAACCCTGTGGAACGCCATCCTCAGCGGGATAAAATTCAGATACATCGCTGTCGAATCTGGAAGAATCTACCTGTTAAATATGAGGCCAATAGCATGTAATATGAATATGGTAATGAGAGTTTTTTAAAAATAATCCCTCATGCCATACACGATCGAAGACTGCAGAACAATACTGTTTCCTGTCGAAACAATTATTTATGTATTTCTGCACTCTATGAATTTGCTCTACCGTAGAATACTCTGGACGAAACCCAAAACTGGTAGTCTGGAATCGTACTGCAGTGGTTCCATTAATCGAGACAGCAGTAACATCTAAATTCGTTCTAAGAGTGAGTTACTTGAATACAAAACCTTTCAAAAATACCTAGGTGAGTATATTTGGACAGACAGTTGACGTTTCAAAGGCACCTCGAAATCACGATAGCGAAAGTAAAAGTTAGAAATAAGATTATCCACAAGCTACGCGACGTATCATAGGTTGCTTCGGAACCAAGACTACGAACAGATGCGCCGGCTCTTGCGTATTTCATAGCAGAATAAGATGCACCTATTCGGCTAAACATACTAAAAAACTTGGAAGCTGATCATTTTACCGCGCAGGAGATGAATGCAATTCGTAACTGGCATTGTAATGACAGTCTAGCGAGATGGAATATACAAAATGACTCTGCCTGTGACTGCGGTTAGCTGCAATAAACTATTCAGTACATCGTGCGTAAGTACCAACGTAGGGCTTTCGATGGAACTATCAATGAAATTTACGATAGTACTTCCGAATCTAGCCATACGACAAGAAGAGGAAAGAGAACCGAATTTTATAATAATTTTAATTATTCAAATCACAAAGATTTCAACTAATCGGTTTAAACGTATTTCTAAGAATTATTATTAAATATAATGGTGAAATGATCTATTTTAAATAAGGAAATAGAACGTTCGTTCGCAAATTCATGCATCGCGAGTGAATCGAGCTGACATATCTGCTGTTTACACTTATTTTAATTTTTTATAATGTGGAATGTAGTGATTTTTTTATAAAAAATCAATTGAAAAGAAAATAAATATTAGTGATTTAACTAATTTTCAATTGATTGTTTATACTTATCATAAATATCTGACCTAACTATCAACCTATTGATTTATTCATCGAATCATCCATCTCGCAACAGTCTACAAGCTGACGACCGTAATTTCGATCTCAGCTCGTGGCATAAAGTTTTTCATCATCATTTAACTCATAATTATTATACGGAACATCCGCGTTACATATAATTAGTACCACCTCGAATGCTATCTCGATTTTAAGCTAATTGGTAATGAACAATACAAATATGATGATCTACGTTTGTTCATTTATTATAATTAAAACAACGGAAACACATATCTGGGAGACGTTGGGAAAATCCTTCATCTCTGTGGGTATAGATAAAGACATAACCTAAAAAGGAAAGAGTAAAAGACATGTGAAAATGGAAAAAATTAAACAAAGAGTCCAAAAATTGAAATAAAAATCGGAGAAAATCCTATAAACGATGTACATTCTCTTTAATACCTAAGACTATATCAGTAAATTTTTATTAATATAATAATAATAATTTAAACGATATAGTAGTCCGGGTTTCCCAATTATCAAGGTAGGATGTCATCGTGTAATCAAATCTTACGTGTGTACTTTTTCTGCTCCTGTTTTTTGTACGGATAAAGAAAGTTCATCACCTATTCCTACTATTTTAACTACATGATTACTGCAATAACAATGCGTCAAAATATTAACACTATACATAAATATGTATATATATATATATATATATATATATATATATATGCCATCTAAAAACATAAATATTTATAATAACAACACCGCACCATGACTAAAATTAACATACTCCTCGAACAATAGTAAAAAAAGTAAATTTGAGCGGAACATTTCTTATACAATGTGACATACATATGTAACAGCACACACCACATTATATATATATATATATATGTGTATATATATATATATATATATATATATATATAATGTAATATATATACGTTTCTAGTTATATTAAATGCCCCTCTCCTTCGTGTGCCGAGGTAAATAAGCAAATATGTTTATAAGTTCGTTTTTATAATTTTATATAGTCTTCTAGTTCTCTTCACATAAATTACTAACGTATATCTAGTTGCATAGATAATGTTTCTTCCATTATAATTGTTCTCATTACAAAAACCATATTATGTAGATTTATATAAAAGCCACATACACTATAGATTTACGACGGTAAACAATAACAATAATAATAATAAACACTACGTCATAGTTTCGTCAACGTTAATATGTAAATAAGCCGTATCAAATTTTTATAATGGTTCCTCTATTTTCATTTTCAGCTCATCGCGACGAACAAACCGCATATCGTCAGTTGAATTTGATAAAAGAAGCTTCTATCTATTGTTATTACATTCCACCCTCTCGCCCGCCTATATATGACAATGATGACGATGTTGATGATGAAATTTTAACCGACGTATATAACAACGACGTTATTAGTAATAATAATAATAATAATATTGATGACTATTGCGATAATGATAATCATACGATATTTTGACAAAAGATGCATTGTCACACGGATTCAACATACTCGTTAACGTATTGTCACGCGTGTTAGTCATAACACGTTCCCAAGCCTAAACTTTCTACGTTCGAATAGATATTATTTCGATTCTCCATATATTCCAAGATTTCGGACGAGAGAAGAGTTCTCGGAAATATTAATAATTCGAATAGAGATACAACTTTAAAACAATGTCCGAAAAAAAATTAATATTCTTTTTTCAAATAATCGAATTTTAAAAAATGACGGTCCTCTATTAAAGTTTTAAATTTCAGATTGCAGCGTAACGTCTTCGTTAGTTTTAATAAAAGAAATTCAAAATTACCTCTTACGAATAATATTGAATAAATCTAGTGCATACTTCGGACGGTTCGCTTGATGACGTTGGCGATCATCAGAGATGGTAGGGAAAAATAATGAGGAAGTTGGGTTAGTGTGATAAGTTTGGAGAACAAGATATATATAAAATAAACCAAACAAAATCAAAACACAGTTTAATCACTAAAAGTTTTTGCTTGCAAAGCTTTTAGTGATTAAACTGTGTTATGATTTTGTTTGGTTTATAATTTAATAAATTACTACTCTCCAATATATTCAAGATTATATATTTATATATATAATAAGAATTAGTCTACGTACGTGTATAGGCCGACCGCCTAACGCTACAAAGTGTGGTATATGCGAACCAGGATATATATATATATATATATATATATATATATATATATATATATATATATATATAAAATAATATCGACACTCGTATCCCAGTTAAGTCGTCTGCATAGAAAAAGAATGATAGGAGGAGGAAATTAATTATGGGTACGAAGGTGTGAGATTAGTTCAATGCACGCCTGGCAAATACGGTCACAAACAGGCCAGCTGCAACGTACAGATACTTTTGATGCTTTTAATTTTGCCTGCTTTTTCGCATTTCAACTATGGCCTCCCAGTTCTTGACGCAATTCGTTCTCCACTGCAACCTATTTATTGCCAGATGTTCCCAGTTACTGTCCAATTCCAGTAACTTGACTAATTCCAGGATTTGTGTATCCCCTGCGTGGCCTTGCTTGTTTCCGTTTACCTTGAATTAGTTTTCCGTACAATATTCTTTTCGGAATCCTGCTGTCCTTCATCCGTATTACATGGCCTATCCAGCGGAGCTATATTGCAGCTAATAATTGTTCTATGGAGTTACTTCCACTACGCCGGAGAACGTCACGATTTGATACAAAATCATCCCATTTAATTTTTAATAAGCGCCGTAGAAACCGTTCCAGCTGTTTTATCTGTCTCCTGTATAGCACCCATGTTTCGCTTCCATACAGAAGATTTGGAAGAATAACCGCCCTGTACACGGATATCTTAGTCGAATGTTTTACATCATTCTTGTTAAAAACGCGTTTAATTAATTTAGCAATTGCTGCTGATGCTCGGTTACATCTGTAGTTAATTTCTTCATCCATTTTTGCTGTAGACGATATATTATAACTTCCCACATATGGGAAACACTGAACTCGTTCTATAGGTATGGAATTTTAGTCCAGTAACGTCTTGTTTATGCGTAGTAGAGGATTGTGATAAAATTTTTGTTTTATCAACATTAATCTTGAGTCCTAGTCCTTCACATACCGAGTTGAAACACAGTAGAATGTCTTGTATGGCTCTTAAATTGTGCGCAGCAATAACACAGTCGTCAGCATAATGCAGGTCCGTAACGTAGCATGTAGTTCACTTTGGTTTTAAGTTGCTGAGATCGCCGTCAAAACGAAACCGTATACCGATACCACGCTGCATTAATTGTAGATCTACAAGGATCATGAACGAAGTAGTGAAGCAAGTAAACAGATTTGGTACGGAGACACATCCTTATCTATCGCCAGAATTGTATTTTAAATCGTCAAAATCGTTCGTCTTAAAATTTGGCGATGTCGATTTAAATGAAAATGAAACGGATTTCGAGTATGCGACAAATAATCAAAAAATTTATAAAATTTCTAGGTTATTGATGATAATTGACATTATATATATATATATATATATATATATATATATATATATATATATATATAGTTAGATAGATAGACAGATAGATAGATAGATAGATAGATAGATAGATAATCATCATCATCATCTACAGTCAACACACTAAGTACGATATCGTGATTAACATCTAATCCGTCGGTGATTTTGTAGGGCCATGCACCCATGGACTTACTGTTGTCCTAGATCTTATCTCTATTGTCGGTAGATTCAGATAAGAGTTGAGGTAGGATGGAGGAAGGCTGCTGGATTCTAAGTGTTGTGAGAACGTGACAAGATGTTAGTATGTGGGATATAAGCAGTTGTGACATTTGACCAATGGGACAGAAAGCAGAGTCTGTGTCTTGAAGGGGATAGGAATGGATAAGATTTGAGTGGGACATTCGAAGTGGTAAGGATGACACATTTATTTTATGTTCGGAAGGGAAATGGCAACTGATATAGTGGATTAGGTTTGATGAGGTGGTTTTGTTGATTAGAGTTCATAACACGATCACAGGATTTAGTTGTAAGACATTTCAGTAAAACTTTTATATCGCTAGAGGGAGAGGGGCGAGTGGAAATGTGTAGCAGCAAGGACGCCTCCCTGGAAGTTCAGTCAATAGCCTCATTTCCAGCAAGACCGATGTGGGTGGGAATCCAAATGAAAACTATGGAAACTTCAAATCTGGTAGGTAGGTCATAGAGAAACAGTATGCGTTGTAAAGTAAACAAATTAACAAATAAATTTGCCCCACCTCCATATGCAAGAATGGGAACAAAAAAAATAATAAGAATGAATAAATAAAAACCTAAAAAAAAAAGTTTATTTTTTTAATTTTATTTCGCTTTTTCAACGAAAAACCAAGAATTCATCATATTATTCGATTTCGTTGCAGATTTTCCTAATTTAATATTATTCTTTCTTTTGTCTAATTTCTAAAAATACTCCAGCTATATTGTAATAATAAATAACAAAAAAGGCATTTTTCTTTATGAAAAATCACAAAGCTGTCGTTTGTTAAGCCATTATGAACATAAAAAGTATAAATTACTAAAAAAGTATATACCAATTTATAAAATATACAAAATGTATAAAGTTTAAAATACTAGTTGATTCTACTTATTTTCTATTATTGTTCGTGTATAAATCTGATATTGCTGCTTGTGTTGTTTATCACGTTCACCATCAGATTATTTAAAAATACTGTTTTATCACTTTAATAATTTTTCGTAAATTCTAAGAAATATTTGTTATATTTTATAAATTTGTGTATATTTTTATAATTTATATTTTTTATAATCACTCGATAATAGCTTAACAGTCGAAAAGCTTTGTAATTTTTCTTTCATAAACAAACATTTTTTTAATTTTTTTGCTGTTTATTTTTTTTTAAATCGCATGTCAAACTTTTCAAATTATGCGACACTGTTTAGAAATTAATACGATTAAATATTTTCGTTGTTTAATCACCGCGAATATCGTTAATTTTTTTTTTCTATTAATTTTTCTTTAAGACAGATCTCTACTTTCGGACGGAAAATAAAATCGCCGATTTCGAAAAAATTCGTTTATCGATACCAGCGCTATCTTTCGTGGTATAGACGAAACATTATGGTTAAAGTTTTTGAGGGAACGAAATAACGATTCTACGATTAGTTTTAATATAAACTTATAATTACTACGGCCGGAAAGGCTGTAATTAATTAAGGTAATATTTATGTTGTTTTTTTTAATAGTTTATATCTGGTGGATGCTTACTAGTCTAATATATCGTCGAAGTAGTGTTTCCTTTTAATCGTTCTTTTTATTTTTATCAAGCTGGCGTAGATTAAAATTCTATGTACGGCACAAAAAATTTTATGTACTGCACGAAATGCGAACTTAAAAATCGAAATATAATTAAAATCCGACGATTTTTTCGGTTATTAAAATTTTGCGTTGCTTAAGCTTATATAATGACAAAATATAACAACCTATGCAAGTGCTTCTCAGCTATTGTCGCTGTTTGAAATTAGACATACATTATTCACCATTTAAACCGCAGGCAAACGAAAGAGATCCAGACGAAGGACCACACTTACATCGATAGGATGAGTAATTTATTGCCTACGGACCCCCCTAAGATCGATACGACGATCCAACGATCTTTTTTTCTTTTTAGGTTACATTATATATATATATATATTAGCAGCTAACTCTACCCTTAGATAAAACGACCTTTATATATATATATATATATATATATATATATATATATGCGCTCCTTCACTGTTTTTGATAGAAAATAAAATCTTTTCTTTTTTCTCTCCCTAACACACTCTCTTTATAATATATATATACGTAGTTATATATATATATATATATATATATATATATAATACGCAGGTGCATATATATATATATATATATATATATATATATATATATATATATATGTGAAAATATACACGTGTCTACATTATGGTACACTAATTTATATTGAATTGTTTTTTTTTAAGTTTTAATGTAAAATTTAAACGTTTATTATTATATTTTTTACGTTCGTAGGATACATTATTTATTTTAATTATTTAAATGATTGTAGTCACTGATGAATGAAAAAGGTAGGAACGTTGTATCACACGCTTCATTAAAAAATAAACTCTTAATACAACGTAACATAATTGAACGACTTACAACGTAATAAGCTAAACAGTGATGCCACTATTAATACATAAAATTATGATTGTATGCAGAGCTTGTTACACTTAACATTCCCCCTCAAACTCCGCACGCAATAATTTATATTTATTATAAACAATAACAAATTATAAAATATTTATACACCTAAGCCCATTAAATCACGCATTTGGTCAAATAACAACTTTGGCAATGATTTCGTTAACCCCATCCATCAGCCTTTTGCTGTTTAGTATTAATATATTTAACTTCTATAATACCTGTCTCGATATAATCACGAATGAAATGATAGCGAATATCGATGTGTTTTGTTCTGTTAGTGCCTTCAACCTAATGTGTATAGCAATCTCATTATCTTCGAAAACGACATATCTGGTCTTCACACCGAGATCCTCTAACACCTCTAATACTCTTAACACTCACTAATCATTACTGATATGCATTATACTCTGCTTCCGTAGAACTCAGAGCAATAACATTCTGCTTTCTTGTTCACCATCCTACTACATTAACAAATATTTCAATCACAAAACTACTAACTGATTTCCTATCTAAACGATCTGCAGCATAATCGGCATCTGCATATCCATTCAATATACTTATTTTTCCACGGGTATACATTAATCCAACATTCATAGTACCCTTTAAATATCGAAAAATTCTCTTTAAAGCTATCCATTTTGACTTCGTAGGATTTTCTTGGAAACGACTTAAAAAATTTACAGAAAACATTATATCTGGTCGAGTACTACCTGCTAAATATAACAATGAACCTACTAATTCTCGGTAAGGTTCTTCACATATTTCATCCTTTGTACATTCATTAGATAAAAAACTCGCTTCCATTGGCGTAGTAATAGGTCTACATTCCGACATACAATAATCGATCAATAACTTCTCAATAAAATCAATTTGATGTAATTTCATCGTCGATCCATCACGCACAATATTAATACCAACAAATTTTTGGCAGTACTTAGATCCATCATTTTAAAACTGTTACCCAACATCCTAATAATGATGTTCATTTCTCTCAAATTGTCAGATACTTGCAAAATATCGTCAACATACACTAGAAGATAAGTACATCTCCCATTTGTAATTCGTACATACAAACATCTATCCACTTCTGATTGAATAAAACCTAATTGTGACAAAAATTCATGTAATTCCCCATATGCTGGAATATAATTAACACGAATACCTTTATTCCTACAATACTTCAAAAAAACTTTATCACGATACTCTTCTCCTCTCTTTCAACCAAGTAGAAATCCACTTTTCATATTCAAAAAATAGATTGCTTTAAAACCTGTATAATCATCAATAAAAGAGACAAAATATATACTCATCACTAGAAACTGGATTAATCTGACTACAAATATCCGTATGTATCATTTCTATGGGACGAGATCTACGAGAATTCACAGTTGTATTATACGGATGTTTACGATGTTTTGCTAAAAGACAAACAGCACATGATATCAAGGACGAAACTGGTTTAAGATTATTGGCGACCAAAGCATCGAGGATTACTTTATTAGGGATACATGTATGAATATTTGATAAGATTAATTTTCTCGAAGTTTTAGCAAACTTTTCAGCCGGTATGAATTGTTTTTTTTTAATTTTATGCCTTTATGAGTGCAAATAAATGTATTCAGTTTTTCTACGGAATCGGGTTTTAGAGAGTTTAGAGGCGAATAACCTTTTTTTTATATTACCAAGAGCAATTATATATTCTTGTAATTTTGTGTTATCGAGAGAAGAGAAGGCAACTGCTTGATCTTTTGTTACAAGTTTTGCAACATTCGAACAGAATTATTATAAAAAATACTTTGTTTGCCTTTTTGGATTTTTGTAACAATTAGGAACCTGTTTGAAAATTTAACTAAAGAACTTAACAAATTAAAACACAACTAGACTTAAAAAATTAACGCGGAAAACGAATGTATGAATCACATCGACGCGTGTATGTTTATTTTATTTTCGTTAAAATGAACATCTTTCTTAACGCACTCGTTGTGTTATATTCACAAACTATTGTAAACATACATTAAAAAAAGACGTAAATTACAATAAAAATTGTTTCATATTTTAAATGATCCTTATTAAATCCTGATCTGAAGCCAGCCTGTTCTTTTGGCTGATTGAAATCAATTTGTTGTGTTATTCTACTCATTATTTATTATGCGAGAAAATAATTTATACATTTGTGACAGTAAAGTAATTAGTCTGTAATTGCTCAGATTGCGCATATCTCCATTAAAATGTACAAAGATTACTTCTGCTTCCATCTATGTGGTTGGTATTTTAAGTTCTTCCAAACACCGATTGAAACGTTAACAAATTTCAGGAATCATTATGTCTCCACTATATATATATATATGTATATATCCTATATATTTTATTATTAAAAGTATTTATTTTAAATTTTATATTTTAATTATTATATTTTATTTGCCAAAGTAACCCTTTACTCTAAACTCGCTATAATAAATATGTATTTACATATATATTATATACTATCCTTGTTTTTCTTGTAAAATTGTGTTTATTTAGAAAATATATTTGAATATGAATTACACATTATTAAAAACTGTTATATACATAACCATAACTACTTTAATCGTGTGGAATTTCATTTCATAAATTTGCGGACTTATAACCAAAAATGTTCGTTTTGACAAATATCAAAATTGACATCCGAAATGTTGTTTTGGAAATTAATTTTGAAAATTTTCGATGAAATACTTCCCCCGAAATGATTCTTTCATTGATTACAAAATAATTTTACAACGATGCGATACCTTAAATCGAAACGGTGCCCGAGACATAAAATTATATTTACCTATACATACTGTAGAAAGCAAATTTCCAAGCATTTGAAATTTTAATGGTTAATGCGATCGAGTTGGACTCAATAAGCATTTATTAAAAGACGACGACAATAAAATATTTCGAAATTTCTAATTTGCAAACAGACCTTTTTTAATTACAAAACTTCAGCCGCTTCTATTAGGCTGCGCTCACATTGGATACGAATTGCTATCGTATGTAAACGTACGACAACGGTCGTACGAATTGAGTGCGCACACTGTACTCGTTCGTTCGTACGAACTGGGTGTTTTTCTCAGTTGGTAAGTCGATTGCGCTGTAGTGCTTTCGCGTTCTGTTTCTCACTATTTCATAATGAATAATAATTTGTATCTCTTAGATAGTTCTCTCCTGAATCGAAGACTTTCGTTGCACGCATAGATAATACGCATTTCCGAATTTTATGATTAATTTATTTTTCTTGTTTCTGGTAAATGTAAAAAAAAAAAACAAATTGAAAAATAAAAATATATGTACATCTATGTTAATAATTATCGTCTGAATAATAAATTAACATAACAAACGTTTCGTGTAATATGCACATGATGATCTGCCTGTATGCATATACCGGAATGTATTAACGTATATTTGTCGTGAATAAGCAGCAGTGTGTATTTTGCCATTTACACATTATTGCGAATAAGCGTTTAATTTTATCATAATTTGAAATAAATTATAATTTTAATTTGAATAATTATTATTATTATTAATATACGTGTTATTTTCGTCATTATACTTACAATAATAGTCAGAGGTATTATTATTATTATTATTATGTTATTCTCTTCATTATTATTATTGTTAATATTTAAAGAACTTTCGCTTCTAGCTGCGTATGTCGAATAGATTTTTATCACTCTCTAGTATAAATTAGTTACATATTTCCACTTCTTTTCAATTCACAGCCAGTGTGTAATATTCTTCGGTCGATGCAAGTATGCACGTGTAGTAATGTATATAATACGCACATGTTGAACACCTAAGGAAGGCGCAGGCGAACAAAACACACATATATATATATATATATATATATATATATATATATATATATATTAGCAGCTAACTCTACCCTTAGATAAAACTACCTTTTTTTCCCACATGTGTATATATATATGTTTTTTTGGGTGGAACGAATCACCAGAAATAATAATAATCATAAAAGACTACCGTAGAATCTTGTCCCATCGTTTAATTTGGCATTTACACGACAGCTCCTAGCTGGAGTTCAAAAAGGGTCATGGATCGCTTTTGGATCACGGCCATTTAAACTGTTCAGGCTGCCGATGTTGAAGAAGAAGAGATTATATCCGATGTAACTTTAATAGGCATAATGTAGGTGTTTTATATACATGTATGTATAGCGCCTTACGGGTAAGTTCTATCTCTCTATGAGTCGGACCTTTAACCAGAATCAGGCAGGTTTATAGAGCGTGGAAAATTAAAAAGACCAGCGTGTACGATGACCAGCTGCGAAAAACTAATAAGCAGTCGTAAATCAACAGCGGTTACTTGTAGAAAGCTTCAGGTAGAAGATTCCTGTAATGGTCGTCACGAAAAGTTTGCAACATCGTACCACTGTTTCACTCTCAGCCAACTGTGGTCGGGGCTGTTCAAACTATACAGCGCTACTTCCGTAGTAGTAACCCCTCTTTCCCCTTTGCAACTATTCCTTTGTCCTTCGTATCGTATTCAATGATCGGTCGAGGATTAAAAAGTTCGTAAACCCTGAAAACTCCTAAAACGCTGCTACCGCTCCCATTAATAAGGAAATAAATATATTTCCTAATTATCGAAAATAACGAATAATTCGAATATGTCAAAGAAAATTTTTTATTTTTCTTTATCTATTATTTTTTTTTTTGGAATTTAGATCGCATCTGCTATAAATCCGACGGCTCGCCTATAATGTCTTATAGTCGATTATATTTCAGAATCGATTTCGAAAGAGCAATTATTTATTTTTATTTTGTTGTTCGCAAAAATCTAGAGAGCGATTTTAAAAATAATATACGGTCGAATTATTTCGGTGGACAAAATTGAAGTTATACTTAAAACCCGAACAACGAAGATGATCGTATTAAACAAAGAAAACCGAAAATTGATAAAAAAAAAATAAAAAGATGAACAAAAACGCCGCGAGTAAAATAATAGAAAATAGAAAACAGCGGCTAGAGGGGTTAGAGCGAATTTGGGAAAAAATAAAAAAAAAAAGAAAGTTTCGCCGGTACTAATCCAGGTGGAAATCGCGCCAGCCTTTACCGATCCTCAAAGGCTACGGATTAGGGCGTCCACGTAGTCGACGGAGAGAAGACCTTCTTTTGTTCGCGTCCTAAGCACCGAATGTATAGAGGTAAAGGTATCAAAATCTACTCTACGCCAGCGCGTAAGCAAAACCTTCTCGCGCATGTATTCAATCACACGCGAGATGACACTCCGAGAAAAAAAATATACACGCACTCGCGATAAAAATTCTAGTAAAATACACACAGATACGTACATACATATCGCGAATATACAAATAAATACGTTAAAAGGAGGTGGAGCAGAAATTTCGAAGGCTTACCAATTTACTTCCTTTTCATTTTTTTATTTTATATATATATATATATATATATATATATATATATATATATATACATATATATAATGTCATACGCCGGTACTCTACTATAAATAAATGCATACGTACTCTTTCCCGTATGTATATATTTCTGGAGTCGTTCTACTAGAACACCAGATACAAGCTCCTCCAATACATACGTATATTTACTTACACCGAAATAGGCGTGGAACGGTATTTCAAAATCGATTAATTTTACAGTTTTACCACCACTTCCATAACGAGCTCAGACGTAGGAGATAACCAAAAAGTGACGATGGTACGTTCCAAATGAACGAAATAACATACATTATATATATATATATATATATATATATATATATATATATATATATATGTATATATATGTATAAATATACTTTACGTGTAGAACGTATATACTTGGTATTAGATGATATATGGGATCAGCTTGAAAAAACAAATACAAATTTCGCTGGAAGAAATTTAACCCAATTTTAAGTTTTTCCGTCGATTTTGATGTTATTTTATAAACACTCACACATCTATTATACGTCATATTTAACAACTCGAACACACGCATACGATCGATACTCGCGTATATTATAGTGTATTTCATTCATCACGAGGCCTTTCATTTTTACAAAACGTTACGGACTGTACAAAGTAAATACATATACAAAGTGCCGCAATTTCCTTTATTATTCCCCCGAATCAACTATGGATGTTGATCTATATAAAATAAAAAATTAACTTTTTATATTTTGTAACTCGACCGACTCCGGTAAAATGTTTAGTAGAAAATCGGCGATATTAGAGAAGGTAATTTAATCGTAATTATGTAATGTGTTTTTATTTTATACTTTAAAAAAAAAATATCATACAAAATTATAATATCGATTCTAACGCATAATTTTATATTAATCTAGCTCCGGTATATCAGACAAAACGGTCATATTCGAGAAGCTACGGTAATGTTAATTTCATTTTAGAAATTAAAACTATATTTCAGTTTATTCTTAATTTTGTGCCATACTCTTCGAGCGTTGCGATCATATCCACCTTTCTTTTGCATGCTGAACGAGCTCCTAGACTGAGATGGCATCCACTCCTATATATTCTTTTTTGTCCTCAATTTACTCTTAATAGCTGTTCTCTAACGAAGTATCCGAAATATTCTATTTTCTTCTTCGTTATCCGCATTTCCAACATTCTCTACGCCGAAAACTTTCCGGCTTGGTATTTCGCAAGTCCGTGAAATCTTAACCATTCTTCCGTGTATATTGCTGTTGTTTCGTTTTAACTTGCCGTTGTTTATCGAGCTACTTCGATATATACCGTACAGCAATATAGGGTAGACGTAGCGCTGGACCAGTCATGATTAAATTTAAGAATCTAAGCGTAGTAGATTCTTCGTATTGTTAAATATATACCGAGATCGGGATCGGAAATATTTGCTTTAAATTTCGGCATTTATGTTTAGCTGGTCCCTTACGATAGGAGCGAGGTATTTAAATTTCGTCTACCTTTATTTTATTTATTTTTTTATTTTAATGAGCGCAGCAGGATCTTTTCACCCAGCTTGGTATAAAATCACTTGAACGGACATATTAAACGTTATAGCTAAATATACACGAATGTGTTTAATAAGTAAGTAGGTAAGAAGTATTTATTGGTAATGGTACTTCGAGAGATGTAATTTGATTATATAATAAAGATTAAATATTGTTGAGAGCTGTAGTAAGAACATTCCAAAAATACACGATCCGCATCTGATATTTTATTATCATCTGAAGAATGAGGTGAAAAATGAGAATTTATGAGATTGGTATAGGGACGATGGAAGATGATTTTTTCCAAATCGTAATCTATATAAAGTAGTAATGAAGCATCGAAGTATTATGCGGTACTATTTTATGCTACTAAACCACGATTTTATGGGAATTAGAGGTTGAACCGATCTGGTAATATGCAGCTAGATAAGGTATAGACCATTCCAATATTCTTTACCAGCCAATTTTGATAAGACACAAAAGATCTGTGAAAGGTCTATACGCAATGAGCAACACCGCTATTCGAAGCGGAGCCTGGCTTCTGCATCGGCAACAGTCGAATATGTCGGAATGTCCAAGAATCCCGGAGAATCTAAACGGCAATACCGGATTCTAACAGCGAGGAAACCAAAATTCGGATTTTATATAAATAAGGCGATGCACGGGGATTAAATGAGAACGATTTTAGTTAAACAGCCTTCTAATCGGTAAGCTTCGACATTTCATTATTAATTGTAATTAAAGCCTGATCAATTTTCCGCCTCGCTAACCTATCATCCATTTTGTCTTTTTCGCATTAATACGCAGAACTTCCCAACGACTGAGTTCAGTTTATTAAGCAAATACGGGAGCCAGTGCAGCTGCATATCGAATATTACTGAATTACTAATTTCGTTTAAATTTATTAAACTTCCTATTTAACGACTATCCTATCTAACAGCAGATATTCGATATTCCGTTTTTCAATTTGTTACTCCGCGTTTTATTAGCGGATAATATATTTTAAAATCCGATATTTTCTCCGAGTCAGAGTTCGCAGTATTTTAATTACGAAAAGAATTTTCTTTTAATCCGAATCGTGTCGGTAGTCGAATTCCAGTATTCCGGAACAAAGCTCATTCATCGTGGTTGAAGATCGAAAGGTATAAACATCGGATCTGGACAATTTCAATCGAGATACAATTATTATTATTATTATTACTATTAATCGATAAATTATTTCGATCGTTGGTAAATAAATTTCGTCAAATATATATATACGTAGTAACAGAGATCGAATGTAAAATATGAAACCGACGCGAATCGAAAATTAGATTTATCTCGTAAGTTACGGTTAATTTTAGGCGTCTCGAAAAATAAGACAGAGACAGAAATATAAAAAAGTATATAGAATATATATATACATATATATGTGTGTGTGTGGATGACACGTGTGGCAGATGTTATAATTTTAAGCAAAATTTCCGACTGTCCGGGAGAAAACTAATTTACATATAATTCTGTAGGAAGATTAAATAATTCGTCCAGCTTTGTCGCAAAAGGTCTCTTTGGGATATCGCGGCATAATTTGCGCAAACACTTTACGACGACTTCAATACGATATTAACTATTAGCATTTTTAATACAATTACCATTATCATCATCCTTGCCACTATTGTTGTCATCATCGTCATTATTATATATCAGCATTATTATATATATCAGAATTATTATATATCAGCATTATTATATATCAGCATTATTATTATTATTATTAAGATTTCCACGTTATCCTATTTGTCGTATCCTTTTTCTACCTTATTTCGGCATTTATTTTCTCGATTAAAGATTTACAAAATTACACCAGGGTGTCAATTGAACTACGCATAGATGTTTGTATTCATCATGCACACACATTACCATATATATATATATATATATTTCATATATATATGTACATTAGGCAAAATGAACTTCGTATAATATTATTGATCGATTTGTCACGCAAAAGCTCGATGAAGCGAAATGTGCGTCATTAATTGGAACACGCTTAAATGAGTTGTCGTCGAACGGGAACGCTTGGAAAAATTTAAAACAGATATAACCAAAGGAGTTTAAAGGTCCTGTACAGAGGAGCAGGAAAAAACAGGCAGACACGTTAGCTAAATGAGATTTATAGTGATACGGTTTATGATGAAAGAAAAAAAAGGTTCCTCGGTCTCCCTAAGCCGGCTGTTAGGGTACAGACTCCGATCATCTAGAAACGAGCAAAACAAAAACAATACGTACAAAACTCACACGCGACCACGGTACTATACGATACGAATGAATTCTATTGCTCTCCTACCTGCATCTATTTACTACCTACTCAGCACTCTCTCTATATGTATATACTCATGTATACGATATGTAATACACGAGTATTCAGCATACATTTATGTGTATATATATATGAATATACGAATATACACATATATATGTGTGCGTGTGTGTTTATATATATATATGTGTGTGTGTGTACGGGGGGGTGAGTTTGAGGGGGAAAGAGAGTGTTCGATGTAAGATAATCGAATACCTCAATTATAGAAAGATTATATATTTTGTATATATATATATATATATAAACATATATATATATAAACATATATATATATATATATATATATATATATATATATATATATATATATATATATATATCTGTACATACATGTTTATAGATATACATTTATATATATTTTCTCGCATGCATCTATGCATACAAATATACACATTCATATATATATATATATATATATATATATACGTATATAATACATTATCATGAATTATTTTGTTAATCGTTAAGTGCCTGTTCATAGGGCTATGTAATGCAAATATTTATATAACACGCTCATATATACAAAGTCATTTTAAATATACTCATATATAAATGTAATATTATTTATTTAAATATATTTTTATATAATTTGTTATTTCAATGCGTACATATTTTGGTGTATTTCGGTTGGTTTTTTCGTCGTCATTAACCATATAAAATTTTTATTATTTCTACGCGTTAAGAAAACGCATTTTTACCTTAATCGCAGTCTCACACATTTTTACACAAAATTATATGCACGTATATGTAAATTAATTCCTATATTATGTATATTATATATATATATATATATATATATATATATGTATATATATATATATGTATATATATATATATATATATATATATATATATATATATATATATATGAGTTATAACTACTCGTGTTAAAGTCCAGGTGTTCTAGTAAATACACATCCGAAACCGAAATATTAAGTACGTAAGAGAAAGAGAGATATAGAAGACGATCAATAAGCCGTGAAGAATCAATTAATATATGTATATATATATATATATATATATATATATATATATATATATATATATATATATATATGTATATATATATATTCTTATTTTAAGAATAACGAACCGTTTTCGAATTTCGTTTAGGATCATTAGTTAGCAATTCTTTAACAACTCACGCCTCATCTACCACAGTAACCATTTTTTTTCTTCTATTAAGTATCCACAACTAAACTTACTTTGAAGCATTGTCGATACTTTTACACGTATAAAAAAAAGTATACGTTAGGGACATACGCAACAATGTGCTCGCCGACACATGCACACATACACACACACAATAGGGATACATATTTTTAGGCGACCCTTATCTGGATATGTTTTAATATTTTCGAACGCTTCATCGACCAAATATGCGTCAATAATGTTTTTGCTTTCTGCCGCAACAACAACAGCAACAATATTTATCCGATCACTAATGAAACAAAGGTTTTTTTAAAAATTATATTACGAAAAATAATAATAATAATAATAACAATATAATAAATTAATTTGACTTAGTCAGACGATGTAACGAATTATAATGTGTGAATTTATTTATAGAGGTACACATACGTATTTACCTATACATATACTACATATAAATAGATATAAAAATTCACGAACACACGCCTATATACCTATATACGTGTGCATATATATATATATATATTATTTGTGCAACATTCAATGTCTCAAGTAAACATTACTACAGAGATATTTTTTTATTATATACCTTCATTTTAATATTGTTTTAATATTCATTATTATTATTATTGTTGTTGTTTTTGTTATTTAATCTTGTATTATACAACTCTGACTAATCTGAATTTGATTTCGTGCATGTGATACGTATTCGCCATCTCTATATATATGTAAATGTTTACTTTTGTACCTTTATTATCCTGAAATATATTGATGGATTGATGGATTGATTTATTATTATTATTGTTATGAACATTGCGAAAACCCATACGCGTACAAACTTCAATTGTAGCTGGTACAACTTTCGAGAATGAGAAATTGTGATGTAATTTTCCTTCGAAATTCATTCTCACGTATTTTTCGCAATAAATTACTACGTCCATGGTAAACTATTATTCGTCTCGGACGAAGTAAATTTGGAATGTTCCTTATCGCGCGATAAAATTATAAATAAAAACTTTATACGAAACGCGGGGATAAGGATCGTGAGCTGATCTGGATAATAAGACTGAGGAAAATTAACTATTCAGGACGTTTGATAGTAACCATCCCCAAACAATACTGATAGACGCAGTCAGATATGGTGTTAGCCGCAGAAGGACGTTACGGATTTCTAACATCTTAAAATAGCGATTACTATCACGGCGTACATGCTAAATTATTTTAATCGTTGTACGTAATTATGTCGAATTAAGACTATTTGCTTCGTGTCAACAAAAATGGCATTCGATCCCCTGATTGAATAAGATCTACCAAATCAATAATTCCGTTTTCCCCCTGGGAGACTTCGCTTCCAAACCGTGGAGGAAATTTTGTTCTCAGCAGATTGCTGCTGGGTCATACGAGACTCACCCATTCGTACCTGATCAACAGAATACCGGCTCCTCAGTGCCCCGTGTCTAGCGTCACGCTTTCCATCTCCCATATCCTCATTGTACTCCTCACTCAGATTGTCTTTCTTCCTCACTTTCTCTTCTCTTCAAAGATGATACTCTCACGATTCCTTGATTTAACTTCTTCTCCCCCGTGCCACTAGCCTTGTTAATTCGGATTAATAATAATAATAATAATAATAATTTAGGTTACCAATTTTTTTATGCGTCGACTGTAAGTTACTATACGGTCGTACGAAGGCGAATAACGGATTATTTACAAATTTTATACGAGAAGACGAAAATCGACGAACGAGCTATTTAGCCCGAAGAAAAAAACCGAATTTCTCCGAAACAATCGTACACAAATTATGCTTTTGTTTAATGTAGTGATTTTTAAGAAATAAACAACGAATAAAATAAAGATCAATCAATAATAAATACAATCCATCAATCAATAATAAATATAATCCTACTATAATTGATAAAATGTGTAAAAGAATCGTACGACAAAAAGTGCAGAAATAGATGAAACGAATTATTTAAAAGTATAAAAAAATAAAAATATTTAACAAATATAACGTGAATTTAGCAATAAGAAATAATAACGAATTACTAAAATCAATTAGTACCAACGAAATAGAAAATAGAAATATATTTAAAAATTCAGTTGTAATCAATCTTAAAAATGAATGCGTAGGACAAAAAGAGGCAGACAATTCGCAATCAGATTTAAAGAGAAGAATACACAAAATCGATAATATTAACCGAAATTATTGACATACGGAAAAACATTATAAAAAGAAAATTATGCTAAGAAAAATTGAAATATAAATTCCTGACCAAGAGTAAGTTTTAAGAAGTATATTATAAATTTAATGAATTTTCGTACTAAGCGATAAAGTGTTTATTTTTCCGGCTGTTTAATTGTTTATGTATAAATTTTATATCGCTGATTCAAGTTGTTTACCACATTCGCTATTCGATTATTTTATAAATAACTATTTTTTCACTTCGCTATTTTTGTAATATTGCACATTTAAATTAAATATTTTTTTTTAGATTATATTTTACGTTTTCCTTTTATATTTTTTGTAAATTCCGTGTATTTTTATATTTAATTTTTTTATGTCCACTTAATAATGGCTTAATAAAAGCTTTGTATTTCTTTTTATATAAAAATGTCATGATTTCAGTAATTTTTTGTTTATTATATAATATATATATATATATATATATATATATATATATATATATATATATATATATATATACATTTTTCTCAAACAAATAATTGAACTACTTGTAACTGTAATTAACAATGCGAGTGATGTAATATATATTTGATAATTCGGTAAAAGTACATAAAATTAATCATATAGTCAGACCGATTAATCGAAATTAGTCGGGACTTATTACTAAAACACAATCCATATTAATGAGCAATTAATGGTCAAAGAATAACCGGAAAAAAGCTTAGAAATAGATAATTACAATTCCAAAAAGTATCTGGTACGAATTTTTGTTTGCCGACTATGTTGCACAACTTTATTTTAAACTACCTTTTTTTTTTTCTACTCTAATATGTTTCAATTAAAATATAAAAAGGGAATAATTTTATATGAAGCCATCTTTGAGTCAACAACTGAATATTGCAGATTCATTATCTAGTAGAAGCAAAAAACGAGTAAAAAGAAATTATTAGGACCGAATACGAGGAAAAATTTTAATAGGCGTCATCCGGATATGGCTCGATATCTTACATATCGAGCAGTGTTGTTAAAAAAAAAATAATAATAATAATATTTCGCTATACCTTACGATATTTTACAACATTTGACTAATGTCACACAACAGCGGACATAAATATATATATATATAGAAATAATAGTTGCCTGAGCGCTCGATTGCGAGCCCAATGTTCGAGCTTCGATACCAGCTCGCAGCGTAATGTTTTTCATCATATACGTATCTTTTGATTATCACGGAGATGTAGTACCCCCACTTCGTATAACTTCATATGCGGGCGCACCTGCAGTTCCACGTAATTAGTACATTGAACGCTTACGCAAATATAATAAATTGTAAAATAGTCAAGATGTTCGCAACGAATTATTATGACGATGGTAATAATTGAGTGACACTATTACCGCCGGTGGACGCCCAGCTCCCAAGACATTAGAGAGAACGACTTCCCTTGGAAAAACAGGCTTCTATGATAAAAATTATCGTAAACGAAATGGTGTCCGTAAAATTACAAAAGCGCGCCATTAAGACATATTTTATGATTCAAAAACGTGGATATGCGCAAAACAGATAGAAACATTTGAAATGTGATATTGGAAACGGATGAAGAAGAAAATTTGAACGTAAATATGGACAAACTGAAAAAATTTTAAATCGAATCCGCAGAGGTACTGAACCAAATTAAAAACTCCGTTGAATAGATAACGTAGATAAGATTATTATTCGATCAGATAAATGAGAGTAACCTAAGTATTAGTATAACCTTCGATAAAATTGACAACAGACATCAGAACCATAATAATTTCTGCAAAGTTCAACTGTTTCGAAAAGTAGTGTACTCCGAATGCCGTGTCGTTGCATATTGCCTCGGAAATGTTGAATTCGGTGTTTCTGGTATTTGGCATGAATACTGTTTTGTTTAGAATCCCGCGCCATGATCCGTTGCCGAATCTTATCGGAGATATCCGTTTATACGTTTGCTTAATTTTTTTTTTATACACTTCAACAATGAATCATCGTTCATTTGCTACGGGTGAAAGTTGTGGTAAATAATTATTAAGAGTTTTGTTTTAAAGATCAATTAGTACTGTTTATTTTCTTAGTTTTATTATTGAACATGGTTTTATCTATCGGATGCCTAGTCTGAATCTCCATCTGAGTATTCTTTTTTTCTCTCGCAAGCTTTTTTTTAATTATAGAAGGGTGTGTTGCCGCAATTTGTCGAACGTCTGACTAAAATCCGTGTAAATATAATCAATTTTAGTCATAGTAGATCCGGACTTTAATAAACCACGTTGTTTAGGAATAACTCTATATGTAAATATAACTATGTAGCCTTTCATGTAAAATGGACTCCAATTTTTGCTGGATACAGATAGCAGCGAGATGGGACGGTAGTTTTCCTCTACACAAAAAATTCCTGTGATTTGAAAATTGGAATAACCTTAGCTGTCCTTAACAACACAGGCCATTTACCTGTTCTAATAATCTGATTAAAGTGGCTAACTATACCGAACACAGTTTAAAGAATGTTGCCGGTAATCTATCAGGTCCAACACTCCACTCGGGTTTCAGAATGTTAATAGATTTTCTATAATCATTTACGACGATTGGAGTAAGATTTAAGTGTCCCCCCCCAATTGCAAATAATTTTTTTATTTGATTTTTTTATATTAATAAAAGCATAGTCGACAAATCGCAAAATTAATATTAATGCACGGCGTAATTTCAGTAGTTGGCTGCTTTACGCGTGATCGTGGTTATCATTTAAATAAAAAAATTAAAAAAAAAAAAAAAAGATTAATTTAAAATACCACATAATTTGTTATAAATTGGAGACCGCGACCACATCTAAGTATCACGTAATATTCCACCCTCTGATCGTTTTAATATATATATATATATATATATATATATATATATATATATATATATATATATTTATGCCGCGATAGATAATCACGTTCGAATAAGATAAAAAGTATCCTTTCAAGAGGGCAAGAGTCTATAACACAAAGAGCGAGAAATCCTAAAGCTTCATTTATATTCCATACATAAACAAAAACGGTGACGAAGACTCAGCACGTTCCAGCTTCAAAATATCGTCGTCGCGAAGTAAATACGCTACATAGAACAGTGTCGTCTCCGAGTAGTAATTAGTTTCGGTAAAGATTGCAGCAGCGTGGTAGAAAGAAATTGCCTGAAGTTAATTTTTTTAAGGTAAAACGTGGTTTCGGAAATTTCTTTGATACATTTTTAATACGTATACATATTAAAAAGAAATATTCCTCCAAAAAATGAAACTATTCGCAGAATGCGAGAAATAACATTTGGCGTTGCTTACAAGCTTTTATACACGTGGAACAAGATGAGATCCCAAATGGAATCGCCAGTTACAAGTTAAAAATCATATGGCAACATTGTTTATTTATGCATATATATGTCTATACATATATATGCGCATGTGTATTATAAGTGAGTGTGTGTATGTTGTAGAACTTATATAGTTTAATTCCATCAGTGTTTTTGTCATTAGTAAAATAAACAAAAAAAAATGTAGCATGTTATATATACGTGACCTATAATTCTCTATTTACAAATGATGATGTAGCGAACTTTTCTTTAGCTATATATGTCTATATATAATGCTGTTTTAGATATATATATATATATAACACATTGCGTATACATATAAAAATATATTTGTGTTGGGAGTGTATTCATGTATATATATATATATATATATATATGTGTGTGTACATGTACATACGTATGTATGTATATTTCACAACTTTCTTCGCAAATAAAAATTATGAGCTTAAAACTTCTAACGAAATTTCACAACGAACAAAAAGTATTTTATACATACATACATATATATATATATATATATATATAATATGTGTGTGTGTGTCTGTGTGACATAAAAATAACACGCGTGTACACACACTAGCCTATTATTATACGTACACGGGAACTGTACAATTTTCTTCTTTAATCTCGCCAGTTGTAGGTCTATCTAGAGAGAATACCTTAAGTCTTCTTCTCGTTTCTTATTCGTTATTCGTTTCATTTATTTATTTTTTTTTTTATTTAACCGCAATATTTATACGAAACGAAGATAAAATGAGATGGAACGTAGAAAATGTGGAACAGGGCGACTTGATTCAAATTTGGTTAAGCGTCCTTTTCTAGCTACTTCTAGTTGAGTCTGTATCTCGCGCGCGTTCTAACCATCTTCGTCGGTAAGTTAGGACACTCTAGTCAACGTATTATTGTTCGTACGCCGGTACAGAAGCCAGTTAGCCAAATGGATCTCATTAAAAATTCCATTAAATCTTCTTATCTGTCGCTTTTTCGCTGTATAACCAACCTCGATCGTGTTTCTTCGTCTATCCGTCTTCGGGAAAGTTCAATCCCTCTACACCATTTTAAGAACCTCGGGGGGTTGGGGAAGACGATTTCCACTTTTTCTTCTATAGCTAGGAAAAGAAAAAGTAATTACTCTCTTCCTTCTGCTCTTCAGCTCCTCCGGCAAGCAACTACTCCTTTCGCGTATTATTTTCTTTGGTCGGTCGACGGATTTTTCTACTTCATCATTCTCTACCCATGTCGTCCGCCCCAGTGTTCGTTAAAAAGTAGAAATCCGCATTTTCCTCCTAATTTCCCGACAAGCGATTCTTTTTTTTCCTTTTTTTTTTTGTTCTTAACCGGAATATTTTTCCCAGAGACGAGTTAGTCATCTTTTCTTTTTTTATTTTGTTTTTCTACCGTCATTCTCGCTAATTCCTCTCCTTCTGCTAAATAACGGATTCTTTTTCCACTTATAGCTTTGTCCGCTGTAAGCTTATCTTATTTCGAAATTTCGTTCGAACGAAAAAAAAAAAAACCCAACGGTACTTTCGAAAAACGAAAAAGGCTCGAACGGAAATCTGCGACACGCGACATTTGTACAGTCACTGTCCGAAGAATTAAGTCGCAAATTTTAAACGGTCCAATTAGAAAAAAATCGAATAGGTTAAATATTAAAAATATCCAACGCCAATTTTTTCTTCGATGCTTTAATGTTTTGTAATTATTATTTATCTATACTGGCTCGTTTGATGACCATCAGCAATTTTTGATGGAAATGCGTTTCATGCGGATTTGCATGAAGACTGTTTCTATATATAAGTGATACGGTATAAAAAAAAAATGATTTTATTTAATTTTTAAATTAAAAATATGTGCCACTAAGCAAACAATTACCATAGAAATACTTTCTCCTATACGGTAAATATGATTTCGGACGTTGTTCCAGGACGGATACATTCACAAGTCACACGGTGCAAAGTCTCTGCAGCGCGATATTGTACGGTTTCACGCGCGACGATAATCTCCGCAAAAACTCACCAAACAGAGGATCCTCCGTTGATTTTAACATTTTCACAGACGGCCGATTACTATCGAACTTTTTACTAATGAATCGATGCAAACTTCGCGTAAAAGGCTTTTACAATTTTTAATAGCTTCTACCGACAGCTTATTGTAACTACGTTCCGACTATTGTAATTGTGTGGTTTTTTTTATTAGTAATTTATTGAGCACCACCGATCGTTGTTTCCGCGCGATATCGAAATCGGTTGAGTGGGCAGAAAAATTACACCAGAAAGTGAACTTATTTTTTAAAAATGTTTCATCTCAAACTTGGGTACCGAAAATCGTTTGTAAAAAAATGAAAATATCTTTAATCGTATATATATATATATATATATATATATATATATATATATATATATATATATATATATATATATTATATATATAATTAATAGAATGTCACGCATAATTTAATCGTTGTCTTTTACACGATACATATCGCATATATAATTATTAGACACATTTTAATTACTTAATTTTGTTTACAGTTTTATTTACTGCTATGGGTTTTACATTCTCTTTTAGTGTGAATATCGTTGGCGCAACGTTTACAAAGTCCTGTCAAACTGTTTAAAATCTATTCGTTTTTGAGATTATATTTCTTTTCTTTTCCGTCTGATGAGGATTTCTGAAAATTTCTTTATATTTTATTTCATTAACCAATTTTTGTGCTACCAAGCGCGATAATAAACTACAATGTGTTTAGCGCCTATACAATTTAAAAGTATTTTTGCTTTTTTCTCTTCCATTCCAATATTGACTAATGTTAGATAATTCTCAAACCGCTCAATATACTGAGTAAAATTTTCCGCTGTCACATCAAATTGATTAAACACATAATTATTGTTAGGATTCCCTTCTGTTGATTTCTCTGTTGTTACAATCTGTATTTGACGCAGAAGCTGGTAATTGTGATTTTAATTCCTTAATAGTTTCACTCATTTGCGCTGCAAATATTGTTGACATTTGCTTCTCAAATTCGCTGGAGCAATCCTTTAACTTAGGATCCATTTTTTTAAAAAATGTAAACTAAAAGCCATTTATCCAGAATAGTGTCTTCGTTCAACCTTTCCCATTACGGTCCTGCGCAATTTCATAATAATATCCATCGTGTACGAATTTTACGAGCCCATTTCTCTATCTGAAAAACATTGTCTTATTTAGTTTCCGTCAGTTGAATGTTTGTACGTAAGATAGTAGATAATATCGCGAACAACTAGATGAAATCGTCGTTGAACATTATCGTAAATCGGTGAAAAATTTGAAACCTAATTAATAATATTGCAACGTTGATTTCGAAGCTATTCTTCGTGACGGAAATATATCGTGCATTGACGTGGTGTTCATTGATGTAAGATCGAAAATATTACACTACGTTACGTACATTTTAAGTACTTCGTGCTGATTGTGTTCATTGTATTCAAAAATCTCGTACGTAATCTAAAGTTTCGTATCCACCGGTTGCAAAGTATTTCTTTTGCATTGAATCCGATTCTCAACTTGTTATTACTTATTCAAATAGAGATATAATCCTTTTTATGAATCGATCTTTATTAGATAAAATATTTTTTTTATATATATATATATATATATATATATATATATAAATATATATATATATATGTATATATAAATATATATATATATGTATATATAAATTGCAATCTGGCTGATGTAGCCAATAACGTGGAATGTGAGTTATGACAGAATGGGAGATATCCGAACTATCTCTCCAATCATTTAAACCGAGGGGAAAGATCTAGAGGTGTGCGATAGTTTAATCTGCGAGGTTCATTCACATGATTTAATCAATCTACCGCCAGCTGGTTAAAATCTAACCTGTACAAGTAATCTACTTCGTGCACATTTGATACTTTTAAGTCTTGATGCAAATTTTCGTATATACCATTAGATAAAATATGATACCACTTGAATTCTTTAGAAATATTTTTAACTATTCGTGTAAACATTACGATGCTATAACTCGGTACGAATGCAAATTTCACCTTTGCAATTTAAACGTTATAAAACAGTATTCTCGATTTTTCAAAACTATATCCACGCGGATCGCTTTATCATTTTATCGTCTCCTATCAAATCATAATCTCATTTACGGTATCCGAAATTAATTCAATTCCGTGCTGTTTGCTTGTTGATACATATTTTCAATATAAAAATTGAGTAAAATAAAAATACTTTTACCCGGTATCGCGATATAATTATGTTCAATTGCAACGTCGTCAGACTTCAAATATTATCTGTTTTATGAGAAAAATTGCAATTTAATTAACTTAAAAACGATAAATGATTTGAATGTAAAAAATCGTTATCAGTAGTATCAATGCAATTAGTATAATATTGCGTTAATTCGATATTGATACTGAACAGAATTGACGATGCAATTTTCGAAGCTGTTAATATTTCCGTTCTAAAGTGACGTTCCGTTTTACGGATAAATTACCATACTAGGCGTTATCGTTATTATTAATTTTAAAAGTTATATCAAGGGGAAACTGTGTCGCCTCATTCATACCACCACGTTCGTTTATAGCTTAACCACTTTTCGCACATTCTATAACGTGACCCAGGAGAAGAAGAACGGTTTTGTTTCTTGAGTTGGTAACACTGCTACAACGCAACCGTGTATTCCACGTTTAGGGTTTTTTTGAAAATTTTGTAAAGACTGAATGAATGTATTGTTGTAACTGACGGTCATCTGATCGATACTGTGTTTCACAAATGATTGTAAGCTTACCTCTTATTTTTAAATAAACTTTCATTCGAAAATTTTGATCCAGTATACTTTTTGAGTTATTCCAAAAACGAAAGACCGTTTTCTCTGGGTCACCCTATACTATTTGACGAAATGAGCCTGGACTTCTGGTTACTTCGGAATAATTATCCTACACCGTGTTTTAACATATTGAAGGCTAGAAATCCTTCTTCTTTCTCGTTCTCTTTCCTGCAGCTAACCATTATTATTGTTTGTAGAATATGCCGTTGATCCTCTCAAAAAATGTTAGAAGCAGTATTTTTTCGTTTCGTAATTGTGCCAATTAGTGTCGGATTCGTTTCACCAAGTACCTCCTTATGTTTTATTTCTTTTAGTCCATAATATCTTTCAGATTTTTTGAACGATGGGAGAGTCTTTTCTATTGTATATATATATATATATATATATATATATATATATATATATATATATCGTTTCATTGTCCACATCACGCACCCGTATAGTTGTATGAACCGTACACAACATCTTAATATCCCCCTCTTGATGTTAAGATCATTGTCTTCCGTTACTCAACAACCCATAACTTATCCTACCTGTTCAATTTTCTTGGCCGATGATTTATGCGCAAGAAGATTTTTTTAAGACTGACTAATGATTATCACTCCTGTATAGATGAATTAGTAATGGAAATAAAGGATACTAAGTAGAGAAAGGAAGCTTGAAAAAAAAAACGTATATAGCCAGTGTACTTGAAATTTGTTGGATCCAAGGTAAGATTTTGCCTGCTATAATTACTCAGTTTTATTTCGGAAACTGTAAACTCGCTAGAAATCCTCCTTAACGACTGCAATATTGAAGCTAGGATAATATGCAGTTAAAGCGGAAAGTTATAGAACAATCAATGTATTGAGTAATTGCTACAAACTATTTGAAAGGATGTTATACAATTGCTTAGCGTCGATAATTGAAGGGCACCTACCTAAGCTAAAAGTAGGGTTGAAACCCTAACAAAGCATGTACTATCTTCCAAACATTATAGCAGATAAGTATATTTCTGTTGCCGGCAATGCGTTGCCAGTCCAACGCAAAGACGTCCTACATCTGGAGAACGCTCCGAAAAGTAAATATAAGACTTTACAATAGAATTTCCAACAATAGCAACTTAAAAAAGTAATATGAAACATTGCTACATTATTTAATTGTAATTTAAATAAAGAAAAATATGAATAAAGCTGGATTTCTATTTGTTCATTACTTTCGCATAAATAAATAAATAAATATATATACATATATAAAGATGGATAT